>CAJZBX010000756.1:0-600000 GCA_914767735.1 Anoplius nigerrimus
CCAGAGATCGACGTTTTCGCTATCGAGGCATGCTTTGCGCGTGGTTTCACGCATCTTGGCCAAACTCGCAAGTTCCAGCTCGCCCGATTCGAAATTCGGCCAGAGATCGACGTCTTCGCTATCGGGGCATGCTTTGCGCGTGATTTCACGCATCTTGGCCAAACTCGCAAGTTCGAGCTCGCCCGATTCGAAATTCGGCCAGAGATCGACGTTTTCGCTATCGGGGCATGCTTTGCGCGTGATTTCACGCATCTTGGCCAAACTCGCAAGTTCGAGCTCGCCGATTCGAAATTCGGCCAGAGATCGACGTTTTCGCTATCGGGGGCATGCTTTGCGCGTGATTTCACGCATCTTGGCCAAACTCGCAAGTTCGAGCTCGCCGATTCGAAATTCGGCCAGAGATCGACGTTTTCGCTATCGGGGCATGCTTGGCGCGTGATTTCACGCATCTTGGCCAAACTCGCAAGTTCGAGCTCGCCGATTCGAAATTCGGCCAGAGATCGACGTTTTCGCTATCGGGGCATGCTTGGCGCGTGATTTCAGGCATCTTGGCCAAACTCGCAAGTTCGAGCTCGCCGATTCGAAATTCGGCCAGAGATCGACGTTTTCGCTATCGGGGCATGCTTTGCGCGTGATTTCACGCATCTTGGCCAAACTCGCAAGTTCGAGCTCGCCGATTCGAAATTCGGCCAGAGATCGACGTTTTCGCTATCGGGGCATGCTTTGCGCGTGATTTCACGCACCTTGGCCAAACTCGCAAGTTCGAGCTCGCCAGATTCGAAATTCGGCCAGACATCGACGTTTTCGCTATCGGGGCATGCTTGGCGCGTGATTTCACGCATTTTGGCCAAACTCGCAAGTTCGAGCTCGCCGATTCGAAATTCGGCCAGAGATCGACGTTTTCGCTATCGGGGCATGCTTTCCGCGTGGTTTCACGCATCTTGGCCAAACTCGCAAGTTCGAGCCCGCCGATTCGAAATTCGGCCAGAGATCGACGTTTTCGCTATCGGGGCATGCTTTGCGCGTGATTTCACGCACCTTGGCCAATCTCGCAAGTTGGAGCTCGCCCGATTCGAAATTCGGCCAGAGATTTGACGTTTTCGCTATCGGGGCATGCTTTGCGCGTGATTTCACGCATCTTGGCCAAACTCGCAAGTTCGAGTTCGCCGATTCGAAATTCGGCCAGAGATCGACGTTTTCGCTATCGGGGCATGCTTTGCGCGTGATTTCACGCATCTTGGCCAAACTCGCAAGTTCGAGCTCGCCGATTCGAAATTCGGCCAGAGATTTGACGTTTTCGCTATCGGGGCATGCTTTGCGCGTGATTTCACGCATCTTGGCCAAACTCGCAAGTTCGAGCACGCCGATTCGAAATTCGGCCAGAGATCGACGTTTTCGCTATCGGGGCATGCTTTCCGCGTGGTTTCACGCATCTTGGCCAAACTCGCAAGTTCGAGCTCGCCCGATTCGAAATTCGGCCAGAGATCGACGTTTTCGCTATCGGGGCATGCTTTGCGCGTGATTTCACGCATCTTGGCCAAACTCGCAAGTTCGAGCTCGCCGATTCGAAATTCGGCCAGAGATCGACGTTTTCGCTATCGGGGCATGCTTTGCGCGTGATTTCACGCATCTTGGCCAAACTCGCAAGTTCGAGCTCGCCGATTCGAAATTCGGCCAGAGATCGACGTTTTCGCTATCGGGGCATGCTTTGCGCGTGATTTCACGCACCTTGGCCAAACTCGCAAGTTCGAGCTCGCCAGATTCGAAATTCGGCCAGAGATCGACGTTTTCGCTGTCGGGGCATGCTTGGCGCGTGATTTCACGCATTTTGGCCAAACTCGCAAGTTCGAGCTCGCCGATTCGAAATTCGGCCAGAGATCGACGTTTTCGCTACCGGGGCATGCTTTCCGCGTGGTTTCACGCATCTTGGCCAAACTCGCAAGTTCGAGCTCGCCCGATTCGAAATTCGGCCAGAGATCGACGTTTTCGCTATCGGGGCATGCTTTGCGCGTGATTTCACGCATCTTGGCCAAACTCGCAAGTTCGAGCTCGCCGATTCGAAATTCGGCCAGAGATCGACGTTTTCGCTATCGGGGCATGCTTTGCGCGTGATTTCACGCACCTTGGCCAAACTCGCAAGTTCGAGCTCGCCAGATTCGAAATTCGGCCAGAGATCGACGTTTTCGCTGTCGGGGCATGCTTGGCGCGTGATTTCACGCATTTTGGCCAAACTCGCAAGTTCGAGCTCGCCGATTCGAAATTCGGCCAGAGATCGACGTTTTCGCTACCGGGGCATGCTTTCCGCGTGGTTTCACGCATCTTGGCCAAACTCGCAAGTTCGAGCTCGCCCGATTCGAAATTCGGCCAGAGATCGACGTTTTCGCTATCGGGGCATGCTTTGCGCGTGATTTCACGCATCTTGGCCAAACTCGCAAGTTCGAGCTCGCCGATTCGAAATTCGGCCAGAGATCGACGTTTTCGCTATCGGGGCATGCTTTGCGCGTGATTTCACGCATCTTGGCCAAACTCGCAAGTTCGAGCTCGCCGATTCGAAATTCGGCCAGAGATCGACGTTTTCGCTATCGGGGCATGCTTTGCGCGTGATTTCACGCATCTTGGCCAAACTCGCAAGTTCGAGCTCGCCCGATTCGAAATTCGGCCAGAGATCGACGTTTTCGCTATCGGGGCATGCTTTGCGCGTGATTTCACGCATCTTGGCCAAACTCGCAAGTTCGAGCTCGCCAGATTCGAAATTCGGCCAGAGATCGACGTTTTCGCTGTCGGGGCATGCTTGGCGCGTGATTTCACGCATCTTGGCCAAACTCGCAAGTTCGAGCTCGCCCGATTCGAAATTCGGCCAGAGATCGACGTTTTCGCTATCGGGGCATGCTTTGCGCGTGATTTCACGCATCTTGGCCAAACTCGCAAGTTCGAGTTCACCGATTCCAAATTCGGCCAGAGATCGACGTTTTCGCTATCGGGGCATGCTTTGCGCGTGATTTCACGCATCTTGGCCAAACTCGCAAGTTCGAGCTCGCCGATTCGAAATTCGGCCAGAGATTTGACGTTTTCGCTATCGGGGCATGCTTTGCGCGTGATTTCACGCATCTTGGCCAAACTCGCAAGTTCGAGCACGCCGATTCGAAATTCGGCCAGAGATCGACGTTTTCGCTATCGGGGCATGCTTTGCGCGTGATTTCACGCACCTTGGCCAAACTCGCAAGTTCGAGCTCGCCAGATTCGAAATTCGGCCAGAGATCGACGTTTTCGCTGTCGGGGGCATGCTTGGCGCGTGATTTCACGCATTTTGGCCAACTCGCAAGTTCGAGCTCGCCGATTCGAAATTCGGCCAGAGATCGACGTTTTCGCTACCGGGGCATGCTTTCCGCGTGGTTTCACGCATCTTGGCCAAACTCGCAAGTTCGAGCTCGCCCGATTCGAAATTCGGCCAGAGATCGACGTTTTCGCTATCGGGGCATGCTTTGCGCGTGATTTCACGCATCTTGGCCAAACTCGCAAGTTCGAGCTCGCCGATTCGAAATTCGGCCAGAGATCGACGTTTTCGCTATCGGGGCATGCTTTGCGCGTGATTTCACGCATCTTGGCCAAACTCGCAAGTTCGAGCTCGCCGATTCGAAATTCGGCCAGAGATCGACGTTTTCGCTATCGGGGCATGCTTTGCGCGTGATTTCACGCATCTTGGCCAAACTCGCAAGTTCGAGCTCGCCCGATTCGAAATTCGGCCAGAGATCGACGTTTTCGCTATCGGGGCATGCTTTGCGCGTGATTTCACGCATCTTGGCCAAACTCGCAAGTTCGAGCTCGCCAGATTCGAAATTCGGCCAGAGATCGACGTTTTCGCTGTCGGGGCATGCTTGGCGCGTGATTTCACGCATCTTGGCCAAAACTCGCAAGTTCGAGCTCGCCGATTCGAAATTCGGCCAGAGATCGACGTTTTCCGCTATCGGGGCATGCTTTGCGCGTGATTTCACGCATCTTGGCCAAACTCGCAAGTTCGAGCTCGCCCGATTCGAAATTCGGCCAGAGATCGACGTTTTCGCTATCGGGGCATGCTTTTCGCGTGATTTCACGCATCTTGGCCAAACTCGCAAGTTCGAGCTCGCCCGATTCGAAATTCGGCCAGAGATCGACGTTTTCGCTATCGGGCATGCTTTGCGCGTGATTTCACGCATCTTGGCCAAACTCGCAAGTTCGAGCTCGCCGATTCGAAATTCGGCCAGAGATCGACGTTTTCGCTATCGGGGCATGCTTGGCGCGTGATTTCAGGCATCTTGGCCAAACTCGCAAGTTCGAGCTCGCCGATTCGAAATTCGGCCAGAGATCGACGTTTTCGCTATCGGGGCATGCTTTGCGCGTGATTTCACGCATCTTGGCCAAACTCGCAAGTTCGAGCTCGCCGATTCGAAATTCGGCCAGAGATCGACGTTTTCGCTATCGGGGCATGCTTTGCGCGTGATTTCACGCATCTTGGCCAAACTCGCAAGTTCGAGCTCGCCAGATTCGAAATTCGGCCAGACATCGACGTTTTCGCTATCGGGGCATGCTTGGCGCGTGATTTCACGCATTTTGGCCAAACTCGCAAGTTTCGAGCTCGCCGATTCGAAATTCGGCCAGAGATCGACGTTTTCGCTATCGGGGCATGCTTGGCGCGTGATTTCACGCATCTTGGCCAAACTCGCAAGTTCGAGCTCGCCGATTCGAAATTCGGCCAGAGATCGACGTTTTCGCTATCGGGGCATGCTTTGCGCGTGATTTCACGCGTCTTGGCCAAACTCGCAAGTTCGAGCTCGCCCGATTCGAAATTCGGCCAGAGATCGACGTTTTCGCTATCGCGGCATGCTTGGCGCGTGATTTCACGCATCTTGGCCAAACTCGCAAGTTCGAGCTCGCCGATTCGAAATTCGGCCAGAGATCGACGTTCTCGCTATCGGGGCATGCTTTGCGCGTGATTTCACGCGTCTTGGCCAAACTCGCAAGTTCGAGCTCGCCCGATTCGAAATTCGGCCAGAGATCGACGTTTTCGCTATCGCGGCATGCTTGGCGCGTGATTTCACGCATCTTGGCCAAACTCGCAAGTTCGAGCTCGCCGATTCGAAATTCAGCCAGAGATCGACGTTTTCGCTATCGGGGCATGCTTTGCGCGTGGTTTCACGCATCTTGGCCAAACTCGCAAGTTCGAGCTCGCCGATTCGAAATTCGGCCAGAGATCGACGTTTTCGCTATCGGGGCATGCTTGGCGCGTGATTTCACGCATCTTGGCCAAACTCGCAAGTTCGAGCTCGCCGATTCGAAATTCGGCCAGAGATCGACGTTTTCGCTATCGGGGCATGCTTTGCGCGTGATTTCACGCGTCTTGGCCAAACTCGCAAGTTCGAGCTCGCCCGATTCGAAATTCGGCCAGAGATCGACGTTTTCGCTATCGCGGCATGCTTGGCGCGTGATTTCACGCATCTTGGTCAAACTCGCAAGTTCGAGCTCGCCGATTCGAAATTCAGCCAGAGATCGACGTTTTCGCTATCGAGGCATGCTTTGCGCGTGGTTTCACGCATCTTGGCCAAACTCGCAAGTTCCAGCTCGCCCGATTCGAAATTCGGCCAGAGATCGACGTCTTCGCTATCGGGGCATGCTTTGCGCGTGATTTCACGCATCTTGGCCAAACTCGCAAGTTCGAGCTCGCCGATTCGAAATTCGGCCAGAGATCGACGTTTTCGCTATCGGGGCATGCTTTGCGCGTGATTTCACGCATCTTGGCCAAACTCGCAAGTTCGAGCTCGCCGATTCGAAATTCGGTCAGAGATCGACGTTTTCGCTATCGGGGCATGCTTTGCGCGTGATTTCACGCATCTTGGCCAAACTCGCAAGTTCGAGCTCGCCGATTCGAAATTCGGCCAGAGATCGACGTTTTCGCTATCGGGGCATGCTTGGCGCGTGATTTCAGGCATCTTGGCCAAACTCGCAAGTTCGAGCTCGCCGATTCGAAATTCGGCCAGAGATCGACGTTTTCGCTATCGGGGCATGCTTTGCGCGTGATTTCACGCATCTTGGCCAAACTCGCAAGTTCGAGCTCGCCGATTCGAAATTCGGCCAGAGATCGACGTTTTCGCTATCGGGGCATGCTTTGCGCGTGATTTCACGCATCTTGGCCAAACTCGCAAGTTCGAGCTCGCCAGATTCGAAATTCGGCCAGAGATCGACGTTTTCGCTATCGGGGCATGCTTGGCGCGTGATTTCACGCATTTTGGCCAAACTCGCAAGTTTCGAGCTCGCCGATTCGAAATTCGGCCAGAGATCGACGTTTTCGCTATCGGGGCATGCTTGGCGCGTGATTTCACGCATCTTGGCCAAACTCGCAAGTTCGAGCTCGCCGATTCGAAATTCGGCCAGAGATCGACGTTTTCGCTATCGGGGCATGCTTTGCGCGTGATTTCACGCGTCTTGGCCAAACTCGCAAGTTCGAGCTCGCCCGATTCGAAATTCGGCCAGAGATCGACGTTTTCGCTATCGCGGCATGCTTGGCGCGTGATTTCACGCATCTTGGCCAAACTCGCAAGTTTCGAGCTCGCCGATTCGAAATTCGGCCAGAGATCGACGTTCTCGCTATCGGGGCATGCTTTGCGCGTGATTTCACGCGTCTTGGCCAAACTCGCAAGTTCGAGCTCGCCCGATTCGAAATTCGGCCAGAGATCGACGTTTTCGCTATCGCGGCATGCTTGGCGCGTGATTTCACGCATCTTGGCCAAACTCGCAAGTTCGAGCTCGCCGATTCGAAATTCAGCCAGAGATCGACGTTTTCGCTATCGGGGCATGCTTTGCGCGTGGTTTCACGCATCTTGGCCAAACTCGCAAGTTCGAGCTCGCCGATTCGAAATTCGGCCAGAGATCGACGTTTTCGCTATCGGGGCATGCTTTGCGCGTGATTTCACGCATCTTGGCCAAACTCGCAAGTTCGAGCTCGCCAGATTCGAAATTCGGCCAGACATCGACGTTTTCGCTGTCGGGGCATGCTTGGCGCGTGATTTCACGCATTTTGGCCAAACTCGCAAGTTCGAGCTCGCCGATTCGAAATTCGGCCAGAGATCGACGTTTTCGCTATCGGGGCATGCTTGGCGCGTGATTTCACGCATCTTGGCCAAACTCGCAAGTTCGAGCTCGCCGATTCGAAATTCGGCCAGAGATCGACGTTTTCGCTATCGGGGCATGCTTTGCGCGTGATTTCACGCGTCTTGGCCAAACTCGCAAGTTCGAGCTCGCCCGATTCGAAATTCGGCCAGAGATCGACGTTTTCGCTATCGCGGCATGCTTGGCGCGTGATTTCACGCATCTTGGCCAAACTCGCAAGTTCGAGCTCGCCGATTCGAAATTCAGCCAGAGATCGACGTTTTCGCTATCGGGGCATGCTTGGCGCGTGATTTCACGCATCTTGGCCAAACTCGCAAGTTCGATCTCGCCGATTCGAAATTCGGCCAGAGATCGACGTTTTCGCTATCGGGGCATGCTTGGCGCGTGATTTCACGCATCTTGGCCAAACTCGCAAGTTCGAGCTCGCCGATTCGAAATTCGGCCAGAGATCGACGTTTTCGCTATCGGGGCATGCTTTGCGCGTGATTTCACGCGTCTTGGCCAAACTCGCAAGTTCGAGCTCGCCCGATTCGAAATTCGGCCAGAGATCGACGTTTTCGCTATCGCGGCATGCTTGGCGCGTGAATTCACGCATCTTGGCCAAACTCGCAAGTTCGAGCTCGCCGATTCGAAATTCAGCCAGAGATCGACGTTTTCGCTATCGGGGCATGCTTTGCGCGTGGTTTCACGCATCTTGGCCAAACTCGCAAGTTCGAGCTCGCCGATTCGAAATTCGGCCAGAGATCGACGTTTTCGCTATCGGGGCATGCTTGGCGCGTGATTTCACGCATCTTGGCCAAACTCGCAAGTTCGAGCTCGCCGATTCGAAATTCGGCCAGAGATCGACGTTTTCGCTATCTGGGCATGCTTTGCGCGTGATTTCCCGCGTCTTGGCCAAACTCGCAAGTTCGAGCTCGCCCGATTCGAAATTCGGCCAGAGATCGACGTTTTCGCTATCGCGGCATGCTTGGCGCGTGATTTCACGCATCTTGGCCAAACTCGAAAGTTCGAGCTCGCCGATTCGAAATTCAGCCAGAGATCGACGTTTTCGCTATCGGGGCATCCTTTTCGCGTGGTTTCACGCATCTTGGCCAAACTCGCAAGTTCGAGCTCGCCCGATTCGAAATTCGGCCAGAGATCGACGTTTTCGCTATCGGGACATGCTTTGCGCGTGATTTCACGCATCTTGGCCAAACTCGCAAGTTCGAGCTCGCCCGATTCGAAATTCGGCCAGAGATCGACGTTTTCGCTATCGGGGCATGCTTTGCGAGTGATTTCACGCATCTTGGCCAAACTCGCAAGTTCGAGCTCGCCGATTCGAAATTCGGCCAGAGATCGACGTTTTCGCTATCGGGGCATGCTTTGCGCGTGATTTCACGCATCTTGGCCAAACTCGCAAGTTCGAGCTCGCCGATTCGAAATTCGGCCAGAGATCGACGTTTTCGCTATCGTGGCATGCTTTGCGCGTGATTTCACGCATCTTGGCCAAACTCGCAAGTTCGAGCTCGCCCGATTCGAAATTCGGCCAGAGATCGACGTTTTCGCTATCGCGGCATGCTTGGCGCGTGATTTCACGCATCTTGGCCAAACTCGCAAGTTCGAGCTCGCCGATTCGAAATTCAGCCAGAGATCGACGTTTTCGCTATCGGGGCATGCTTGGCGCGTGATTTCACGCATCTTGGCCAAACTCGCAAGTTCGATCTCGCCGATTCGAAATTCGGCCAGAGATCGACGTTTTCGCTATCGGGGCATGCTTGGCGCGTGATTTCACGCATCTTGGCCAAACTCGCAAGTTCGAGCTCGCCGATTCGAAATTCGGCCAGAGATCGACGTTTTCGCTATCGGGGCATGCTTTGCGCGTGATTTCACGCGTCTTGGCCAAACTCGCAAGTTCGAGCTCGCCCGATTCGAAATTCGGCCAGAGATCGACGTTTTCGCTATCGCGGCATGCTTGGCGCGTGATTTCACGCATCTTGGCCAAACTCGCAAGTTCGAGCTCGCCGATTCGAAATTCGGCCAGAGATCGACGTTTTCGCTATCGGGGCATGCTTTGCGCGTGATTTCACGCATCTTGGCCAAACTCGCAAGTTTCGAGCTCGCCGATTCGAAATTCGGCCAGAGATCGACGTTTTCGCTATCGGGGCATGCTTGGCGCGTGATTTCACGCATCTTGGCCAAACTCGCAAGTTCGAGCTCGCCGATTCGAAATTCGGCCAGAGATCGACGTTTTCGCTATCGGGGCATGCTTTGCGCGTGATTTCACGCGTCTTGGCCAAACTCGCAAGTTCGAGCTCGCCCGATTCGAAATTCGGCCAGAGATCGACGTTTTCGCTATCGCGGCATGCTTGGCGCGTGATTTCACGCATCTTGGCCAAACTCGCAAGTTCGAGCTCGCCCGATTCGAAATTCGGCCAGAGATCGACGTTTTCGCTATCGGGGCATGCTTTGCGCGTGATTTCACGCATCTTGGCCAAACTCGCAAGTTCGAGCTCGCCGATTCGAAATTCGGCCAGAGATCGACGTTTTCGCTATCGGGGCATGCTTGGCGCGTGATTTCAGGCATCTTGGCCAAACTCGCAAGTTCGAGCTCGCCGATTCGAAATTCGGCCAGAGATCGACGTTTTCGCTATCGGGGCATGCTTTGCGCGTGATTTCACGCATCTTGGCCAAACTCGCAAGTTCGAGCTCGCCGATTCGAAATTCGGCCAGAGATCGACGTTTTCGCTATCGGGGCATGCTTTGCGCGTGATTTCACGCATCTTGGCCAAACTCGCAAGTTCGAGCTCGCCAGATTCGAAATTCGGCCAGACATCGACGTTTTCGCTATCGGGGCATGCTTGGCGCGTGATTTCACGCATTTTGGCCAAACTCGCAAGTTTCGAGCTCGCCGATTCGAAATTCGGCCTGAGATCGACGTTTTCGCTATCGGGGCATGCTTGGCGCGTGATTTCACGCATCTTGGCCAAACTCGCAAGTTCGAGCTCGCCGATTCGAAATTCGGCCAGAGATCGACGTTTTCGCTATCGGGGCATGCTTTGCGCGTGATTTCACGCGTCTTGGCCAAACTCGCAAGTTCGAGCTCGCCCGATTCGAAATTCGGCCAGAGATCGACGTTTTCGCTATCGCGGCATGCTTGGCGCGTGATTTCACGCATCTTGGCCAAACTCGCAAGTTCGAGCTCGCCGATTCGAAATTCGGCCAGAGATCGACGTTCTCGCTATCGGGGCATGCTTTGCGCGTGATTTCACGCGTCTTGGCCAAACTCGCAAGTTCGAGCTCGCCCGATTCGAAATTCGGCCAGAGATCGACGTTTTCGCTATCGCGGCATGCTTGGCGCGTGATTTCACGCATCTTGGCCAAACTCGCAAGTTCGAGCTCGCCGATTCGAAATTCAGCCAGGGATCGACGTTTTCGCTATCGGGGCATGCTTTGCGCGTGGTTTCACGCATCTTGGCCAAACTCGCAAGTTCGAGCTCGCCGATTCGAAATTCGGCCAGAGATCGACGTTTTCGCTATCGGGGCATGCTTGGCGCGTGATTTCACGCATCTTGGCCAAACTCGCAAGTTCGAGCTCGCCGATTCGAAATTCGGCCAGAGATCGACGTTTTCGCTATCGGGGCATGCTTTGCGCGTGATTTCACGCGTCTTGGCCAAACTCGCAAGTTCGAGCTCGCCCGATTCGAAATTCGGCCAGAGATCGACGTTTTCGCTATCGCGGCATGCTTGGCGCGTGATTTCACGCATCTTGGTCAAACTCGCAAGTTCGAGCTCGCCGATTCGAAATTCAGCCAGAGATCGACGTTTTCGCTATCGGGGCATGCTTTGCGCGTGGTTTCACGCATCTTGGCCAAACTCGCAAGTTCCAGCTCGCCCGATTCGAAATTCGGCCAGAGATCGACGTTTTCGCTATCGGGGCATGCTTTGCGCGTGATTTCACGCATCTTGGCCAAACTCGCAAGTTCGAGCTCGCCCGATTCGAAATTCGGCCAGAGATCGACGTTTTCGCTATCGGGGCATGCTTTGCGCGTGATTTCACGCATCTTGGCCAAACTCGCAAGTTCGAGCTCGCCGATTCGAAATTCGGCCAGAGATCGACGTTTTCGCTATCGGGGCATGTTTTGCGCGTGATTTCACGCATCTTGGCCAAACTCGCAAGTTCGAGCTCGCCGATTCGAAATTCGGTCAGAGATCGACGTTTTCGCTATCGGGGCATGCTTTGCGCGTGATTTCACGCATCTTGGCCAAACTCGCAAGTTCGAGCTCGCCGATTCGAAATTCGGCCAGAGATCGACGTTTTCGCTATCGGGGCATGCTTGGCGCGTGATTTCAGGCATCTTGGCCAAACTCGCAAGTTCGAGCTCGCCGATTCGAAATTCGGCCAGAGATCGACGTTTTCGCTATCGGGGCATGCTTTGCGCGTGATTTCACGCATCTTGGCCAAACTCGCAAGTTCGAGCTCGCCGATTCGAAATTCGGCCAGAGATCGACGTTTTCGCTATCGGGGCATGCTTTGCGCGTGATTTCACGCATCTTGGCCAAACTCGCAAGTTCGAGCTCGCCAGATTCGAAATTCGGCCAGACATCGACGTTTTCGCTATCGGGGCATGCTTGGCGCGTGATTTCACGCATTTTGGCCAAACTCGCAAGTTTCGAGCTCGCCGATTCGAAATTCGGCCAGAGATCGACGTTTTCGCTATCGGGGCATGCTTGGCGCGTGATTTGACGCATCTTGGCCAAACTCGCAAGTTCGAGCTCGCCGATTCGAAATTCGGCCAGAGATCGACGTTTTCGCTATCGGGGCATGCTTTGCGCGTGATTTCACGCGTCTTGGCCAAACTCGCAAGTTCGAGCTCGCCCGATTCGAAATTCGGCCAGAGATCGACGTTTTCGCTATCGCGGCATGCTTGGCGCGTGATTTCACGCATCTTGGCCAAACTCGCAAGTTCGAGCTCGCCGATTCGAAATTCGGCCAGAGATCGACGTTCTCGCTATCGGGGCATGCTTTGCGCGTGATTTCACGCGTCTTGGCCAAACTCGCAAGTTCGAGCTCGCCCGATTCGAAATTCGGCCAGAGATCGACGTTTTCGCTATCGCGGCATGCTTGGCGCGTGATTTCACGCATCTTGGCCAAACTCGCAAGTTCGAGCTCGCCGATTCGAAATTCAGCCAGAGATCGACGTTTTCGCTATCGGGGCATGCTTTGCGCGTGGTTTCACGCATCTTGGCCAAACTCGCAAGTTCGAGCTCGCCGATTCGAAATTCGGCCAGAGATCGACGTTTTCGCTATCGGGGCATGCTTGGCGCGTGATTTCACGCATCTTGGCCAAACTCGCAAGTTCGAGCTCGCCGATTCGAAATTCGGCCAGAGATCGACGTTTTCGCTATCGGGGCATGCTTTGCGCGTGATTTCACGCATCTTGGCCAAACTCGCAAGTTCGAGGTCGCCAGATTCGAAATTTGGCCAGAGATCGACGTTTTCGCTATCGGGGCATGCTTTGCTCGTGATTTCACGCATCTTGGCCAAACTCGCAAGTTCGAGCTCGCCGATTCGAAATTCGGCCAGAGATCGACGTTTTCGCTATCGGGGCATGCTTTGCGCGTGATTTCACGCATCTTGGCCAAACTCGCAAGTTCGAGCTCGCCGATTCGAAATTCGGCCAGAGATCGACGTTTTCGCTATCGGGGCATGCTTTGCGCGTGATTTCACGCATCTTGGCCAAACTCGCAAGTTCGAGCTCGCCGATTCGAAATTCGGCCAGAGATCAACGTTTTCGCTATCGGGGCATGCTTTGCGCGTGATTTCCCGCATCTTGGCCAAACTCGCAAGTTTGAGCTCGCCCGATTCGAAATTCGGCCAGAGATCGACGTTTTCGCTATCGGGGCATGCTTTGCGCGTGATTTCACGCACCTTGGCCAAACTCGCAAGTTCGAGCTCGCCAGATTCGAAATTCGGCCAGAGATCGACGTTTTCGCTATCGGGGCATGCTTTGCGCGTGATTTCACGCATCTTGGCCAAACTCGCAAGTTCGAGTTCGCCGATTCGAAATTCGGCCAGAGATCGACGTTTTCGCTATCGGGGCATGCTTTGCGCGTGATTTCACGCATCTTGGCCAAACTCGCAAGTTCGAGCTCGCCGATTCGAAATTCGGCCAGAGATCGACGTTTTCGCTATCGGGGCATGCTTTGCGAGTGATTTCACGCATCTTGGCCAAACTCGCAAGTTCGAGCTCGCCGATTCGAAATTCGGCCAGAGATCGACGTTTTCGCTATCGGGGCATGCTTTGCGCGTGATTTCACGCATCTTGGCCAAACTCGCAAGTTCGAGCTCGCCGATTCGAAATTCGGCCAGAGATCGACGTTTTCGCTCTCGGGGCATGCTTTGCGCGTGATTTCACGCATCTTGGCCAAACTCGCAAGTTCGAGCTTGCCGATTCGAAATTCGGCCAGAGATCGACGTTTTCGCTATCGGGGCATGCTTTGCGCGTGATTTCACGCATCTTGGCCAAACTCGCAAGTTCGAGCTCGCCGATTCGAAATTCGGCCAGAGATCGTCGTTTTCGCTATCGGGGCATGGTTGCGCGTGATTTCACGCATCTTGGCCAAACTCGCAAGTTCGAGCTCACCGATTCGAAATTCGGCCAGAGATCGACGTTTTCGCTATCGGGGCATGCTTGGCGCGTGATTTCACGCATCTTGGCCAAACTCGCAAGTTCGAGCTCGCCGATTCGAAATTCGGCCAGAGATCGACGTTTTCGCTATCGGGGCATGCTTTGCGCGTGATTTCACGCATCTTGGCCAAACTCGCAAGTTCGAGCTCGCCGATTCGAAATTCGGCCAGAGATCGACGTTTTCGCTATCGAGGCATGCTTTGCGCGTGATTTCACGCATCTTGGCCAAACTCGCAAGTTCGAGCTCGCCGATTCGAAATTCGGCCAGAGATCGACGTTTTCGCTGTCGGGGCATGCTTTGCGCGTGGTTTCACGCATCTTGGCCAAACTCGCAAGTTCGAGCTCGCCGATTCGAAATTCGGCCAGAGATCGACGTTTTCGCGATCGGGGCATGCTTTGCGCGTGATTTCACGCATCTTGGCCAAACTCGCAAGTTCGAGCTCGCCGATTCGAAATTCGGCCAGAGATCGTCGTTTTCGCTATCGGGGCATGGTTGCGCGTGATTTCACGCATCTTGGCCAAACTCGCAAGTTCGAGCTCGCCGATTCGAAATTCGGCCAGAGATCGACGTTTTCGCTATCGGGGCATGCTTGGCGCGTGATTTCACGCATTTTGGCCAAACTCGCAAGTTCGAGCTCGCCGATTCGAAATTCGGCCAGAGATCGACGTTTTCGCTATCGGGGCATGCTTTGCGCGTGGTTTCACGCATCTTGGCCACGTATGCGAATCTGCGACAGAGCAATTTTTAGCTTAAAACACGCCCCAACGAACCACCTTATACCGATCTGCAAAAAACTTGCATAGTTTTGTCAAACATCGATCGTTTCGAGTGGAAAGCAATCCGGCCGTCAATGGTGATTCAGGGCCTGACAGATATAAACAACTATAACTCCGCTTCTATTCGTCGAATGCAAATCTGCGACATAGCAATTTGTAGCTTAAAACACGTCACATCGACCCACCTTGTGCCGATCTGCGACGAACTTGCATAGTTTCGTCAAACATCGATCGTTTCGAGTGGTTGGCAATCCGGCCTTCAATGGTGATTCATGGCCTCACAGATATAAACAACAATAACTCCGCTTCTATACGTCGTATGCAAATCTGCGACATAGCAATTTGTAGCATAAAACACGCCCCAACGACCCACCTTTTACCGATCTGCAACGAACTTGCATGGTTTCGTCAAACGTCGATCGTTTCGAGTGGTAGGGAATCCGGCCGTCAATGGTGATTCATGGCCTCACGGATATAAACAACTATAACTCTGCTTCTGTTCGTCGTATGCAAATCTGCGACATAGCAATTTGTAGCTTAAAACGCGACACATCGACCCACCTCATGCCGATCTGCGACGTACTTGTATAGTTTTGTCAAACGTCATTCGTTTCGAGGGGTAGGCAATCAGGTAGTCAATGGCGATTCATGGCCTCGCAGATATAAACAACTATAACTCTGCTTCTGTTCGTCGTATGCAAATCTGCGACATAGAAATTTGTAGCTTAAAACACGTCACATCGACCCACCTTGTGTCGATCTGCGACGAACTTGCATGGTTTCGTCATACGTCGATCGTTTCGAGTGGTAGGGAATCCGGCCGTCAATGGTGATTCATGGCCTCACAGATATAAACAACAATAACTCCGCTTCTATTCGTCGTATGCGAATATGCGACATAGCAATTTGTAGCTTAAAACACGTCAGATCGACCCACCTTCTGCCGATCTGCGACGAACTTGCATGGTTTCGTCAAACGTCGATCGTTTCGAGTGGTAGGGAATCCGGCCGTCAATGGTGATTCATGGCCTCACAGATATAAACAACAATAACTCCGCTTCTCTTCGTCGTATGCAAATCTGCGACATAGCAATTTGTAGCATAAAACACGCCCCAACGAACCACCTTATACCGATCTGCGACGAACTTGCATAGTTTTGTCAAACATCGATCGTTTCGAGTGGAGAGCAATCCGGCCTCAATGGTGATTCATGGCCTGACAGATATAAACAACTATAACTCAGCTTCTATTCGTTGAATGCAAATTTGCGACATAGCGATTTGTAGCTTAAAACACGACACATCGACCCACCTCATGCCGATCTGCGACGTAATTGTATAGTTTCGTCAAACGTCGATCGTTTCGAGTGGTAGGCAATCCGGCCGTCAATGGTGATTCATGGCCTCACAGATATAAACAACACTAACTCCGCTTCTATTCGTCGTATGCGAATATGCGACATAGCAATTTGTAGCTTAAAACACGTCACATCGACCCACCTTCTGCCGATCTGGGACGAACTTGCATGGTTTCGTCAAACGTCGATCGTTTCGAGTGGTAGGGAATCCGGCCGTCAATGGTGATTCACGGCCTCACAGATATAAACAACTATAACTCCGCTTCTATTCGTCGAATGCAAATCTGCGACATAGCACTTTGTAGCTTAAAACACGTCACATCGACCCACCTCGTGCCGATCTGCGACGAACTTGCATAGTTTCGTCAAACATCGATCGTTTCGAGTGATAGGCAATCCGGTAGTCAATGGCGATTCATGGCCTCACAGATATAAACAACTATAAATCCGCTTCTATTCGTCGTATGCGAATCTGCGACCTAGCAATTTGTAGCTTAAAACACGCCCCAATGAACCACCTTATACCGATCTGCGACGAACTTGCATAGTTTCGTCAAACATCGATCGATTCTAGTGGAAAGCAATCCGGCCATTCAATGGTGATTCATGGCCAGACAGATATAAACTACTATAACTCCGCTTCTATTCGTCGAATGCAAATCTGCGACAT
The DNA here is from genome assembly GCA_914767735.1 of Anoplius nigerrimus. Classification (NCBI taxonomy): domain Eukaryota; kingdom Metazoa; phylum Arthropoda; class Insecta; order Hymenoptera; family Pompilidae; genus Anoplius; species Anoplius nigerrimus. Next base: position 16,614 of record CAJZBX010000756.1, read on the forward strand.
AGCAATTTGTAGCATAAAACACGTCACATCGACCCACCTTGTGCCGATCTGCGACGAACTTGCATGGTTTCGTCAAACGTCGATCGTTTCGAGTGGTAGGGAATCCGGCCGTCAATGGTGATTCATGGCCTCACAGATATAAACCACAATAACTCCGTTTCTATTCGTCGTTTGCGAATCTGCGACATAGCAATTTGTAGCTTAAAACACGCCCTAATGAACCACCTTAACCGATCTGCGACGAACTTGCATAGTTTTGTCAAACATCGATCGTTTCGAGTGGAAAGCAATCCGGCCGTCAATGGTGATTCATGGCCTGACAGATATAAACAACTATAAGTCCGCTTCTATACGCCGTATGCGAATCTGCGACATAGCAATTTGTAGCTTAAAACACGCCCCAACGAACCACCTTATACCGATCTGCGACGAACTTGCATAGTTTCGTCAAACATCGATCGTTTCGAGTGGAAAGCAATCCGGCCGTCAATGGTGATTCATGGCCTCACAGATATAAACAACAATAACTCCGCTTCTATTCGTCGAATGAAAATCTGCGACATAGCAATTTGTAGCTTAAAACGCGACACATCGACCCACCTCATGCCGATCTGCGACGTACTTGTATAGTTTTGTCAAACGTCGATCGTTTCGAGGGGTAGGCAATCAGGTAGTCAATGGCGATTCATGGCCTCACAGATATAAACAACTATAACTCTGCTTCTGTTCGTCGTATGCAAATCTGCGACATAGAAATATGTAGCATAAAACACGACACATCGACCCACCTCATGCCGATCTGCGACGTACTTGTATAGTTTTGTCAATCGTCGAGCGTTTCGAGGGGTAGGCAATCCGGTAGTCAATGGCGATTCATGGCCTCACAGATATAAACAACAATAACTCCGCTTCTATTCGTCGTATGCAAATCTGCGACATAGCAATTTGTAGCATAAAACACGCCCCAACGAACCACCTTATACCGATCTGCGACGAACTTGCATAGTTTTGTCAAACATCGATCGTTTCGAGTGGAAAGCAATCCGGCCGTCAATGGTGATTCATGGCCTGACAGGTATAAACAACTATAACTCAGCTTCTATTCGTCGAATGCAAATTTGCGACATAGCGATTTGTAGCTTAAAACACGACACATCGACCCACCTCATGCCGATCTGCGACGTAATTGTATAGTTTCGTCAAACGTCGATCGTTTCGAGTGGAAAGCAATCCGGCCGTCAATGATGATTCATGGCCTCACAGATATAAACAACAATAACTCCGCTTCTATTCGTCGTGTGCGAATATGCGACATAGCAATTTGTAGCTTAAAACACGCCACATCGAACCACCTTGTGCCGACCTGCGACGAACTTGCATAGTTTCGTCAAACGTCGATCGTTTCGAGTGGTAGGGAATCCGGCCGTCAATGGTGATTCACGGCCTCACAGATATAAACAACTATTACTCCGCTTCTATTCGTCGAATGCAAATCTGCGACATAGCAATTTGTAGCTTAAAACACGTCACATCGACCCACCTCGTGCCGATCTGCGACGAACTTGCATAGTTTCGTCAAACATCGATCGTTTCGAGTGATAGGCAATCCGGCCGTCAATGGTGATTCATGGCCTCACAGATAGAAACAACAATAACTCCGCTTCTATTCGCCGTATGCAAATCTGCGACAAAGCAATTTGTAGCATAAAACACGCCCCAACGACCCACCTTTTACCGATCTGCAACGAACTTGCATGGTTTCGTCAAACGTCGATCGTTTCGAGTGGTAGGGAATCCGGCCGTCAATGGTGATTCATGGCCTCACGGATATAAACAACTATAACTCTGCTTCTGTTCGTCGTATGCAAATCTGCGACATAGCAATTTGTAGCTTAAAACGCGACACATCGACCCACCTCATGCCGATCTGCGACGTACTTGTATAGTTTTGTCAAACGTCATTCGTTTCGAGGGGTAGGCAATCAGGTAGTCAATGGCGATTCATGGCCTCGCAGATATAAACAACTATAACTCTGCTTCTGTTCGTCGTATGCAAATCTGCGACATAGAAATTTGTAGCTTAAAACACGTCACATCGACCCACCTTGTGTCGATCTGCGACGAACTTGCATGGTTTCGTCATACGTCGATCGTTTCGAGTGGTAGGGAATCCGGCCGTCAATGGTGATTCATGGCCTCACAGATATAAACAACAATAACTCCGCTTCTATTCGTCGTATGCGAATATGCGACATAGCAATTTGTAGCTTAAAACACGTCAGATCGACCCACCTTCTGCCGATCTGCGACGAACTTGCATGGTTTTGTCAAACGTCGATCGTTTCGAGTGGTAGGGAATCCGGCCGTCAATGGTGATTCATGGCCTCACAGATATAAACAACAATAACTCCGCTTCTCTTCGTCGTATGCAAATCTGCGACATAGCAATTTGTAGCATAAAACACGCCCCAACGAACCACCTTATACCGATCTGCGACGAACTTGCATAGTTTTGTCAAACATCGATCGTTTCGAGTGGAGAGCAATCCGGCCTCAATGGTGATTCATGGCCTGACAGATATAAACAACTATAACTCAGCTTCTATTCGTTGAATGCAAATTTGCGACATAGCGATTTGTAGCTTAAAACACGACACATCGACCCACCTCATGCCGATCTGCGACGTAATTGTATAGTTTCGTCAAACGTCGATCGTTTCGAGTGGTAGGCAATCCGGCCGTCAATGGTGATTCATGGCCTCACAGATATAAACAACACTAACTCCGCTTCTATTCGTCGTATGCGAATATGCGACATAGCAATTTGTAGCTTAAAACACGTCACATCGACCCACCTTCTGCCGATCTGGGACGAACTTGCATGGTTTCGTCAAACGTCGATCGTTTCGAGTGGTAGGGAATCCGGCCGTCAATGGTGATTCACGGCCTCACAGATATAAACAACTATAACTCCGCTTCTATTCGTCGAATGCAAATCTGCGACATAGCAATTTGTAGCTTAAAACACGTCACATCGACCCACCTCGTGCCGATCTGCGACGAACTTGCATAGTTTCGTCAAACATCGATCGTTTCGAGTGATAGGCAATCCGGTAGTCAATGGCGATTCATGGCCTCACAGATATAAACAACTATAAATCCGCTTCTATTCGTCGTATGCGAATCTGCGACCTAGCAATTTGTAGCTTAAAACACGCCCCAATGAACCACCTTATTCCGATCTGCGACGAACTTGCATAGTTTCGTCAAACATCGATCGATTCTAGTGGAAAGCAATCCGGCCATTCAATGGTGATTCATGGCCAGACAGATATAAACAACTATAACTCCGCTTCTATTCGTCGAATGCAAATCTGCGACATAGCAATTTGTAGCATAAAACACGTCACATCGACCCACCTTGTGCCGATCTGCGACGAACTTGCATGGTTTCGTCAAACGTCGATCGTTTCGAGTGGTAGGGAATCCGGCCGTCAATGGTGATTCATGGCCTCACAGATATAAACCACAATAACTCCGTTTCTATTCGTCGTTTGCGAATCTGCGACATATCAATTTGTAGCTTAAAACACGCCCTAATGAACCACCTTAACCGATCTGCGACGAACTTGCATAGTTTTGTCAAACATCGATCGTTTCGAGTGGAAAGCAATCCGGCCGTCAATGGTGATTCATGGCCTGACAGATATAAACAACTATAAGTCCGCTTCTATACGCCGTATGCGAATCTGCGACATAGCAATTTGTAGCTTAAAACACGCCCCAACGAACCACCTTATACCGATCTGCGACGAACTTGCATAGTTTCGTCAAACATCGATCGTTTCGAGTGGAAAGCAATCCGGCCGTCAATGGTGATTCATGGCCTCACAGATATAAACAACAATAACTCCGCTTCTATTCGTCGAATGAAAATCTGCGACATAGCAATTTGTAGCTTAAAACGCGACACATCGACCCACCTCATGCCGATCTGCGACGTACTTGTATAGTTTTGTCAAACGTCGATCGTTTCGAGGGGTAGGCAATCAGGTAGTCAATGGCGATTCATGGCCTCACAGATATAAACAACTATAACTCTGCTTCTGTTCGTCGTATGCAAATCTGCGACATAGAAATTTGTAGCATAAAACACGACACATCGACCCACCTCATGCCGATCTGCGACGTACTTGTATAGTTTTGTCAATCGTCGAGCGTTTCGAGGGGTAGGCAATCCGGTAGTCAATGGCGATTCATGGCCTCACAGATATAAACAACAATAACTCCGCTACTATTCGTCGTATGCAAATCTGCGACATAGCAATTTGTAGCATAAAACTCGCCCCAACGAACCACCTTATACCGATCTGCGACGAACTTGCATAGTTTTGTCAAACATCGATCGTTTCGAGTGGAAAGCAATCCGGCCTCAATGGTGATTCATGGCCTGACAGATATAAACAACTATAACTCAGCTTCTATTCGTCGAATGCAAATTTGCGACATAGCGATTTGTAGCTTAAAACACGACACATCGACCCACCTCATGCCGATCTGCGACGAACTTGCATGGTTTCGTCAAACGTCGATCGTTTCGAGTGGTAGGGAATCCGGCCGTCAATGGTGATTCATGGCCTCACAGATATAAACCACAATAACTCCGTTTCTATTCGTCGTTTGCGAATCTGCGACATAGCAATTTGTAGCTTAAAACACGCCCTAATGAACCAACTTAACCGATCTGCGACGAACTTGCATAGTTTTGTCAAACATCGATCGTTTCGAGTGGAGAGCAATCCGGCCTCAATGGTGATTCATGGCCTGACAGATATAAACAACTATAACTCAGCTTCTATTCGTCGAATGCAAATTTGCGACATAGCGATTTGTAGCTTAAAACACGACACATCGACCCACCTCATGCCGATCTGCGACGTAATTGTATAGTTTCGTCAAACGTCGATCGTTTCGAGTGGAAAGCAATCCGGCCGTCAATGATGATTCATGGCCTCACAGATATAAACAACAATAACTCCGCTTCTATTCGTCGTGTGCGAATATGCGACATAGCAATTTGTAGCTTAAAACACGCCACATCGAACCACCTTGTGCCGACCTGCGACGAACTTGCATAGTTTCGTCAATCGTCGATCGTTTCGAGTGGTAGGGAATCCGGCCGTCAATGGTGATTCACGGCCTCACAGATATAAACAACTATAACTCCGGTTCTATTCGTCGAATGCAAATCTGCGACATAGCAATTTGTAGCTTAAAACACGTCACATCGACCCACCTCGTGCCGATCTGCGACGAACTTGCATAGTTTCGTCAAACATCGATCGTTTCGAGTGATAGGCAATCCGGCCGTCAATGGTGATTCATGGCCTCACAGATAGAAACAACAATAACTCCGCTTCTATTCGCCGTATGCAAATCTGCGACAAAGCAATTTGTAGCATAAAACACGCCCCAACGAACCACCCTATACCGATCTGCGACGAACTTGCATAGTTTTGTCAAACATCGATCGTTTCGAGTGGAAAGCAATCCGGCCTCAATGGTGATTCATGGCCTGACAGATATAAACAACTATAACTCAGCTTCTATTCGTCGAATGCAAATTTGCGACATAGCGATTTGTAGCTTAAAACACGACACATCGACCCACCTCATGCCGATCTGCGACGTACTTGTATAGTTTCGTCAAACGTCTATCGTTTCGAGTGGTAGGCAATCCGGCCGTCAATGGTGATTCATGGCCTCACAGATATAAACAACAATAACTCCGCTTCTATTCGTCGTATGCAAATCTGCGACCTAGCAATTTGTAGCTTAAAACACGCCCCAACGAACCACCTTATACCGATCTGCGACGAACTTGCATAGTTTCGTCAAACATCGATCGTTCCGAGTGGAAAGCAATCCGACCTTCAATGGTGATTCATGGCCTCACAGATATAAACAACAATAACTCCGCTTCTATTCGTCGAATGCAAATCTGCGACATAGCAATTTGTAGCATAAAACACGTCACATCGACCCACCTTGTGCCGATCTGCGACGTACTTGTATAGTTTTGTCAAACGTCGATCGTTTCGAGGGGTAGGCAATCAGGTAGTCAATGGCGATTCATGGCCTCACAGATATAAACAACTATAAATCTGCTTCTGTTCGTCGTATGCAAATCTGCGACACAGAAATTTGTAGCATAAAACACGTCACATCGACCCACCTTGTGTCGATCTGCGACGAACTTGCATGGTTTCGTCAAACGTCGATCGTTTCGAGTGGTAGGGAATCCGGCCGTCAATGGTGATTCATGGCCTCACAGATATAAACAACAATAACTCCGCTTCTATTCGTCGTATGCGAATATGCGACATAGCAATTTGTAGATTAAAACACGTCAGATCGACCCACCTTCTGCCGATCTGCGACGAACTTGCATGGTTTTGTCAAACGTCGATCGTTTCGAGTGGTAGGGAATCCGGCCGTCAATGGTGATTCATGGCCTCACAGATATAAACAACAATAACTCCGCTTCTATTCGTCGTATGCAAATCTGCGACATAGCAATTTGTAGCATAAAACACGCCCCAACGAACCACCTTATACCGATCTGCGACGAACTTGCATAGTTTTGTCAAACATCGATCGTTTCGAGTGGAAAGCAATCCGGCCGTCAATGGTGATTCATGGCCTAACAGGTATAAACAACTATAACTCAGCTTCTATTCGTCGAATGCAAATTTGCGACATAGCGATTTGTAGCTTAAAACACGGCACATCGACCCACTTCATGCCGATCTGCGACGTACTTGTATAGTTTCGTCAAACATCGATCGTTTCGAGTGGTAGGCAATCCGGCCGTCAATGGTGATTCATGGCCTCACAGATATAAACAACAATAACTCCGCTTCTATTCGTCGTATGCGAATATGCGACATAGCAATTTGTAGCTTAAAACACGTCACATCGAACCACCTTGTGCCGATCTGCGACGAACTTGCATGGTTTTGTCAAACATCGATCTTTTCGAGTGGAAAGCAATCCGGCCGTCAATGATGATTCATGGCCTCACAGATATAAACAACAATAACTCCGCTTCTATTCGTCGAACGCAAATCTGCGACATAGCAATTTGTAGCATAAAACACGTCACATCGTACCACCTTGTGCCGATCTGCGACGAACTTGCATAGTTTCGTCAAACATCGATCGTTTCGAGTGGTACGCAATCCGGCCGTCAATGGTGATTCATGGCCTCACAGATATAAACAACTATAACTCCGCTTCTATTCGCCGTATGCAAATCTGCGACATAGCAATTTGTAGCATAAAACACGGCCCAACCACCCACCTTATACCGATCTGCGACGAACTTGCATAGTTTCGTCAAACATCGATCGTTTCGAGTGGAAAGCAATCCGGCCGTCAATGGTGATTCATGGCCTGACAGATATAAACAACTATAAGTCCGCTTCTATACGCCGTATGCGAATCTGCGACATAGCAATTTGTAGCTCAAAACACGCCCCAACGAACCACCTTATACCGATCTGCGACGAACTTGCATAGTTTCGTCAAACATCGATCGTTTCGAGTGGAAAGCAATCCGGCCGTCAATGGTGATTCATGGCCTCACAGATATAAACAACAATAACTCCGCTTCTATTCGTCGAATGCAAATCTGCGACATAGCGATTTGTAGTTTAAAACACGTCACATCGACCCACCTTGTGCCGATGTGCGACGAACTTGCATAGTTTCGTCAAACGTCGATCGTTTCGAGTGGTAGGCAATCCGGCCGTCAATGGTGATTCATGGCCTCACAGATATAAACAACTATAACTCCGCTTCTATTCGTCGAATGCAAATCTGCGACATAGCAATTTGTAGCTTAAAACACGTCACATCGACCCACCTTGTGCCGATCTGCGACGAACTTGCATAGTTTCGTCAAACATCGATCGTTTCGAGTGGAAAGCAATCCGGCCGTCAATGGTGATTCATGGCCTCACAGATATAAACAACAATTACTCCGCTTCTATTCGTCGTATGCAAATCTGCGACATAGCAATTTGTAGCTTAAAACACGTCACATCGGCCCACCTTGTGCCGATCTGCAACGAACTTGCATAGTTTCGTCAAACATCGATCGTTTCGAGTGGTAGGCAATCCGTCCGTCAATGGTGGTTCATGGCCTCACAGATATAAACAACAATAACTCCGCTTCTATTCGTCGTATGCAAATCTGCGACATAGCAATTTGTAGCTTAAAACACGCCCCAACGAACCACCTTATACCGATCTGCGACGAACTTGCATAGTTTCGTCAAACATCGATCGTTCCGAGTGGAAAGCAATCCGACCGTCAATGGTGATTCATGGCCTCACAGATATAAACAACAATAACTCCGCTTCAATTCGTCGAATGCAAAACTGCGACATAGCAATTTGTAGCTTAAAACGCGACACATCGACCCACCTCATGCCGATCTGCGACGTACTTGTATAGTTTTGTCAAACGTCGATCGTTTCGAGGGGTAGGCAATCAGGTAGTCAATGGCGATTCATGGCCTCACAGATATAAACAACTATAAATCTGCTTCTGTTCGTCGTATGCAAAACTGCGACACAGAAATTTGTAGCATAAAACACGTCACATCGACCCACCTTGTGTCGATCTGCGACGAACTTGCATGGTTTCGTCAAACGTCGATCGTTTCGAGTGGTAGGGAATCCGGCCGTCAATGGTGATTCATGGCCTCACATATATAAACAACAATAACTCCGCTTCTATTCGTCGTATGCTAATATGCGACATAGCAATTTGTAGATTAAAACACGTCAGATCGACCCACCTTCTGCCGATCTGCGACGAACTTGCATGGTTTTGTCAAACGTCGATCGTTTCGAGTGGTAGGGAATCCGGCCGTCAATGGTGATTCATGGCCTCACAGATATAAACAACAATAACTCCGCTTCTATTCGTCGTATGCAAATCTGCGACATAGCAATTTGTAGCATAAAACACGCCCCAACGAACCACCTTATACCGATCTGCGACGAACTTGCATAGTTTTGTCAAACATCGATCGTTTCGAGTGGAAAGCAATCCGGCCGTCAATGGTGATTCATGGCCTAACAGGTATAAACAACTATAACTCAGCTTCTATTCGTCGAATGCAAATTTGCGACATAGCGATTTGTAGCTTAAAACACGGCACATCGACCCACTTCATGCCGATCTGCGACGTACTTGTATAGTTTCGTCAAACATCGATCGTTTCGAGTGGTAGGCAATCCGGCCGTCAATGGTGATTCATGGCCTCACAGATATAAACAACAATAACTCCGCTTCTATTCGTCGTATGCGAATATGCGACATAGCAATTTGTAGCTTAAAACACGTCACATCGAACCACCTTGTGCCGATCTGCGACGAACTTGCATGGTTTTGTCAAACATCGATCTTTTCGAGTGGAAAGCAATCCGGCCGTCAATGATGATTCATGGCCTCACAGATATAAACCACAATAACTCCGTTTCTATTCGTCGTTTGCGAATCTGCGACATAGCAATTTGTAGCTTAAAACACGCCCTAATGAACCAACTTAACCGATCTGCGACGAACTTGCATAGTTTTGTCAAACATCGATCGTTTCGAGTGGAGAGCAATCCGGCCTCAATGGTGATTCATGGCCTGACAGATATAAACAACTATAACTCAGCTTCTATTCGTCGAATGCAAATTTGCGACATAGCGATTTGTAGCTTAAAACACGACACATCGACCCACCTCATGCCGATCTGCGACGTAATTGTATAGTTTCGTCAAACGTCGATCGTTTCGAGTGGAAAGCAATCCGGCCGTCAATGATGATTCATGGCCTCACAGATATAAACAACAATAACTCCGCTTCTATTCGTCGTGTGCGAATATGCGACATAGCAATTTGTAGCTTAAAACACGCCACATCGAACCACCTTGTGCCGACCTGCGACGAACTTGCATAGTTTCGTCAATCGTCGATCGTTTCGAGTGGTAGGGAATCCGGCCGTCAATGGTGATTCACGGCCTCACAGATATAAACAACTATAACTCCGGTTCTATTCGTCGAATGCAAATCTGCGACATAGCAATTTGTAGCTTAAAACACGTCACATCGACCCACCTCGTGCCGATCTGCGACGAACTTGCATAGTTTCGTCAAACATCGATCGTTTCGAGTGATAGGCAATCCGGCCGTCAATGGTGATTCATGGCCTCACAGATAGAAACAACAATAACTCCGCTTCTATTCGCCGTATGCAAATCTGCGACAAAGCAATTTGTAGCATAAAACACGCCCCAACGAACCACCCTATACCGATCTGCGACGAACTTGCATAGTTTTGTCAAACATCGATCGTTTCGAGTGGAAAGCAATCCGGCCTCAATGGTGATTCATGGCCTGACAGATATAAACAACTATAACTCAGCTTCTATTCGTCGAATGCAAATTTGCGACATAGCGATTTGTAGCTTAAAACACGACACATCGACCCACCTCATGCCGATCTGCGACGTACTTGTATAGTTTCGTCAAACGTCTATCGTTTCGAGTGGTAGGCAATCCGGCCGTCAATGGTGATTCATGGCCTCACAGATATAAACAACAATAACTCCGTTCTATTCGTCGTATGCAAATCTGCGACCTAGCAATTTGTAGCTTAAAACACGCCCCAACGAACCACCTTATACCGATCTGCGACGAACTTGCATAGTTTCGTCAAACATCGATCGTTCCGAGTGGAAAGCAATCCGACCTTCAATGGTGATTCATGGCCTCACAGATATAAACAACAATAACTCCGCTTCTATTCGTCGAATGCAAATCTGCGACATAGCAATTTGTAGCATAAAACACGTCACATCGACCCACCTTGTGCCGATCTGCGACGTACTTGTATAGTTTTGTCAAACGTCGATCGTTTCGAGGGGTAGGCAATCAGGTAGTCAATGGCGATTCATGGCCTCACAGATATAAACAACTATAAATCTGCTTCTGTTCGTCGTATGCAAATCTGCGACACAGAAATTTGTAGCATAAAACACGTCACATCGACCCACCTTGTGTCGATCTGCGACGAACTTGCATGGTTTCGTCAAACGTCGATCGTTTCGAGTGGTAGGGAATCCGGCCGTCAATGGTGATTCATGGCCTCACAGATATAAACAACAATAACTCCGCTTCTATTCGTCGTATGCGAATATGCGACATAGCAATTTGTAGATTAAAACACGTCAGATCGACCCACCTTCTGCCGATCTGCGACGAACTTGCATGGTTTTGTCAAACGTCGATCGTTTCGAGTGGTAGGGAATCCGGCCGTCAATGGTGATTCATGGCCTCACAGATATAAACAACAATAACTCCGCTTCTATTCGTCGTATGCAAATCTGCGACATAGCAATTTGTAGCATAAAACACGCCCCAACGAACCACCTTATACCGATCTGCGACGAACTTGCATAGTTTTGTCAAACATCGATCGTTTCGAGTGGAAAGCAATCCGGCCGTCAATGGTGATTCATGGCCTAACAGGTATAAACAACTATAACTCAGCTTCTATTCGTCGAATGCAAATTTGCGACATAGCGATTTGTAGCTTAAAACACGGCACATCGACCCACTTCATGCCGATCTGCGACGTACTTGTATAGTTTCGTCAAACATCGATCGTTTCGAGTGGTAGGCAATCCGGCCGTCAATGGTGATTCATGGCCTCACAGATATAAACAACAATAACTCCGCTTCTATTCGTCGTATGCGAATATGCGACATAGCAATTTGTAGCTTAAAACACGTCACATCGAACCACCTTGTGCCGATCTGCGACGAACTTGCATGGTTTTGTCAATCATCGATCTTTTCGAGTGGAAAGCAATCCGGCCGTCAATGATGATTCATGGCCTCACAGATATAAACAACAATAACTCCGCTTCTATTCGTCGTGTGCGAATATGCGACATAGCAATTTGTAGCTTAAAACACGCCACATCGAACCACCTTGTGCCGACCTGCGACGAACTTGCATAGTTTCGTCAAACGTCGATCGTTTCGAGTGGTAGGCAATCCGGCCGTCAACGGTGATTCATGGCCTCACAGATATAAACAACTATAACTCCGCTTCTATTCGTCGAACGCAAATCTGCGACATAGCAATTTGTAGCATAAAACACGTCACATCGTACCACCTTGTGCCGATCTGCGACGAACTTGCATAGTTTCGTCAAACATCGATCGTTTCGAGTGGTACGCAATCCGGCCGTCAATGGTGATTCATGGCCTCACAGATATAAACAACTATAACTCCGCTTCTATTCGCCGTATGCAAATCTGCGACGTAGCAATTTGTAGCATAAAACACGGCCCAACCACCCACCTTATACCGATCTGCGACGAACTTGCATAGTTTCGTCAAACATCGATCGTTTCGAGTGGAAAGCAATCCGGCCGTCAATGGTGATTCATGGCCTGACAGATATAAACAACTATAAGTCCGCTTCTATACGCCGTATGCGAATCTGCGACATAGCAATTTGTAGCTCAAAACACGCCCCAACGAACCACCTTATACCGATCTGCGACGAACTTGCATAGTTTCGTCAAACATCGATCGTTTCGAGTGGAAAGCAATCCGGCCGTCAATGGTGATTCATGGCCTCACAGATATAAACAACAATAACTCCGCTTCTATTCGTCGAATGCAAATCTGCGACATAGCGATTTGTAGTTTAAAACACGTCACATCGACCCACCTTGTGCCGATGTGCGACGAACTTGCATAGTTTCGTCAAACGTCGATCGTTTCGAGTGGTAGGCAATCCGGCCGTCAATGGTGATTCATGGCCTCACAGATATAAACAACTATAACTCCGCTTCTATTCGTCGAATGCAAATCTGCGACATAGCAATTTGTAGCTTAAAACACGTCACATCGACCCACCTTGTGCCGATCTGCGACGAACTTGCATAGTTTCGTCAAACATCGATCGTTTCGAGTGGAAAGCAATCCGGCCGTCAATGGTGATTCATGGCCTCACAGATATAAACAACAATTACTCCGCTTCTATTCGTCGTATGCAAATCTGCGACATAGCAATTTGTAGCTTAAAACACGTCACATCGGCCCACCTTGTGCCGATCTGCGACGAACTTGCATAGTTTCGTCAAACATCGATCGTTTCGAGTGGAAAGCAATCCGGCCGTCAATGGTGATTCATGGCCTGACAGATATAAACAACTATAAGTCCGCTTCTATACGCCGTATGCGAATCTGCGACATAGCAATTTGTAGCTCAAAACACGCCCCAACGAACCACCTTATACCGATCTGCGACGAACTTGCATAGTTTCGTCAAACATCGATCGTTTCGAGTGGAAAGCAATCCGGCCGTCAATGGTGATTCATGGCCTCACAGATATAAACAACAATAACTCCGCTTCTATTCGTCGAATGCAAATCTGCGACATAGCGATTTGTAGTTTAAAACACGTCACATCGACCCACCTTGTGCCGATGTGCGACGAACTTGCATAGTTTCGTCAAACGTCGATCGTTTCGAGTGGTAGGCAATCCGGCCGTCAATGGTGATTCATGGCCTCACAGATATAAACAACTATAACTCCGCTTCTATTCGTCGAATGCAAATCTGCGACATAGCAATTTGTAGCTTAAAACACGTCACATCGACCCACCTTGTGCCGATCTGCGACGAACTTGCATAGTTTCGTCAAACATCGATCGTTTCGAGTGGAAAGCAATCCGGCCGTCAATGGTGATTCATGGCCTCACAGATATAAACAACAATTACTCCGCTTCTATTCGTCGTATGCAAATCTGCGACATAGCAATTTGTAGCTTAAAACACGTCACATCGGCCCACCTTGTGCCGATCTGCAACGAACTTGCATAGTTTCGTCAAACATCGATCGTTTCGAGTGGTAGGCAATCCGTCCGTCAATGGTGGTTCATGGCCTCACAGATATAAACAACAATAACTCCGCTTCTATTCGTCGTATGCAAATCTGCGACATAGCAATTTGTAGCTTAAAACACGCCCCAACGAACCACCTTATACCGATCTGCGACGAACTTGCATAGTTTCGTCAAACATCGATCGTTCCGAGTGGAAAGCAATCCGACCGTCAATGGTGATTCATGGCCTCACAGATATAAACAACAATAACTCCGCTTCAATTCGTCGAATGCAAATCTGCGACATAGCAATTTGTAGCTTAAAACGCGACACATCGACCCACCTCATGCCGATCTGCGACGTACTTGTATAGTTTTGTCAAACGTCGATCGTTTCGAGGGGTAGGCAATCAGGTAGTCAATGGCGATTCATGGCCTCACAGATATAAACAACTATAAATCTGCTTCTGTTCGTCGTATGCAAAACTGCGACACAGAAATTTGTAGCATAAAACACGTCACATCGACCCACCTTGTGTCGATCTGCGACGAACTTGCATGGTTTCGTCAAACGTCGATCGTTTCGAGTGGTAGGGAATCCGGCCGTCAATGGTGATTCATGGCCTCACATATATAAACAACAATAACTCCGCTTCTATTCGTCGTATGCGAATATGCGACATAGCAATTTGTAGATTAAAACACGTCAGATCGATCCACCTTCTGCCGATCTGCGACGAACTTGCATGGTTTTGTCAAACGTCGATCGTTTCGAGTGGTAGGGAATCCGGCCGTCAATGGTGATTCATGGCCTCACAGATATAAACAACAATAACTCCGCTTCTATTCGTCGTATGCAAATCTGCGACATAGCAATTTGTAGCATAAAACACGCCCCAACGAACCACCTTATACCGATCTGCGACGAACTTGCATAGTTTTGTCAAACATCGATCGTTTCGAGTGGAAAGCAATCCGGCCGTCAATGGTGATTCATGGCCTAACAGGTATAAACAACTATAACTCAGCTTCTATTCGTCGAATGCAAATTTGCGACATAGCGATTTGTAGCTTAAAACACGGCACATCGACCCACTTCATGCCGATCTGCGACGTACTTGTATAGTTTCGTCAAACATCGATCGTTTCGAGTGGTAGGCAATCCGGCCGTCAATGGTGATTCATGGCCTCACAGATATAAACAACAATAACTCCGCTTCTATTCGTCGTGTGCGAATATGCGACATAGCAATTTGTAGCTTAAAACACGCCACATCGAACCACCTTGTGCCGACCTGCGACGAACTTGCATAGTTTCGTCAAACGTCGATCGTTTCGAGTGGTAGGCAATCCGGCCGTCAACGGTGATTCATGGCCTCACAGATATAAACAACTATAACTCCGCTTCTATTCGTCGAACGCAAATCTGCGACATAGCAATTTGTAGCTTAAAACACGCCCCAACGAACCACCTTATACCGATCTGCGACGAACTTGCATAGTTTTGTCAAACATCGATCGTTTCGAGTGGAAAGCAATCCGGCCGTCAATGGTGATTCATGGCCTGACAACTATAACCCCGCTTCTATTCGTCGAATGCAAATCTGCGACATAGCAATTTGTAGCTTAAAACACGTCACATCGAACCACCTTGTGCCGATCTGCGACGAACTTGCATAGTTTCGTCAAACATCGATCGTTTCGAGTGGTACGCAATCCGGCCGTCAATGGTGATTCATGGCCTCACAGATATAAACAACTATAACTCCGCTTCTATTCGCCGTATGCAAATCTGCGACATAGCAATTTGTAGCATAAAACACGGCCCAACCACCCACCTTATACCGATCTGCGACGAACTTGCATAGTTTCGTCAAACATCGATCGTTTCGAGTGGAAAGCAATCCGGCCGTCAATGGTGATTCATGGCCTGACAGATATAAACAACTATAAGTCCGCTTCTATACGCCGTATGCGAATCTGCGACATAGCAATTTGTAGCTCAAAACACGCCCCAACGAACCACCTTATACCGATCTGCGACGTACTTGTATAGTTTTGTCAAACGTCGATCGTTTCGAGGGGTAGGCAATCAGGTAGTCAATGGCGATTCATGGCCTCACAGATATAAACAACTATAAATCTGCTTCTGTTCGTCGTATGCAAATCTGCGACACAGAAATTTGTAGCATAAAACACGTCACATCGACCCACCTTGTGTCGATCTGCGACGAACTTGCATGGTTTCGTCAAACGTCGATCGTTTCGAGTGGTAGGGAATCCGGCCGTCAATGGTGATTCATGGCCTCACAGATATAAACAACAATAACTCCGCTTCTATTCGTCGTATGCGAATATGCGACATAGCAATTTGTAGATTAAAACACGTCAGATCGACCCACCTTCTGCCGATCTGCGACGAACTTGCATGGTTTTGTCAAACGTCGATCGTTTCGAGTGGTAGGGAATCCGGCCGTCAATGGTGATTCATGGCCTCACAGATATAAACAACAATAACTCCGCTTCTATTCGTCGTATGCAAATCTGCGACATAGCAATTTGTAGCATAAAACACGCCCCAACGAACCACCTTATACCGATCTGCGACGAACTTGCATAGTTTTGTCAAACATCGATCGTTTCGAGTGGAAAGCAATCCGGCCGTCAATGGTGATTCATGGCCTAACAGGTATAAACAACTATAACTCAGCTTCTATTCGTCGAATGCAAATTTGCGACATAGCGATTTGTAGCTTAAAACACGGCACATCGACCCACTTCATGCCGATCTGCGACGTACTTGTATAGTTTCGTCAAACATCGATCGTTTCGAGTGGTAGGCAATCCGGCCGTCAATGGTGATTCATGGCCTCACAGATATAAACAACAATAACTCCGCTTCTATTCGTCGTATGCGAATATGCGACATAGCAATTTGTAGCTTAAAACACGTCACATCGAACCACCTTGTGCCGATCTCCGACGAACTTGCATGGTTTTGTCAAACATCGATCTTTTCGAGTGGAAAGCAATCCGGCCGTCAACGGTGATTCATGGCCTCACAGATATAAACAACTATAACTCCGCTTCTATTCGTCGTGTGCGAATCTGCGACATAGCAATTTGTAGCATAAAACACGTCACATCGTACCACCTTGTGCCGATCTGCGACGAACTTGCATAGTTTCGTCAAACATCGATCGTTTCGAGTGGTACGCAATCCGGCCGTCAATGGTGATTCATGGCCTCACAGATATAAACAACTATAACTCCGCTTCTATTCGCCGTATGCAAATCTGCGACATAGCAATTTGTAGCATAAAACACGGCCCAACCACCCACCTTATACCGATCTGCGACGAACTTGCATAGTTTCGTCAAACATCGATCGTTTCGAGTGGAAAGCAATCCGGCCGTCAATGGTGATTCATGGCCTGACAGATATAAACAACTATAAGTCCGCTTCTATACGCCGTATGCGAATCTGCGACATAGCAATTTGTAGCTCAAAACACGCCCCAACGAACCACCTTATACCGATCTGCGACGAACTTGCATAGTTTCGTCAAACATCGATCGTTTCGAGTGGAAAGCAATCCGGCCGTCAATGGTGATTCATGGCCTCACAGATATAAACAACAATAACTCCGCTTCTATTCGTCGAATGCAAATCTGCGACATAGCGATTTGTAGTTTAAAACACGTCACATCGACCCACCTTGTGCCGATGTGCGACGAACTTGCATAGTTTCGTCAAACGTCGATCGTTTCGAGTGGTAGGCAATCCGGCCGTCAATGGTGATTCATGGCCTCACAGATATAAACAACTATAACTCCGCTTCTATTCGTCGAATGCAAATCTGCGACATAGCAATTTGTAGCTTAAAACACGTCACATCGACCCACCTTGTGCCGATCTGCGACGAACTTGCATAGTTTCGTCAAACATCGATCGTTTCGAGTGGAAAGCAATCCGGCCGTCAATGGTGATTCATGGCCTCACAGATATAAACAACAATTACTCCGCTTCTATTCGTCGTATGCAAATCTGCGACATAGCAATTTGTAGCTTAAAACACGTCACATCGGCCCACCTTGTGCCGATCTGCAACGAACTTGCATAGTTTCGTCAAACATCGATCGTTTCGAGTGGTAGGCAATCCGTCCGTCAATGGTGGTTCATGGCCTCACAGATATAAACAACAATAACTCCGCTTCTATTCGTCGTATGCAAATCTGCGACATAGCAATTTGTAGCTTAAAACACGCCCCAACGAACCACCTTATACCGATCTGCGACGAACTTGCATAGTTTCGTCAAACATCGATCGTTCCGAGTGGAAAGCAATCCGACCGTCAATGGTGATTCATGGCCTCACAGATATAAACAACAATAACTCCGCTTCAATTCGTCGAATGCAAATCTGCGACATAGCAATTTGTAGCTTAAAACGCGACACATCGACCCACCTCATGCCGATCTGCGACGTACTTGTATAGTTTTGTCAAACGTCGATCGTTTCGAGGGGTAGGCAATCAGGTAGTCAATGGCGATTCATGGCCTCACAGATATAAACAACTATAAATCTGCTTCTGTTCGTCGTATGCAAAACTGCGACACAGAAATTTGTAGCATAAAACACGTCACATCGACCCACCTTGTGTCGATCTGCGACGAACTTGCATGGTTTCGTCAAACGTCGATCGTTTCGAGTGGTAGGGAATCCGGCCGTCAATGGTGATTCATGGCCTCACATATATAAACAACAATAACTCCGCTTCTATTCGTCGTATGCGAATATGCGACATAGCAATTTGTAGATTAAAACACGTCAGATCGACCCACCTTCTGCCGATCTGCGACGAACTTGCATGGTTTTGTCAAACGCCGATCGTTTCGAGTGGTAGGGAATCCGGCCGTCAATGGTGATTCATGGCCTCACAGATATAAACAACAATAACTCCGCTTCTATTCGTCGTATGCAAATCTGCGACATAGCAATTTGTAGCATAAAACACGCCCCAACGAACCACCTTCTGCCGATCTGGGACGAACTTGCATGGTTTCGTCAAACGTCGATCGTTTCGAGTGGTAGGGAATCCGGCCGTCAATGGTGATTCACGGCCTCACAGATATAAACAACTATAACTCCGCTTCTATTCGTCGAATGCAAATCTGCGACATAGCACTTTGTAGCTTAAAACACGTCACATCGACCCACCTCGTGCCGATCTGCGACGAACTTGCATAGTTTCGTCAAACATCGATCGTTTCGAGTGATAGGCAATCCGGTAGTCAATGGCGATTCATGGCCTCACAGATATAAACAACTATAAATCCGCTTCTATTCGTCGTATGCGAATCTGCGACCTAGCAATTTGTAGCTTAAAACACGCCCCAATGAACCACCTTATTCCGATCTGCGACGAACTTGCATAGTTTCGTCAAACATCGATCGATTCTAGTGGAAAGCAATCCGGCCATTCAATGGTGATTCATGGCCAGACAGATATAAACAACTATAACTCCGCATCTATTCGTCGAATGCAAATCTGCGACATAGCAATTTGTAGCATAAAACACGTCACATCGACCCACCTTGTGCCTATCTGCGACGAACTTGCATGGTTTCGTCAAACGTCGATCGTTTCGAGTGGTAGGGAATCCGGCCGTCAATGGTGATTCATGGCCTCACAGATATAAACCACAATAACTCCGTTTCTATTCGTCGTTTGCGAATCTGCGACATATCAATTTGTAGCTTAAAACACGCCCTAATGAACCACCTTAACCGATCTGCGACGAACTTGCATAGTTTTGTCAAACATCGATCGTTTCGAGTGGAAAGCAATCCGGCCGTCAATGGTGATTCATGGCCTGACAGATATAAACAACTATAAGTCCGCTTCTATACGCCGTATGCGAATCTGCGACATAGCAATTTGTAGCTTAAAACACGCCCCAACGAACCACCTTATACCGATCTGCGACGAACTTGCATAGTTTCGTCAAACATCGATCGTTTCGAGTGGAAAGCAATCCGGCCGTCAATGGTGATTCATGGCCTCACAGATATAAACAACAATAACTCCGCTTCTATTCGTCGAATGAAAATCTGCGACATAGCAATTTGTAGCTTAAAATGCGACACATCGACCCACCTCATGCCGATCTGCGACGTACTTGTATAGTTTTGTCAAACGTCGATCGTTTCGAGGGGTAGGCAATCAGGTAGTCAATGGCGATTCATGGCCTCACAGATATAAACAACTATAACTCTGCTTCTGTTCGTCGTATGCAAATCTGCGACATAGAAATTTGTAGCATAAAACACGACACATCGACCCACCTCATGCCGATCTGCGACGTACTTGTATAGTTTTGTCAATCGTCGAGCGTTTCGAGGGGTAGGCAATCCGGTAGTCAATGGCGATTCATGGCCTCACAGATATAAACAACAATAACTCCGCTACTATTCGTCGTATGCAAATCTGCGACATAGCAATTTGTAGCATAAAACACGCCCCAACGAACCACCTTATACCGATCTGCGACGAACTTGCATAGTTTTGTCAAACATCGATCGTTTCGAGTGGAAAGCAATCCGGCCTCAATGGTGATTCATGGCCTGACAGATATAAACAACTATAACTCAGCTTCTATTCGTCGAATGCAAATTTACGACATAGCGATTTGTAGCTTAAAACACGACACATCGACCCACCTCATGCCGATCTGCGACGAACTTGCATGGTTTCGTCAAACGTCGATCGTTTCGAGTGGTAGGGAATCCGGCCGTCAATGGTGATTCATGGCCTCACAGATATAAACCACAATAACTCCGTTTCTATTCGTCGTTTGCGAATCTGCGACATAGCAATTTGTAGCTTAAAACACGCCCTAATGAACCAACTTAACCGATCTGCGACGAACTTGCATAGTTTTGTCAAACATCGATCGTTTCGAGTGGAGAGCAATCCGGCCTCAATGGTGATTCATGGCCTGACAGATATAAACAACTATAACTCAGCTTCTATTCGTCGAATGCAAATTTGCGACATAGCGATTTGTAGCTTAAAACACGACACATCGACCCACCTCATGCCGATCTGCGACGTAATTGTATAGTTTCGTCAAACGTCGATCGTTTCGAGTGGAAAGCAATCCGGCCGTCAATGATGATTCATGGCCTCACAGATATAAACAACAATAACTCCGCTTCTATTCGTCGTGTGCGAATATGCGACATAGCAATTTGTAGCTTAAAACACGCCACATCGAACCACCTTGTGCCGACCTGCGACGAACTTGCATAGTTTCGTCAATCGTCGATCGTTTCGAGTGGTAGGGAATCCGGCCGTCAATGGTGATTCACGGCCTCACAGATATAAACAACTATAACTCCGGTTCTATTCGTCGAATGCAAATCTGCGACATAGCAATTTGTAGCTTAAAACACGTCACATCGACCCACCTCGTGCCGATCTGCGACGAACTTGCATAGTTTTGTCAAACGTCGATCGTTTCGAGGGGTAGGCAATCAGGTAGTCAATGGCGATTCATGGCCTCACAGATATAAACAACTATAAATCTGCTTCTGTTCGTCGTATGCAAATCTGCGACACAGAAATTTGTAGCATAAAACACGTCACATCGACCCACCTTGTGTCGATCTGCGACGAACTTGCATGGTTTCGTCAAACGTCGATCGTTTCGAGTGGTAGGGAATCCGGCCGTCAATGGTGATTCATGGCCTCACAGATATAAACAACAATAACTCCGCTTCTATTCGTCGTATGCGAATATGCGACATAGCAATTTGTAGATTAAAACACGTCAGATCGACCCACCTTCTGCCGATCTGCGACGAACTTGCATGGTTTTGTCAAACGTCGATCGTTTCGAGTGGTAGGGAATCCGGCCGTCAATGGTGATTCATGGCCTCACAGATATAAACAACAATAACTCCGCTTCTATTCGTCGTATGCAAATCTGCGACATAGCAATTTGTAGCATAAAACACGCCCCAACGAACCACCTTATACCGATCTGCGACGAACTTGCATAGTTTTGTCAAACATCGATCGTTTCGAGTGGAAAGCAATCCGGCCGTCAATGGTGATTCATGGCCTAACAGGTATAAACAACTATAACTCAGCTTCTATTCGTCGAATGCAAATTTGCGACATAGCGATTTGTAGCTTAAAACACGGCACATCGACCCACTTCATGCCGATCTGCGACGTACTTGTATAGTTTCGTCAAACATCGATCGTTTCGAGTGGTAGGCAATCCGGCCGTCAATGGTGATTCATGGCCTCACAGATATAAACAACAATAACTCCGCTTCTATTCGTCGTATGCGAATATGCGACATAGCAATTTGTAGCTTAAAACACGTCACATCGAACCACCTTGTGCCGATCTGCGACGAACTTGCATGGTTTTGTCAAACATCGATCTTTTCGAGTGGAAAGCAATCCGGCCGTCAATGATGATTCATGGCCTCACAGATATAAACAACAATAACTCCGCTTCTATTCGTCGTGTGCGAATATGCGACATAGCAATTTGTAGCTTAAAACACGCCACATCGAACCACCTTGTGCCGACCTGCGACGAACTTGCATAGTTTCGTCAAACGTCGATCGTTTCGAGTGGTAGGCAATCCGGCCGTCAACGGTGATTCATGGCCTCACAGATATAAACAACTATAACTCCGCTTCTATTCGTCGAACGCAAATCTGCGACATAGCAATTTGTAGCATAAAACACGTCACATCGTACCACCTTGTGCCGATCTGCGACGAACTTGCATAGTTTCGTCAAACATCGATCGTTTCGAGTGGTACGCAATCCGGCCGTCAATGGTGATTCATGGCCTGACAGATATAAACAACTATAACTCCGCTTCTATTCGCCGTATGCAAATCTGCGACATAGCAATTTGTAGCATAAAACACGGCCCAACCACCCACCTTATACCGATCTGCGACGAACTTGCATAGTTTCGTCAAACATCGATCGTTTCGAGTGGAAAGCAATCCGGCCGTCAATGGTGATTCATGGCCTGACAGATATAAACAACTATAAGTCCGCTTCTATACGCCGTATGCGAATCTGCGACATAGCAATTTGTAGCTCAAAACACGCCCCAACGAACCACCTTATACCGATCTGCGACGAACTTGCATAGTTTCGTCAAACATCGATCGTTTCGAGTGGAAAGCAATCCGGCCGTCAATGGTGATTCATGGCCTCACAGATATAAACAACAATAACTCCGCTTCTATTCGTCGAATGCAAATCTGCGACATAGCGATTTGTAGTTTAAAACACGTCACATCGACCCACCTTGTGCCGATGTGCGACGAACTTGCATAGTTTCGTCAAACGTCGATCGTTTCGAGTGGTAGGCAATCCGGCCGTCAATGGTGATTCATGGCCTCACAGATATAAACAACTATAACTCCGCTTCTATTCGTCGAATGCAAATCTGCGACATAGCAATTTGTAGCTTAAAACACGTCACATCGACCCACCTTGTGCCGATCTGCGACGAACTTGCATAGTTTCGTCAAACATCGATCGTTTCGAGTGGAAAGCAATCCGGCCGTCAATGGTGATTCATGGCCTCACAGATATAAACAACAATTACTCCGCTTCTATTCGTCGTATGCAAATCTGCGACATAGCAATTTGTAGCTTAAAACACGTCACATCGGCCCACCTTGTGCCGATCTGCAACGAACTTGCATAGTTTCGTCAAACATCGATCGTTTCGAGTGGTAGGCAATCCGTCCGTCAATGGTGGTTCATGGCCTCACAGATATAAACAACAATAACTCCGCTTCTATTCGTCGTATGCAAATCTGCGACATAGCAATTTGTAGCTTAAAACACGCCCCAACGAACCACCTTATACCGATCTGCGACGAACTTGCATAGTTTCGTCAAACATCGATCGTTCCGAGTGGAAAGCAATCCGACCGTCAATGGTGATTCATGGCCTCACAGATATAAACAACAATAACTCCGCTTCAATTCGTCGAATGCAAATCTGCGACATAGCAATTTGTAGCTTAAAACGCGACACATCGACCCACCTCATGCCGATCTGCGACGTACTTGTATAGTTTTGTCAAACGTCGATCGTTTCGAGGGGTAGGCAATCAGGTAGTCAATGGCGATTCATGGCCTCACAGATATAAACAACTATAAATCTGCTTCTGTTCGTCGTATGCAAAACTGCGACACAGAAATTTGTAGCATAAAACACGTCACATCGACCCACCTTGTGTCGATCTGCGACGAACTTGCATGGTTTCGTCAAACGTCGATCGTTTCGAGTGGTAGGGAATCCGGCCGTCAATGGTGATTCATGGCCTCACATATATAAACAACAATAACTCCGCTTCTATTCGTCGTATGCGAATATGCGACATAGCAATTTGTAGATTAAAACACGTCAGATCGACCCACCTTCTGCCGATCTGCGACGAACTTGCATGGTTTTGTCAAACGTCGATCGTTTCGAGTGGTAGGGAATCCGGCCGTCAATGGTGATTCATGGCCTCACAGATATAAACAACAATAACTCCGCTTCTATTCGTCGTATGCAAATCTGCGACATAGCAATTTGTAGCATAAAACACGCCCCAACGAACCACCTTATACCGATCTGCGACGAACTTGCATAGTTTTGTCAAACATCGATCGTTTCGAGTGGAAAGCAATCCGGCCGTCAATGGTGATTCATGGCCTAACAGGTATAAACAACTATAACTCAGCTTCTATTCGTCGAATGCAAATTTGCGACATAGCGATTTGTAGCTTAAAACACGGCACATCGACCCACTTCATGCCGATCTGCGACGTACTTGTATAGTTTCGTCAAACATCGATCGTTTCGAGTGGTAGGCAATCCGGCCGTCAATGGTGATTCATGGCCTCACAGATATAAACAACAATAACTCCGCTTCTATTCGTCGTGTGCGAATATGCGACATAGCAATTTGTAGCTTAAAACACGCCACATCGAACCACCTTGTGCCGACCTGCGACGAACTTGCATAGTTTCGTCAAACGTCGATCGTTTCGAGTGGTAGGCAATCCGGCCGTCAACGGTGATTCATGGCCTCACAGATATAAACAACTATAACTCCGCTTCTATTCGTCGAACGCAAATCTGCGACATAGCAATTTGTAGCATAAAACACGCCCCAACGAACCACCTTATACCGATCTGCGACGAACTTGCATAGTTTTGTCAAACATCGATCGTTTCGAGTGGAAAGCAATCCGGCCGTCAATGGTGATTCATGGCCTGACAACTATAACCCCGCTTCTATTCGTCGAATGCAAATCTGCGACATAGCAATTTGTAGCTTAAAACACGTCACATCGTACCACCTTGTGCCGATCTGCGACGAACTTGCATAGTTTCGTCAAACATCGATCGTTTCGAGTGGTACGCAATCCGGCCGTCAATGGTGATTCATGGCCTCACAGATATAAACAACTATAACTCCGCTTCTATTCGCCGTATGCAAATCTGCGACATAGCAATTTGTAGCATAAAACACGGCCCAACCACCCACCTTATACCGATCTGCGACGAACTTGCATAGTTTCGTCAAACATCGATCGTTTCGAGTGGAAAGCAATCCGGCCGTCAATGGTGATTCATGGCCTGACAGATATAAACAACTATAAGTCCGCTTCTATACGCCGTATGCGAATCTGCGACATAGCAATTTGTAGCTCAAAACACGCCCCAACGAACCACCTTATACCGATCTGCGACGTACTTGTATAGTTTTGTCAAACGTCGATCGTTTCGAGGGGTAGGCAATCAGGTAGTCAATGGCGATTCATGGCCTCACAGATATAAACAACTATAAATCTGCTTCTGTTCGTCGTATGCAAATCTGCGACACAGAAATTTGTAGCATAAAACACGTCACATCGACCCACCTTGTGTCGATCTGCGACGAACTTGCATGGTTTCGTCAAACGTCGATCGTTTCGAGTGGTAGGGAATCCGGCCGTCAATGGTGATTCATGGCCTCACAGATATAAACAACAATAACTCCGCTTCTATTCGTCGTATGCGCATATGCGACATAGCAATTTGTAGATTAAAACACGTCAGATCGACCCACCTTCTGCCGATCTGCGACGAACTTGCATGGTTTTGTCAAACGTCGATCGTTTCGAGTGGTAGGGAATCCGGCCGTCAATGGTGATTCATGGCCTCACAGATATAAACAACAATAACTCCGCTTCTATTCGTCGTATGCAAATCTGCGACATAGCAATTTGTAGCATAAAACACGCCCCAACGAACCACCTTATACCGATCTGCGACGAACTTGCATAGTTTTGTCAAACATCGATCGTTTCGAGTGGAAAGCAATCCGGCCGTCAATGGTGATTCATGGCCTAACAGGTATAAACAACTATAACTCAGCTTCTATTCGTCGAATGCAAATTTGCGACATAGCGATTTGTAGCTTAAAACACGGCACATCGACCCACTTCATGCCGATCTGCGACGTACTTGTATAGTTTCGTCAAACATCGATCGTTTCGAGTGGTAGGCAATCCGGCCGTCAATGGTGATTCATGGCCTCACAGATATAAACAACAATAACTCCGCTTCTATTCGTCGTATGCGAATATGCGACATAGCAATTTGTAGCTTAAAACACGTCACATCGAACCACCTTGTGCCGATCTGCGACGAACTTGCATGGTTTTGTCAAACATCGATCTTTTCGAGTGGAAAGCAATCCGGCCGTCAATGATGATTCATGGCCTCACAGATATAAACAACAATAACTCCGCTTCTATTCGTCGTGTGCGAATATGCGACATAGCAATTTGTAGCTTAAAACACGCCACATCGAACCACCTTGTGCCGACCTGCGACGAACTTGCATAGTTTCGTCAAACGTCGATCGTTTCGAGTGGTAGGCAATCCGGCCGTCAACGGTGATTCATGGCCTCACAGATATAAACAACTATAACTCCGCTTCTATTCGTCGAACGCAAATCTGCGACATAGCAATTTGTAGCATAAAACACGTCACATCGTACCACCTTGTGCCGATCTGCGACGAACTTGCATAGTTTCGTCAAACATCGATCGTTTCGAGTGGTACGCAATCCGGCCGTCAATGGTGATTCATGGCCTCACAGATATAAACAACTATAACTCCGCTTCTATTCGCCGTATGCAAATCTGCGACATAGCAATTTGTAGCATAAAACACGGCCCAACCACCCACCTTATACCGATCTGCGACGAACTTGCATAGTTTCGTCAAACATCGATCGTTTCGAGTGGAAAGCAATCCGGCCGTCAATGGTGATTCATGGCCTGACAGATATAAACAACTATAAGTCCGCTTCTATACGCCGTATGCGAATCTGCGACATAGCAATTTGTAGCTCAAAACACGCCCCAACGAACCACCTTATACCGATCTGCGACGAACTTGCATAGTTTCGTCAAACATCGATCGTTTCGAGTGGAAAGCAATCCGGCCGTCAATGGTGATTCATGGCCTCACAGATATAAACAACAATAACTCCGCTTCTATTCGTCGAATGCAAATCTGCGACATAGCGATTTGTAGTTTAAAACACGTCACATCGACCCACCTTGTGCCGATGTGCGACGAACTTGCATAGTTTCGTCAAACGTCGATCGTTTCGAGTGGTAGGCAATCCGGCCGTCAATGGTGATTCATGGCCTCACAGATATAAACAACTATAACTCCGCTTCTATTCGTCGAATGCAAATCTGCGACATAGCAATTTGTAGCTTAAAACACGTCACATCGACCCACCTTGTGCCGATCTGCGACGAACTTGCATAGTTTTGTCAAACATCGATCGTTTCGAGTGGAAAGCAATCCGGCCGTCAATGGTGATTCATGGCCTAACAGGTATAAACAACTATAACTCAGCTTCTATTCGTCGAATGCAAATTTGCGACATAGCGATTTGTAGCTTAAAACACGTCACATCGACCCACCTCGTGCCGATCTGCGACGAACTTGCATAGTTTCGTCAAACATCGATCGTTTCGAGTGATAGGCAATCCGGTAGTCAATGGCGATTCATGGCCTCACAGATATAAACAACTATAAATCCGCTTCTATTCGTCGTATGCGAATCTGCGACCTAGCAATTTGTAGCTTAAAACACGCCCCAATGAACCACCTTATTCCGATCTGCGACGAACTTGCATAGTTTCGTCAAACATCGATCGATTCTAGTGGAAAGCAATCCGGCCATTCAATGGTGATTCATGGCCAGACAGATATAAACAACTATAACTCCGCTTCTATTCGTCGAATGCAAATCTGCGACATAGCAATTTGTAGCATAAAACACGTCACATCGACCCACCTTGTGCCTATCTGCGACGAACTTGCATGGTTTCGTCAAACGTCGATCGTTTCGAGTGGTAGGGAATCCGGCCGTCAATGGTGATTCATGGCCTCACAGATATAAACCACAATAACTCCGTTTCTATTCGTCGTTTGCGAATCTGCGACATATCAATTTGTAGCTTAAAACACGCCCTAATGAACCACCTTAACCGATCTGCGACGAACTTGCATAGTTTTGTCAAACATCGATCGTTTCGAGTGGAAAGCAATCCGGCCGTCAATGGTGATTCATGGCCTGACAGATATAAACAACTATAAGTCCGCTTCTATACGCCGTATGCGAATCTGCGACATAGCAATTTGTAGCTTAAAACACGCCCCAACGAACCACCTTATACCGATCTGCGACGAACTTGCATAGTTTCGTCAAACATCGATCGTTTCGAGTGGAAAGCAATCCGGCCGTCAATGGTGATTCATGGCCTCACAGATATAAACAACAATAACTCCGCTTCTATTCGTCGAATGAAAATCTGCGACATAGCAATTTGTAGCTTAAAACGCGACACATCGACCCACCTCATGCCGATCTGCGACGTACTTGTATAGTTTTGTCAAACGTCGATCGTTTCGAGGGGTAGGCAATCAGGTAGTCAATGGCGATTCATGGCCTCACAGATATAAACAACTATAACTCTGCTTCTGTTCGTCGTATGCAAATCTGCGACATAGAAATTTGTAGCATAAAACACGACACATCGACCCACCTCATGCCGATCTGCGACGTACTTGTATAGTTTTGTCAATCGTCGAGCGTTTCGAGGGGTAGGCAATCCGGTAGTCAATGGCGATTCATGGCCTCACAGATATAAACAACAATAACTCCGCTACTATTCGTCGTATGCAAATCTGCGACATAGCAATTTGTAGCATAAAACACGCCCCAACGAACCACCTTATACCGATCTGCGACGAACTTGCATAGTTTTGTCAAACATCGATCGTTTCGAGTGGAAAGCAATCCGGCCTCAATGGTGATTCATGGCCTGACAGATATAAACAACTATAACTCAGCTTCTATTCGTCGAATGCAAATTTACGACATAGCGATTTGTAGCTTAAAACACGACACATCGACCCACCTCATGCCGATCTGCGACGAACTTGCATGGTTTCGTCAAACGTCGATCGTTTCGAGTGGTAGGGAATCCGGCCGTCAATGGTGATTCATGGCCTCACAGATATAAACCACAATAACTCCGTTTCTATTCGTCGTTTGCGAATCTGCGACATAGCAATTTGTAGCTTAAAACACGCCCTAATGAACCAACTTAACCGATCTGCGACGAACTTGCATAGTTTTGTCAAACATCGATCGTTTCGAGTGGAGAGCAATCCGGCCTCAATGGTGATTCATGGCCTGACAGATATAAACAACTATAACTCAGCTTCTATTCGTCGAATGCAAATTTGCGACATAGCGATTTGTAGCTTAAAACACGACACATCGACCCACCTCATGCCGATCTGCGACGTAATTGTATAGTTTCGTCAAACGTCGATCGTTTCGAGTGGAAAGCAATCCGGCCGTCAATGATGATTCATGGCCTCACAGATATAAACAACAATAACTCCGCTTCTATTCGTCGTGTGCGAATATGCGACATAGCAATTTGTAGCTTAAAACACGCCACATCGAACCACCTTGTGCCGACCTGCGACGAACTTGCATAGTTTCGTCAATCGTCGATCGTTTCGAGTGGTAGGGAATCCGGCCGTCAATGGTGATTCACGGCCTCACAGATATAAACAACTATAACTCCGGTTCTATTCTTCGAATGCAAATCTGCGACATAGCAATTTGTAGCTTAAAACACGTCACATCGACCCACCTCGTGCCGATCTGCGACGAACTTGCATAGTTTTGTCAAACGTCGATCGTTTCGAGGGGTAGGCAATCAGGTAGTCAATGGCGATTCATGGCCTCACAGATATAAACAACTATAAATCTGCTTCTGTTCGTCGTATGCAAATCTGCGACACAGAAATTTGTAGCATAAAACACGTCACATCGACCCACCTTGTGTCGATCTGCGACGAACTTGCATGGTTTCGTCAAACGTCGATCGTTTCGAGTGGAAAGCAATCCGACCGTCAATGGTGATTCATGGCCTCACAGATATAAACAACAATAACTCCGCTTCAATTCGTCGAATGCAAATCTGCGACATAGCAATTTGTAGCTTAAAACGCGACACATCGACCCACCTCATGCCGATCTGCGACGTACTTGTATAGTTTTGTCAAACGTCGATCGTTTCGAGGGGTAGGCAATCAGGTAGTCAATGGCGATTCATGGCCTCACAGATATAAACAACTATAAATCTGCTTCTGTTCGTCGTATGCAAAACTGCGACACAGAAATTTGTAGCATAAAACACGTCACATCGACCCACCTTGTGTCGATCTGCGACGAACTTGCATGGTTTCGTCAAACGTCGATCGTTTCGAGTGGTAGGGAATCCGGCCGTCAATGGTGATTCATGGCCTCACATATATAAACAACAATAACTCCGCTTCTATTCGTCGTATGCGAATATGCGACATAGCAATTTGTAGATTAAAACACGTCAGATCGACCCACCTTCTGCCGATCTGCGACGAACTTGCATGGTTTTGTCAAACGTCGATCGTTTCGAGTGGTATGGAATCCGGCCGTCAATGGTGATTCATGGCCTCACAGATATAAACAACAATAACTCCGCTTCTATTCGTCGTATGCAAATCTGCGACATAGCAATTTGTAGCATAAAACACGCCCCAACGAACCACCTTATACCGATCTGCGACGAACTTGCATAGTTTTGTCAAACATCGATCGTTTCGAGTGGAAAGCAATCCGGCCGTCAATGGTGATTCATGGCCTAACAGGTATAAACAACTATAACTCAGCTTCTATTCGTCGAATGCAAATTTGCGACATAGCGATTTGTAGCTTAAAACACGGCACATCGACCCACTTCATGCCGATCTGCGACGTACTTGTATAGTTTCGTCAAACATCGATCGTTTCGAGTGGTAGGCAATCCGGCCGTCAATGGTGATTCATGGCCTCACAGATATAAACAACAATAACTCCGCTTCTATTCGTCGTGTGCGAATATGCGACATAGCAATTTGTAGCTTAAAACACGCCACATCGAACCACCTTGTGCCGACCTGCGACGAACTTGCATAGTTTCGTCAAACGTCGATCGTTTCGAGTGGTAGGCAATCCGGCCGTCAACGGTGATTCATGGCCTCACAGATATAAACAACTATAACTCCGCTTCTATTCGTCGAACGCAAATCTGCGACATAGCAATTTGTAGCATAAAACACGCCCCAACGAACCACCTTATACCGATCTGCGACGAACTTGCATAGTTTTGTCAAACATCGATCGTTTCGAGTGGAAAGCAATCCGGCCGTCAATGGTGATTCATGGCCTGACAACTATAACCCCGCTTCTATTCGTCGAATGCAAATCTGCGACATAGCAATTTGTAGCTTAAAACACGTCACATCGTACCACCTTGTGCCGATCTGCGACGAACTTGCATAGTTTCGTCAAACTTCGATCGTTTCGAGTGGTACGCAATCCGGCCGTCAATGGTGATTCATGGCCTCACAGATATAAACAACTATAACTCCGCTTCTATTCGCCGTATGCAAATCTGCGACATAGCAATTTGTAGCATAAAACACGGCCCAACCACCCACCTTATACCGATCTGCGACGAACTTGCATAGTTTCGTCAAACATCGATCGTTTCGAGTGGAAAGCAATCCGGCCGTCAATGGTGATTCATGGCCTGACAGATATAAACAACTATAAGTCCGCTTCTATACGCCGTATGCGAATCTGCGACATAGCAATTTGTAGCTCAAAACACGCCCCAACGAACCACCTTATACCGATCTGCGACGTACTTGTATAGTTTTGTCAAACGTCGATCGTTTCGAGGGGTAGGCAATCAGGTAGTCAATGGCGATTCATGGCCTCACAGATATAAACAACTATAAATCTGCTTCTGTTCGTCGTATGCAAATCTGCGACACAGAAATTTGTAGCATAAAACACGTCACATCGACCCACCTTGTGTCGATCTGCGACGAACTTGCATGGTTTCGTCAAACGTCGATCGTTTCGAGTGGTAGGGAATCCGGCCGTCAATGGTGATTCATGGCCTCACAGATATAAACAACAATAACTCCGCTTCTATTCGTCGTATGCGAATATGCGACATAGCAATTTGTAGATTAAAACACGTCAGATCGACCCACCTTCTGCCGATCTGCGACGAACTTGCATGGTTTTGTCAAACGTCGATCGTTTCGAGTGGTAGGGAATCCGGCCGTCAATGGTGATTCATGGCCTCACAGATATAAACAACAATAACTCCGCTTCTATTCGTCGTATGCAAATCTGCGACATAGCAATTTGTAGCATAAAACACGCCCCAACGAACCACCTTATACCGATCTACGACGAACTTGCATAGTTTTGTCAAACATCGATCGTTTCGAGTGGAAAGCAATCCGGCCGTCAATGGTGATTCATGGCCTAACAGGTATAAACAACTATAACTCAGCTTCTATTCGTCGAATGCAAATTTGCGACATAGCGATTTGTAGCTTAAAACACGGCACATCGACCCACTTCATGCCGATCTGCGACGTACTTGTATAGTTTCGTCAAACATCGATCGTTTCGAGTGGTAGGCAATCCGGCCGTCAATGGTGATTCATGGCCTCACAGATATAAACAACAATAACTCCGCTTCTATTCGTCGTATGCGAATATGCGACATAGCAATTTGTAGCTTAAAACACGTCACATCGAACCACCTTGTGCCGATCTGCGACGAACTTGCATGGTTTTGTCAAACATCGATCTTTTCGAGTGGAAAGCAATCCGGCCGTCAATGATGATTCATGGCCTCACAGATATAAACAACAATAACTCCGCTTCTATTCGTCGTGTGCGAATATGCGACATAGCAATTTGTAGCTTAAAACACGCCACATCGAACCACCTTGTGCCGACCTGCGACGAACTTGCATAGTTTCGTCAAACGTCGATCGTTTCGAGTGGTAGGCAATCCGGCCGTCAACGGTGATTCATGGCCTCACAGATATAAACAACTATAACTCCGCTTCTATTCGTCGAACGCAAATCTGCGACATAGCAATTTGTAGCATAAAACACGTCACATCGTACCACCTTGTGCCGATCTGCGACGAACTTGCATAGTTTCGTCAAACATCGATCGTTTCGAGTGGTACGCAATCCGGCCGTCAATGGTGATTCATGGCCTCACAGATATAAACAACTATAACTCCGCTTCTATTCGCCGTATGCAAATCTGCGACATAGCAATTTGTTGCATAAAACACGGCCCAACCACCCACCTTATACCGATCTGCGACGAACTTGCATAGTTTCGTCAAACATCGATCGTTTCGAGTGGAAAGCAATCCGGCCGTCAATGGTGATTCATGGCCTGACAGATATAAACAACTATAAGTCCGCTTCTATACGCCGTATGCGAATCTGCGACATAGCAATTTGTAGCTCAAAACACGCCCCAACGAACCACCTTATACCGATCTGCGACGAACTTGCATAGTTTCGTCAAACATCGATCGTTTCGAGTGGAAAGCAATCCGGCCGTCAATGGTGATTCATGGCCTCACAGATATAAACAACAATAACTCCGCTTCTATTCGTCGAATGCAAATCTGCGACATAGCGATTTGTAGTTTAAAACACGTCACATCGACCCACCTTGTGCCGATGTGCGACGAACTTGCATAGTTTCGTCAAACGTCGATCGTTTCGAGTGGTAGGCAATCCGGCCGTCAATGGTGATTCATGGCCTCACAGATATAAACAACTATAACTCCGCTTCTATTCGTCGAATGCAAATCTGCGACATAGCAATTTGTAGCTTAAAACACGTCACATCGACCCACCTTGTGCCGATCTGCGACGAACTTGCATAGTTTCGTCAAACATCGATCGTTTCGAGTGGAAAGCAATCCGGCCGTCAATGGTGATTCATGGCCTCACAGATATAAACAACAATTACTCCGCTTCTATTCGTCGTATGCAAATCTGCGACATAGCAATTTGTAGCTTAAAACACGTCACATCGGCCCACCTTGTGCCGATCTGCAACGAACTTGCATAGTTTCGTCAAACATCGATCGTTTCGAGTGGTAGGCAATCCGTCCGTCAATGGTGGTTCATGGCCTCACAGATATAAACAACAATAACTCCGCTTCTATTCGTCGTATGCAAATCTGCGACATAGCAATTTGTAGCTTAAAACACGCCCCAACGAACCACCTTATACCGATCTGCGACGAACTTGCATAGTTTCGTCAAACATCGATCGTTTCGAGTGGAAAGCAATCCGACCGTCAATGGTGATTCATGGCCTCACAGATATAAACAACAATAACTCCGCTTCAATTCGTCGAATGCAAATCTGCGACATAGCAATTTGTAGCTTAAAACGCGACACATCGACCCACCTCATGCCGATCTGCGACGTACTTGTATAGTTTTGTCAAACGTCGATCGTTTCGAGGGGTAGGCAATCAGGTAGTCAATGGCGATTCATGGCCTCACAGATATAAACAACTATAAATCTGCTTCTGTTCGTCGTATGCAAAACTGCGACACAGAAATTTGTAGCATAAAACACGTCACATCGACCCACCTTGTGTCGATCTGCGACGAACTTGCATGGTTTCGTCAAACGTCGATCGTTTCGAGTGGTAGGGAATCCGGCCGTCAATGGTGATTCATGGCCTCACATATATAAACAACAATAACTCCGCTTCTATTCGTCGTATGCGAATATGCGACATAGCAATTTGTAGATTAAAACACGTCAGATCGACCCACCTTCTGCCGATCTGCGACGAACTTGCATGGTTTTGTCAAACGTCGATCGTTTCGAGTGGTAGGGAATCCGGCCGTCAATGGTGATTCATGGCCTCACAGATATAAACAACAATAACTCCGCTTCTATTCGTCGTATGCAAATCTGCGACATAGCAATTTGTAGCATAAAACACGCCCCAACGAACCACCTTCTGCCGATCTGGGACGAACTTGCATGGTTTCGTCAAACGTCGATCGTTTCGAGTGGTAGGGAATCCGGCCGTCAATGGTGATTCACGGCCTCACAGATATAAACAACTATAACTCCGCTTCTATTCGTCGAATGCAAATCTGCGACATAGCACTTTGTAGCTTAAAACACGTCACATCGACCCACCTCGTGCCGATCTGCGACGAACTTGCATAGTTTCGTCAAACATCGATCGTTTCGAGTGATAGGCAATCCGGTAGTCAATGGCGATTCATGGCCTCACAGATATAAACAACTATAAATCCGCTTCTATTCGTCGTATGCGAATCTGCGACCTAGCAATTTGTAGCTTAAAACACGCCCCAATGAACCACCTTATACCGATCTGCGACGAACTTGCATAGTTTCGTCAAACATCGATCGATTCTAGTGGAAAGCAATCCGGCCATTCAATGGTGATTCATGGCCAGACAGATATAAACTACTATAACTCCGCTTCTATTCGTCGAATGCAAATCTGCGACATAGCAATTTGTAGCATAAAACACGTCACATCGACCCACCTTGTGCCGATCTGCGACGAACTTGCATGGTTTCGTCAAACGTCGATCGTTTCGAGTGGTAGGGAATCCGGCCGTCAATGGTGATTCATGGCCTCACAGATATAAACCACAATAACTCCGTTTCTATTCGTCGTTTGCGAATCTGCGACATAGCAATTTGTAGCTTAAAACACGCCCTAATGAACCACCTTAACCGATCTGCGACGAACTTGCATAGTTTTGTCAAACATCGATCGTTTCGAGTGGAAAGCAATCCGGCCGTCAATGGTTATTCATGGCCTGACAGATATAAACAACTATAAGTCCGCTTCTATACGCCGTATGCGAATCTGCGACATAGCAATTTGTAGCTTAAAACACGCCCCAACGAACCACCTTATACCGATCTGCGACGAACTTGCATAGTTTCGTCAAACATCGATCGTTTCGAGTGGAAAGCAATCCGGCCGTCAATGGTGATTCATGGCCTCACAGATATAAACAACAATAACTCCGCTTCTATTCGTCGAATGAAAATCTGCGACATAGCAATTTGTAGCTTAAAACGCGACACATCGACCCACCTCATGCCGATCTGCGACGTACTTGTATAGTTTTGTCAAACGTCGATCGTTTCGAGGGGTAGGCAATCAGGTAGTCAATGGCGATTCATGGCCTCACAGATATAAACAACTATAACTCTGCTTCTGTTCGTCGTATGCAAATCTGCGACATAGAAATATGTAGCATAAAACACGACACATCGACCCACCTCATGCCGATCTGCGACGTACTTGTATAGTTTTGTCAATCGTCGAGCGTTTCGAGGGGTAGGCAATCCGGTAGTCAATGGCGATTCATGGCCTCACAGATATAAACAACAATAACTCCGCTTCTATTCGTCGTATGCAAATCTGCGACATAGCAATTTGTAGCATAAAACACGCCCCAACGAACCACCTTATACCGATCTGCGACGAACTTGCATAGTTTTGTCAAACATCGATCGTTTCGAGTGGAAAGCAATCCGGCCGTCAATGGTGATTCATGGCCTGACAGGTATAAACAACTATAACTCAGCTTCTATTCGTCGAATGCAAATTTGCGACATAGCGATTTGTAGCTTAAAACACGACACATCGACCCACCTCATGCCGATCTGCGACGTAATTGTATAGTTTCGTCAAACGTCGATCGTTTCGAGTGGAAAGCAATCCGGCCGTCAATGATGATTCATGGCCTCACAGATATAAACAACAATAACTCCGCTTCTATTCGTCGTGTGCGAATATGCGACATAGCAATTTGTAGCTTAAAACACGCCACATCGAACCACCTTGTGCCGACCTGCGACGAACTTGCATAGTTTCGTCAAACGTCGATCGTTTCGAGTGGTAGGGAATCCGGCCGTCAATGGTGATTCACGGCCTCACAGATATAAACAACTATTACTCCGCTTCTATTCGTCGAATGCAAATCTGCGACATAGCAATTTGTAGCTTAAAACACGTCACATCGACCCA
Source organism: Anoplius nigerrimus (assembly GCA_914767735.1). Lineage (NCBI taxonomy): Eukaryota > Metazoa > Arthropoda > Insecta > Hymenoptera > Pompilidae > Anoplius > Anoplius nigerrimus. The sequence continues at coordinate 54,204 of CAJZBX010000756.1, forward strand.
CCTCGTGCCGATCTGCGACGAACTTGCATAGTTTCGTCAAACATCGATCGTTTCGACTGATAGGCAATCCGGCCGTCAATGGTGATTCATGGCCTCACAGATAGAAACAACAATAACTCCGCTTCTATTCGCCGTATGCAAATCTGCGACAAAGCAATTTGTAGCATAAAACACGCCCCAACGACCCACCTTTTACCGATCTGCAACGAACTTGCATGGTTTCGTCAAACGTCGATCGTTTCGAGTGGTAGGGAATCCGGCCGTCAATGGTGATTCATGGCCTCACGGATATAAACAACTATAACTCTGCTTCTGTTCGTCGTATGCAAATCTGCGACATAGCAATTTGTAGCTTAAAACGCGACACATCGACCCACCTCATGCCGATCTGCGACGTACTTGTATAGTTTTGTCAAACGTCATTCGTTTCGAGGGGTAGGCAATCAGGTAGTCAATGGCGATTCATGGCCTCGCAGATATAAACAACTATAACTCTGCTTCTGTTCGTCGTATGCAAATCTGCGACATAGAAATTTGTAGCTTAAAACACGTCACATCGACCCACCTTGTGTCGATCTGCGACGAACTTGCATGGTTTCGTCATACGTCGATCGTTTCGAGTGGTAGGGAATCCGGCCGTCAATGGTGATTCATGGCCTCACAGATATAAACAACAATAACTCCGCTTCTATTCGTCGTATGCGAATATGCGACATAGCAATTTGTAGCTTAAAACACGTCAGATCGACCCACCTTCTGCCGATCTGCGACGAACTTGCATGGTTTTGTCAAACGTCGATCGTTTCGAGTGGTAGGGAATCCGGCCGTCAATGGTGATTCATGGCCTCACAGATATAAACAACAATAACTCCGCTTCTCTTCGTCGTATGCAAATCTGCGACATAGCAATTTGTAGCATAAAACACGCCCCAACGAACCACCTTATACCGATCTGCGACGAACTTGCATAGTTTTGTCAAACATCGATCGTTTCGAGTGGAGAGCAATCCGGCCTCAATGGTGATTCATGGCCTGACAGATATAAACAACTATAACTCAGCTTCTATTCGTCGAATGCAAATTTGCGACATAGCGATTTGTAGCTTAAAACACGACACATCGACCCACCTCATGCCGATCTGCGACGTAATTGTATAGTTTCGTCAAACGTCGATCGTTTCGAGTGGAAAGCAATCCGGCCGTCAATGATGATTCATGGCCTCACAGATATAAACAACAATAACTCCGCTTCTATTCGTCGTGTGCGAATATGCGACATAGCAATTTGTAGCTTAAAACACGCCACATCGAACCACCTTGTGCCGACCTGCGACGAACTTGCATAGTTTCGTCAATCGTCGATCGTTTCGAGTGGTAGGGAATCCGGCCGTCAATGGTGATTCACGGCCTCACAGATATAAACAACTATAACTCCGGTTCTATTCGTCGAATGCAAATCTGCGACATAGCAATTTGTAGCTTAAAACACGTCACATCGACCCACCTCGTGCCGATCTGCGACGAACTTGCATAGTTTCGTCAAACATCGATCGTTTCGAGTGATAGGCAATCCGGCCGTCAATGGTGATTCATGGCCTCACAGATAGAAACAACAATAACTCCGCTTCTATTCGCCGTATGCAAATCTGCGACAAAGCAATTTGTAGCATAAAACACGCCCCAACGAACCACCCTATACCGATCTGCGACGAACTTGCATAGTTTTGTCAAACATCGATCGTTTCGAGTGGAAAGCAATCCGGCCTCAATGGTGATTCATGGCCTGACAGATATAAACAACTATAACTCAGCTTCTATTCGTCGAATGCAAATTTGCGACATAGCGATTTGTAGCTTAAAACACGACACATCGACCCACCTCATGCCGATCTGCGACGTACTTGTATAGTTTCGTCAAACGTCTGTCGTTTCGAGTGGTAGGCAATCCGGCCGTCAATGGTGATTCATGGCCTCACAGATATAAACAACAATAACTCCGCTTCTATTCGTCGTATGCAAATCTGCGACCTAGCAATTTGTAGCTTAAAACACGCCCCAACGAACCACCTTATACCGATCTGCGACGAACTTGCATAGTTTCGTCAAACATCGATCGTTCCGAGTGGAAAGCAATCCGACCGTCAATGGTGATTCATGGCCTCACAGATATAAACAACAATAACTCCGCTTCTATTCGTCGAATGCAAATCTGCGACACAGAAATTTGTAGCATAAAACACGTCACATCGACCCACCTTGTGTCGATCTGCGACGAACTTGCATGGTTTCGTCAAACGTCGATCGTTTCGAGTGGTAGGGAATCCGGCCGTCAATGGTGATTCATGGCCTCACAGATATAAACAACAATAACTCCGCTTCTATTCGTCGTATGCGAATATGCGACATAGCAATTTGTAGATTAAAACACGTCAGATCGACCCACCTTCTGCCGATCTGCGACGAAATTGCATGGTTTTGTCAAACGTCGATCGTTTCGAGTGGTAGGGAATCCGGCCGTCAATGGTGATTCATGGCCTCACAGATATAAACAACAATAACTCCGCTTCTATTCGTCGTATGCAAATCTGCGACATAGCAATTTGTAGCATAAAACACGCCCCAACGAACCACCTTATACCGATCTGCGACGAACTTGCATAGTTTTGTCAAACATCGATCGTTTCGAGTGGAAAGCAATCCGGCCGTCAATGGTGATTCATGGCCTAACAGGTATAAACAACTATAACTCAGCTTCTATTCGTCGAATGCAAATTTGCGACATAGCGATTTGTAGCTTAAAACACGGCACATCGACCCACTTCATGCCGATCTGCGACGTACTTGTATAGTTTCGTCAAACATCGATCGTTTCGAGTGGTAGGCAATCCGGCCGTCAATGGTGATTCATGGCCTCACAGATATAAACAACAATAACTCCGCTTCTATTCGTCGTATGCGAATATGCGACATAGCAATTTGTAGCTTAAAACACGTCACATCGAACCACCTTGTGCCGATCTGCGACGAACTTGCATGGTTTTGTCAAACATCGATCTTTTCGAGTGGAAAGCAATCCGGCCGTCAATGATGATTCATGGCCTCACAGATATAAACAACAATAACTCCGCTTCTATTCGTCGTGTGCGAATATGCGACATAGCAATTTGTAGCTTAAAACACGCCACATCGAACCACCTTGTGCCGACCTGCGACGAACTTGCATAGTTTCGTCAAACGTCGATCGTTTCGAGTGGTAGGCAATCCGGCCGTCAACGGTGATTCATGGCCTCACAGATATAAACAACTATAACTCCGCTTCTATTCGTCGAACGCAAATCTGCGACATAGCAATTTGTAGCATAAAACACGTCACATCGAACCACCTTGTGCCGATCTGCGACGAACTTGCATAGTTTCGTCAAACATCGATCGTTTCGAGTGGTACGCAATCCGGCCGTCAATGGTGATTCATGGCCTCACAGATATAAACAACTATAACTCCGCTTCTATTCGCCGTATGCAAATCTGCGACATAGCAATTTGTAGCATAAAACACGGCCCAACCACCCACCTTATACCGATCTGCGACGAACTTGCATAGTTTCGTCAAACATCGATCGTTTCGAGTGGAAAGCAATCCGGCCGTCAATGGTGATTCATGGCCTGACAGATATAAACAACTATAAGTCCGCTTCTATACGCCGTATGCGAATCTGCGACATAGCAATTTGTAGCTCAAAACACGCCCCAACGAACCACCTTATACCGATCTGCGACGAACTTGCATAGTTTCGTCAAACATCGATCGTTTCGAGTGGAAAGCAATCCGGCCGTCAATGGTGATTCATGGCCTCACAGATATAAACAACAATAACTCCGCTTCTATTCGTCGAATGCAAATCTGCGACATAGCGATTTGTAGTTTAAAACACGTCACATCGACCCACCTTGTGCCGATGTGCGACGAACTTGCATAGTTTCGTCAAACGTCGATCGTTTCGAGTGGTAGGCAATCCGGCCGTCAATGGTGATTCATGGCCTCACAGATATAAACAACTATAACTCCGCTTCTATTCGTCGAATGCAAATCTGCGACATAGCAATTTGTAGCTTAAAACACGTCACATCGACCCACCTTGTGCCGATCTGCGACGAACTTGCATAGTTTCGTCAAACATCGATCGTTTCGAGTGGAAAGCAATCCGGCCGTCAATGGTGATTCATGGCCTCACAGATATAAACAACAATTACTCCGCTTCTATTCGTCGTATGCAAATCTGCGACATAGCAATTTGTAGCTTAAAACACGTCACATCGGCCCACCTTGTGCCGATCTGCAACGAACTTGCATAGTTTCGTCAAACATCGATCGTTTCGAGTGGTAGGCAATCCGTCCGTCAATGGTGGTTCATGGCCTCACAGATATAAACAACAATAACTCCGCTTCTATTCGTCGTATGCAAATCTGCGACATAGCAATTTGTAGCTTAAAACACGCCCCAACGAAGCACCTTATACCGATTTGCGACGAACTTGCATAGTTTCGTCAAACATCGATCGTTCCGAGTGGAAAGCAATCCGACCGTCAATGGTGATTCATGGCCTCACAGATATAAACAACAATAACTCCGCTTCAATTCGTCGAATGCAAATCTGCGACATAGCAATTTGTAGCTTAAAACGCGACACATCGACCCACCTCATGCCGATCTGCGACGTACTTGTATAGTTTTGTCAAACGTCGATCGTTTCGAGGGGTAGGCAATCAGGTAGTCAATGGCGATTCATGGCCTCACAGATATAAACAACTATAAATCTGCTTCTGTTCGTCGTATGCAAAACTGCGACACAGAAATTTGTAGCATAAAACACGTCACATCGACCCACCTTGTGTCGATCTGCGACGAACTTGCATGGTTTCGTCAAACGTCGATCGTTTCGAGTGGTAGGGAATCCGGCCGTCAATGGTGATTCATGGCCTCACATATATAAACAACAATAACTCCGCTTCTATTCGTCGTATGCGAATATGCGACATAGCAATTTGTAGATTAAAACACGTCAGATCGACCCACCTTCTGCCGATCTGCGACGAACTTGCATGGTTTTGTCAAACGTCGATCGTTTCGAGTGGTAGGGAATCCGGCCGTCAATGGTGATTCATGGCCTCACAGATATAAACAACAATAACTCCGCTTCTATTCGTCGTATGCAAATCTGCGACATAGCAATTTGTAGCATAAAACACGCCCCAACGAACCACCTTATACCGATCTGCGACGAACTTGCATAGTTTTGTCAAACATCGATCGTTTCGAGTGGAAAGCAATCCGGCCGTCAATGGTGATTCATGGCCTAACAGGTATAAACAACTATAACTCAGCTTCTATTCGTCGAATGCAAATTTGCGACATAGCGATTTGTAGCTTAAAACACGGCACATCGACCCACTTCATGCCGATCTGCGACGTACTTGTATAGTTTCGTCAAACATCGATCGTTTCGAGTGGTAGGCAATCCGGCCGTCAATGGTGATTCATGGCCTCACAGATATAAACAACAATAACTCCGCTTCTATTCGTCGTGTGCGAATATGCGACATAGCAATTTGTAGCTTAAAACACGCCACATCGAACCACCTTGTGCCGACCTGCGACGAACTTGCATAGTTTCGTCAAACGTCGATCGTTTCGAGTGGTAGGCAATCCGGCCGTCAACGGTGATTCATGGCCTCACAGATATAAACAACTATAACTCCGCTTCTATTCGTCGAACGCAAATCTGCGACATAGCAATTTGTAGCATAAAACACGCCCCAACGAACCACCTTATACCGATCTGCGACGAACTTGCATAGTTTTGTCAAACATCGATCGTTTCGAGTGGAAAGCAATCCGGCCGTCAATGGTGATTCATGGCCTGACAACTATAACCCCGCTTCTATTCGTCGAATGCAAATCTGCGACATAGCAATTTGTAGCTTAAAACACGTCACATCGTACCACCTTGTGCCGATCTGCGACGAACTTGCATAGTTTCGTCAAACATCGATCCTTTCGAGTGGTACGCAATCCGGCCGTCAATGGTGATTCATGGCCTCACAGATATAAACAACTATAACTCCGCTTCTATTCGCCGTATGCAAATCTGCGACATAGCAATTTGTAGCATAAAACACGGCCCAACCACCCACCTTATACCGATCTGCGACGAACTTGCATAGTTTCGTCAAACATCGATCGTTTCGAGTGGAAAGCAATCCGGCCGTCAATGGTGATTCATGGCCTGACAGATATAAACAACTATATGTCCGCTTCTATACGCCGTATGCGAATCTGCGACATAGCAATTTGTAGCTCAAAACACGCCCCAACGAACCACCTTATACCGATCTGCGACGTACTTGTATAGTTTTGTCAAACGTCGATCGTTTCGAGGGGTAGGCAATCAGGTAGTCAATGGCGATTCATGGCCTCACAGATATAAACAACTATAAATCTGCTTCTGTTCGTCGTATGCAAATCTGCGACACAGAAATTTGTAGCATAAAACACGTCACATCGACCCACCTTGTGTCGATCTGCGACGAACTTGCATGGTTTCGTCAAACGTCGATCGTTTCGAGTGGTAGGGAATCCGGCCGTCAATGGTGATTCATGGCCTCACAGATATAAACAACAATAACTCCGCTTCTATTCGTCGTATGCGAATATGCGACATAGCAATTTGTAGCTTAAAACACGTCACATCGAACCACCTTGTGCCGATCTGCGACGAACTTGCATGGTTTTGTCAAACATCGATCTTTTCGAGTGGAAAGCAATCCGGCCGTCAATGATGATTCATGGCCTCACAGATATAAACAACAATAACTCCGCTTCTATTCGTCGTGTGCGAATATGCGACAAAGCAATTTGTAGCTTAAAACACGCCACATCGAACCACCTTGTGCCGACCTGCGACGAACTTGCATAGTTTCGTCAAACGTCGATCGTTTCGAGTGGTAGGCAATCCGGCCGTCAACGGTGATTCATGGCCTCACAGATATAAACAACTATAACTCCGCTTCTATTCGTCGAACGCAAATCTGCGACATAGCAATTTGTAGCATAAAACACGTCACATCGTACCACCTTGTGCCGATCTGCGACGAACTTGCATAGTTTCGTCAAACATCGATCGTTTCGAGTGGTACGCAATCCGGCCGTCAATGGTGATTCATGGCCTCACAGATATAAACAACTATAACTCCGCTTCTATTCGCCGTATGCAAATCTGCGACATAGCAATTTGTAGCATAAAACACGGCCCAACCACCCACCTTATACCGATCTGCGACGAACTTGCATAGTTTCGTCAAACATCGATCGTTTCGAGTGGAAAGCAATCCGGCCGTCAATGGTGATTCATGGCCTGACAGATATAAACAACTATAAGTCCGCTTCTATACGCCGTATGCGAATCTGCGACATAGCAATTTGTAGCTCAAAACACGCCCCAACGAACCACCTTATACCGATCTGCGACGAACTTGCATAGTTTCGTCAAACATCGATCGTTTCGAGTGGAAAGCAATCCGGCCGTCAATGGTGATTCATGGCCTCACAGATATAAACAACAATAACTCCGCTTCTATTCGTCGAATGCAAATCTGCGACATAGCGATTTGTAGTTTAAAACACGTCACATCGACCCACCTTGTGCCGATGTGCGACGAACTTGCATAGTTTCGTCAAACGTCGATCGTTTCGAGTGGTAGGCAATCCGGCCGTCAATGGTGATTCATGGCCTCACAGATATAAACAACTATAACTCCGCTTCTATTCGTCGAATGCAAATCTGCGACATAGCAATTTGTAGCTTAAAACACGTCACATCGACCCACCTTGTGCCGATCTGCGACGAACTTGCATAGTTTCGTCAAACATCGATCGTTTCGAGTGGAAAGCAATCCGGCCGTCAATGGTGATTCATGGCCTCACAGATATAAACAACAATTACTCCGCTTCTATTCGTCGTATGCAAATCTGCGACATAGCAATTTGTAGCTTAAAACACGTCACATCGGCCCACCTTGTGCCGATCTTTAACGAACTTGCATAGTTTCGTCAAACATCGATCGTTTCGAGTGGTAGGCAATCCGTCCGTCAATGGTGGTTCATGGCCTCACAGATATAAACAACAATAACTCCGCTTCTATTCGTCGTATGCAAATCTGCGACATAGCAATTTGTAGCTTAAAACACGCCCCAACGAACCACCTTATACCGATCTGCGACGAACTTGCATAGTTTCGTCAAACATCGATCGTTCCGAGTGGAAAGCAATCCGACCGTCAATGGTGATTCATGGCCTCACAGATATAAACAACAATAACTCCGCTTCAATTCGTCGAATGCAAATCTGCGACATAGCAATTTGTAGCTTAAAACGCGACACATCGACCCACCTCATGCCGATCTGCGACGTACTTGTATAGTTTTGTCAAACGTCGATCGTTTCGAGGGGTAGGCAATCAGGTAGTCAATGGCGATTCATGGCCTCACAGATATAAACAACTATAAATCTGCTTCTGTTCGTCGTATGCAAAACTGCGACACAGAAATTTGTAGCATAAAACACGTCACATCGACCCACCTTGTGTCGATCTGCGACGAACTTGCATGGTTTCGTCAAACGTCGATCGTTTCGAGTGGTAGGGAATCCGGCCGTCAATGGTGATTCATGGCCTCACATATATAAACAACAATAACTCCGCTTCTATTCGTCGTATGCGAATATGCGACATAGCAATTTGTAGATTAAAACACGTCAGATCGACCCACCTTCTGCCGATCTGCGACGAACTTGCATGGTTTTGTCAAACGTCGATCGTTTCGAGTGGTAGGGAATCCGGCCGTCAATGGTGATTCATGGCCTCACAGATATAAACAACAATAACTCCGCTTCTATTCGTCGTATGCAAATCTGCGACATAGCAATTTGTAGCATAAAACACGCCCCAAAGAACCACCTTATACCGATCTGCGACGAACTTGCATAGTTTTGTCAAACATCGATCGTTTCGAGTGGAAAGCAATCCGGCCGTCAATGGTGATTCATGGCCTAACAGGTATAAACAACTATAACTCAGCTTCTATTCGTCGAATGCAAATTTGCGACATAGCGATTTGTAGCTTAAAACACGGCACATCGACCCACTTCATGCCGATCTGCGACGTACTTGTATAGTTTCGTCAAACATCGATCGTTTCGAGTGGTAGGCAATCCGGCCGTCAATGGTGATTCATGGCCTCACAGATATAAACAACAATAACTCCGCTTCTATTCGTCGTGTGCGAATATGCGACATAGCAATTTGTAGCTTAAAACACGCCACATCGAACCACCTTGTGCCGACCAGCGACGAACTTGCATAGTTTCGTCAAACGTCGATCGTTTCGAGTGGTAGGCAATCCGGCCGTCAACGGTGATTCATGGCCTCACAGATATAAACAACTATAACTCCGCTTCTATTCGTCGAACGCAAATCTGCGACATAGCAATTTGTAGCATAAAACACGCCCCAACGAACCACCTTATACCGATCTGCGACGAACTTGCATAGTTTTGTCAAACATCGATCGTTTCGAGTGGAAAGCAATCCGGCCGTCAATGGTGATTCATGGCCTGACAACTATAACCCCGCTTCTATTCGTCGAATGCAAATCTGCGACATAGCAATTTGTAGCTTAAAACACGTCACATCGTACCACCTTGTGCCGATCTGCGACGAACTTGCATAGTTTCGTCAAACATCGATCGTTTCGAGTGGTACGCAATCCGGCCGTCAATGGTGATTCATGGCCTCACAGATATAAACAACTATAACTCCGCTTCTATTCGCCGTATGCAAATCTGCGACATAGCAATTTGTAGCATAAAACACGGCCCAACCACCCACCTTATACCGATCTGCGACGAACTTGCATAGTTTCGTCAAACATCGATCGTTTCGAGTGGAAAGCAATCCGGCCGTCAATGGTGATTCATGGCCTGACAGATATAAACAACTATAAGTCCGCTTCTATACGCCGTATGCGAATCTGCGACATAGCAATTTGTAGCTCAAAACACGCCCCAACGAACCACCTTATACCGATCTGCGACGAACTTGCATAGTTTCGTCAAACATCGATCGTTTCGAGTGGAAAGCAATCCGGCCGTCAATGGTGATTCATGGCCTCACAGATATAAACAACAATAACTCCGCTTCTATTCGTCGAATGCAAATCTGCGACATAGCGATTTGTAGTTTAAAACACGTCACATCGACCCACCTTGTGCCGATGTGCGACGAACTTGCATAGTTTCGTCAAACGTCGATCGTTTCGAGTGGTAGGCAATCCGGCCGTCAATGGTGATTCATGGCCTCACAGATATAAACAACTATAACTCCGCTTCTATTCGTCGAATGCAAATCTGCGACATAGCAATTTGTAGCTTAAAACACGTCAAATCGACCCACCTTGTGCCGATCTGCGACGAACTTGCATAGTTTCGTCAAACATCGATCGTTTCGAGTGGAAAGCAATCCGGCCGTCAATGGTGATTCATGGCCTCACAGATATAAACAACAATTACTCCGCTTCTATTCGTCGTATGCAAATCTGCGACATAGCAATTTGTAGCTTAAAACACGTCACATCGACCCACCTTGTGCCGATCTGCAACGAACTTGCATAGTTTCGTCAAACATCGATCGTTTCGAGTGGTAGGCAATCCGTCCGTCAATGGTGGTTCATGGCCTCACAGATATAAACAACAATAACTCCGCTTCTATTCGTCGTATGCAAATCTGCGACATAGCAATTTGTAGCATAAAACACGTCACATCGACCCACCTTGTGCCGATCTGCGACGAACTTGCATAGTTTCGTCAAACATCGATCGTTTCGAGTGGAAAGCAATCCGGCCGTCAATGGTGATTCATGGCCTCACAGATATAAACAACAATAACTCCGCTTCTATTCGTCGTATGCAAATCTGCGACATAGCAATTTGTAGCATAAAACACGCCCCAACGAACCACCTTGTGGCGATCTGCGACGAACTTGCATAGTTTCGTCAAACATCGATCGTTTCGAGTGGAAAGCAATCCGGCCGTCAATGGTGATTCATGGCCTGACAACTATAACCCCGCTTCTATTCGTCGACTGCAAATCTGTGACATAGCAATTTGTAGCTTAAAACACGTCACATCGACCCACCTTGTGCCGATCTGCGACGAACTTGCATAGTTTCGTCAAACGTCGATCGTTTCGAGTGGTAGGCAATCCGGCCGTCAATGGTGATTCATGGCCTCACAGATAGAAACAACAATAACTCCGCTTCTATTCGTCGTATGCAAATCTGCGACATAGCAATTTGTAGCATAAAACACGCCCCAACGAACCACCTTACACCGATCTGCGACGAACTTGCATAGTTTTGTCAAACATCGATCGTTTCGAGTGGAAAACAATCCGGCCGTCAATGGTGATTCATGGCCTGACAACTATAACCCCGCTTCTATTCGTCGAATGCAAATCTGCGACATAGCAATTTGTAGCTTAAAACACGTCACATCGTACCACCTTGTGCCGATCTGCGACGAACTTGCATAGTTTCGTCAAACATCGATCGTTTCGAGTGGTAGGCAATCCGGCCGTCAATGGTGATTCATGGCCTCACAGATATAAACAACTATAACTCCGCTTCTATTCGTCGAATGCAAATCTGCGACATAGCAATTTGTAGCTTAAAACACGTCACATCGACCCACCTTGTGCCGATCTGCAACGAACTTGCATAGTTTCGTCAAATATCGATCGTTTCGAGTGGTAGGCAATCCGGCCGTCAATGGCGATTCATGGCCTCACAGATATAAACAACTATAACTCCGCTTCTATTCGTCGTATGCGAATCTGCGACCTAGCAATTTGTAGCTTAAAACACGCCCCAACGAACCACCTTATACCGACCTGCGACGAACTAGCATAGTTTTGTCAAACATCGATCGTTTCGAGTGGAAAGCAATCCGTCCGTCAATGGTGATTCATGGCCTCACAGATATAAACAACAATAACTCCGCTTCTATTCGTCGTATGCGAATCTGCGACAGAGCAATTTTTAGCTTAAAACACGCCCCAACGAACCACCTTATACCGATCTGCAAAAAACTTAGATAGTTTCGTCAAACATCGATCGTTTCGAGTGGTAGGCAATCCGGCCGTCAATGGTGATTCATGGCCTGACAGATATAAACATCTATAACTCAGCTTCTATTCGTCGAATGCAAATTTGCGACATAGCGATTTGTAGGTTAAAACACGACACATCGACCCACTTCATGCCGATCTGCGACGTACTTGTATAGTTTCGTCAAACATCGATCGTTTCGAGTGGTAGGCAATCCGGCCGTCAATGGTGATTCATGGCCTCACAGATATAAACAACAATAACTCCGCTTCTATTCGTCGAATGCAAATCTGCGACATAGCAATTTGTAGCTTAAAACACGTCACATCGACCCACCTTGTGCCGATCTGCGACGAACTTGCATAGTTTCGTCAAACATCGATCGTTTCGAGTGGAAAGCAATCCGGCCGTCAATGGTGATTCATGGCCTCACAGATATAAACAACAATTACTCCGCTTCTATTCGTCGGATGCAAATCTGCGACATAGCAATTTGTAGCTTAAAACACGTCACATCGACCCACCTTGTGCCGATCTGCAACGAACTTGCATAGTTTCGTCAAACATCGATCGTTTCGAGTGGTAGGCAATCCGTCCGTCAATGGTGGTTCATGGCCTCACAGATATAAACAACAATAACTCCGCTTCTATTCGTCGTATGCAAATCTGCGACATAGCAATTTGTAGCATAAAACACGTCACATCGACCCACCTTGTGCCGATCTGCGACGAACTTGCATAGTTTCGTCAAACATCGATCGTTTCGAGTGGAAAGCAATCCGGCCGTCAATGGTGATTCATGGCCTCACAGATATAAACAACAATAACTCCGCTTCTATTCGTCGTATGCAAATCTGCGACATAGCAATTTGTAGCATAAAACACGCCCCAACGAACCACCTTGTGGCGATCTGCGACGAACTTGCATAGTTTCGTCAAACATCGATCGTTTCGAGTGGAAAGCAATCCGGCCGTCAATGGTGATTCATGGCCTGACAACTATAACCCCGCTTCTATTCGTCGAATGCAAATCTGTGACATAGCAATTTGTAGCTTAAAACACGTCACATCGACCCACCTTGTGCCGATCTGCGTCGAACTTGCATAGTTTCGTCAAACGTCGATCGTTTCGAGTGGTAGGCAATCCGGCCGTCAATGGTGATTCATGGCCTCACAGATAGAAACAACAATAACTCCGCTTCTATTCGTCGTATGCAAATCTGCGACATAGCAATTTGTAGCATAAAACACGCCCCAACGAACCACCTTACACCGATCTGCGACGAACATGCATAGTTTTGTCAAACATCGATCGTTTCGAGTGGAAAGCAATCCGGCCGTCAATGGTGATTCATGGCCTGACAACTATAACCCCGCTTCTATTCGTCGAATGCAAATCTGCGACATAGCAATTTGTAGCTTAAAACACGTCACATCGTACCACCTTGTGCCGATCTGCAACGAACTTGCATAGTTTCGTCAAACATCGATCGTTTCGAGTGGTAGGCAATCCGTCCGTCAACGGTGGTTCATGGCCTCACAGATATAAACAACAATAACTCCGCTTCTATTCGTCGTATGCAAATCTGCGACATAGCAATTTGTAGCTTAAAACACGCCCCAACGAACCACCTTATACCGATCTGCGACGAACTTGCATAGTTTCGTCAAACATCGATCGTTCCGAGTGGAAAGCAATCCGACCGTCAATGGTGATTCATGGCCTCACAGATATAAACAACAATAACTCCGCTTCAATTCGTCGAATGCAAATCTGCGACATAGCAATTTGTAGCTTAAAACGCGACACATCGACCCACCTCATGCCGATCTGCGACGTACTTGTATAGTTTTGTCAAACGTCGATCGTTTCGAGGGGTAGGCAATCAGGTAGTCAATGGCGATTCATGGCCTCACAGATATAAACAACTATAAATCTGCTTCTGTTCGTCGTATGCAAATCTGCGACACAGAAATTTGTAGCATAAAACACGCCCCAACGAACCACCTTGTGGCGATCTGCGACGAACTTGCATAGTTTCGTCAAACATCGATCGTTTCGAGTGGAAAGCAATCCGGCCGTCAATGGTGATTCATGGCCTGACAACTATAACCCCGCTTCTATTCGTCGAATGCAAATCTGTGACATAGCAATTTGTAGCTTAAAACACGTCACATCGACCCACCTTGTGCCGATCTGCGACGAACTTGCATAGTTTCGTCAAACGTCGATCGTTTCGAGTGGTAGGCAATCCGGCCGTCAATGGTGATTCATGGCCTCACAGATAGAAACAACAATAACTCCGCTTCTATTCGTCGTATGCAAATCTGCGACATAGCAATTTGTAGCATAAAACACGCCCCAACGAACCACCTTACACCGATCTGCGACGAACTTGCATAGTTTTGTCAAACATCGATCGTTTCGAGTGGAAAACAATCCGGCCGTCAATGGTGATTCATGGCCTGACAACTATAACCCCGCTTCTATTCGTCGAATGCAAATCTGCGACATAGCAATTTGTAGCTTAAAACACGTCACATCGTACCACCTTGTGCCGATCTGCGACGAACTTGCATAGTTTCGTCAAACATCGATCGTTTCGAGTGGTAGGCAATCCGGCCGTCAATGGTGATTCATGGCCTCACAGATATAAACAACTATAACTCCGCTTCTATTCGTCGAATGCAAATCTGCGACATAGCAATTTGTAGCTTAAAACACGTCACATCGACCCACCTTGTGCCGATCTGCAACGAACTTGCATAGTTTCGTCAAATATCGATCGTTTCGAGTGGTAGGCAATCCGGCCGTCAATGGCGATTCATGGCCTCACAGATATAAACAACTATAACTCCGCTTCTATTCGTCGTATGCGAATCTGCGACCTAGCAATTTGTAGCTTAAAACACGCCCCAACGAACCACCTTATACCGACCTGCGACGAACTAGCATAGTTTTGTCAAACATCGATCGTTTCGAGTGGAAAGCAATCCGTCCGTCAATGGTGATTCATGGCCTCACAGATATAAACAACAATAACTCCGCTTCTATTCGTCGTATGCGAATCTGCGACAGAGCAATTTTTAGCTTAAAACACGCCCCAACGAACCACCTTATACCGATCTGCAAAAAACTTGGAAAGTTTCGTCAAACATCGATCGTTTCGAGTGGTAGGCAATCCGGCCGTCAATGGTGATTCATGGCCTGACAGATATAAACATCTATAACTCAGCTTCTATTCGTCGAATGCAAATTTGCGACATAGCGATTTGTAGGTTAAAACACGACACATCGACCCACTTCATGCCGATCTGCGACGTACTTGTATAGTTTCGTCAAACATCGATCGTTTCGAGTGGTAGGCAATCCGGCCGTCAATGGTGATTCATGGCCTCACAGATATAAACAACAATAACTCCGCTTCTATTCGTCGAATGCAAATCTGCGACATAGCAATTTGTAGCTTAAAACACGTCACATCGACCCACCTTGTGCCGATCTGCGACGAACTTGCATAGTTTCGTCAAACATCGATCGTTTCGAGTGGAAAGCAATCCGGCCGTCAATGGTGATTCATGGCCTCACAGATATAAACAACAATTACTCCGCTTCTATTCGTCGGATGCAAATCTGCGACATAGCAATTTGTAGCTTAAAACACGTCACATCGACCCACCTTGTGCCGATCTGCAACGAACTTGCATAGTTTCGTCAAACATCGATCGTTTCGAGTGGTAGGCAATCCGTCCGTCAATGGTGGTTCATGGCCTCACAGATATAAACAACAATAACTCCGCTTCTATTCGTCGTATGCAAATCTGCGACATAGCAATTTGTAGCATAAAACACGTCACATCGACCCACCTTGTGCCGATCTGCGACGAACTTGCATAGTTTCGTCAAACATCGATCGTTTCGAGTGGAAAGCAATCCGGCCGTCAATGGTGATTCATGGCCTCACAGATATAAACAACAATAACTCCGCTTCTATTCGTCGTATGCAAATCTGCGACATAGCAATTTGTAGCATAAAACACGCCCCAACGAACCACCTTACACCGATCTGCGACGAACATGCATAGTTTTGTCAAACATCGATCGTTTCGAGTGGAAAGCAATCCGGCCGTCAATGGTGATTCATGGCCTGACAACTATAACCCCGCTTCTATTCGTCGAATGCAAATCTGCGACATAGCAATTTGTAGCTTAAAACACGTCACATCGTACCACCTTGTGCCGATCTGCAACGAACTTGCATAGTTTCGTCAAACATCGATCGTTTCGAGTGGTAGGCAATCCGTCCGTCAACGGTGGTTCATGGCCTCACAGATATAAACAACAATAACTCCGCTTCTATTCGTCGTATGCAAATCTGCGACATAGCAATTTGTAGCTTAAAACACGCCCCAACGAACCACCTTATACCGATCTGCGACGAACTTGCATAGTTTCGTCAAACATCGATCGTTCCGAGTGGAAAGCAATCCGACCGTCAATGGTGATTCATGGCCTCACAGATATAAACAACAATAACTCCGCTTCAATTCGTCGAATGCAAATCTGCGACATAGCAATTTGTAGCTTAAAACGCGACACATCGACCCACCTCATGCCGATCTGCGACGTACTTGTATAGTTTTGTCAAACGTCGATCGTTTCGAGGGGTAGGCAATCAGGTAGTCAATGGCGATTCATGGCCTCACAGATATAAACAACTATAAATCTGCTTCTGTTCGTCGTATGCAAATCTGCGACACAGAAATTTGTAGCATAAAACACGCCCCAACGAACCACCTTGTGGCGATCTGCGACGAACTTGCATAGTTTCGTCAAACATCGATCGTTTCGAGTGGAAAGCAATCCGGCCGTCAATGGTGATTCATGGCCTGACAACTATAACCCCGCTTCTATTCGTCGAATGCAAATCTGTGACATAGCAATTTGTAGCTTAAAACACGTCACATCGACCCACCTTGTGCCGATCTGCGACGAACTTGCATAGTTTCGTCAAACGTCGATCGTTTCGAGTGGTAGGCAATCCGGCCGTCAATGGTGATTCATGGCCTCACAGATAGAAACAACAATAACTCCGCTTCTATTCGTCGTATGCAAATCTGCGACATAGCAATTTGTAGCATAAAACACGCCCCAACGAACCACCTTACACCGATCTGCGACGAACTTGCATAGTTTTGTCAAACATCGATCGTTTCGAGTGGAAAACAATCCGGCCGTCAATGGTGATTCATGGCCTGACAACTATAACCCCGCTTCTATTCGTCGAATGCAAATCTGCGACATAGCAATTTGTAGCTTAAAACACGTCACATCGTACCACCTTGTGCCGATCTGCGACGAACTTGCATAGTTTCGTCAAACATCGATCGTTTCGAGTGGTAGGCAATCCGGCCGTCAATGGTGATTCATGGCCTCACAGATATAAACAACTATAACTCCGCTTCTATTCGTCGAATGCAAATCTGCGACATAGCAATTTGTAGCTTAAAACACGTCACATCGACCCACCTTGTGCCGATCTGCAACGAACTTGCATAGTTTCGTCAAATATCGATCGTTTCGAGTGGTAGGCAATCCGGCCGTCAATGGCGATTCATGGCCTCACAGATATAAACAACTATAACTCCGCTTCTATTCGTCGTATGCGAATCTGCGACCTAGCAATTTGTAGCTTAAAACACGCCCCAACGAACCACCTTATACCGACCTGCGACGAACTAGCATAGTTTTGTCAAACATCGATCGTTTCGAGTGGAAAGCAATCCGTCCGTCAATGGTGATTCATGGCCTCACAGATATAAACAACAATAACTCCGCTTCTATTCGTCGTATGCGAATCTGCGACAGAGCAATTTTTAGCTTAAAACACGCCCCAACGAACCACCTTATACCGATCTGCAAAAAACTTGGAAAGTTTCGTCAAACATCGATCGTTTCGAGTGGTAGGCAATCCGGCCGTCAATGGTGATTCATGGCCTGACAGATATAAACATCTATAACTCAGCTTCTATTCGTCGAATGCAAATTTGCGACATAGCGATTTGTAGGTTAAAACACGACACATCGACCCACTTCATGCCGATCTGCGACGTACTTGTATAGTTTCGTCAAACATCGATCGTTTCGAGTGGTAGGCAATCCGGCCGTCAATGGTGATTCATGGCCTCACAGATATAAACAACAATAACTCCGCTTCTATTCGTCGAATGCAAATCTGCGACATAGCAATTTGTAGCTTAAAACACGTCACATCGACCCACCTTGTGCCGATCTGCGACGAACTTGCATAGTTTCGTCAAACATCGATCGTTTCGAGTGGAAAGCAATCCGGCCGTCAATGGTGATTCATGGCCTCACAGATATAAACAACAATTACTCCGCTTCTATTCGTCGGATGCAAATCTGCGACATAGCAATTTGTAGCTTAAAACACGTCACATCGACCCACCTTGTGCCGATCTGCAACGAACTTGCATAGTTTCGTCAAACATCGATCGTTTCGAGTGGTAGGCAATCCGTCCGTCAATGGTGGTTCATGGCCTCACAGATATAAACAACAATAACTCCGCTTCTATTCGTCGTATGCAAATCTGCGACATAGCAATTTGTAGCATAAAACACGTCACATCGACCCACCTTGTGCCGATCTGCGACGAACTTGCATAGTTTCGTCAAACATCGATCGTTTCGAGTGGAAAGCAATCCGGCCGTCAATGGTGATTCATGGCCTCACAGATATAAACAACAATAACTCCGCTTCTATTCGTCGTATGCAAATCTGCGACATAGCAATTTGTAGCATAAAACACGCCCCAACGAACCACCTTGTGGCGATCTGCGACGAACTTGCATAGTTTCGTCAAACATCGATCGTTTCGAGTGGAAAGCAATCCGGCCGTCAATGGTGATTCATGGCCTGACAACTATAACCCCGCTTCTATTCGTCGAATGCAAATCTGTGACATAGCAATTTGTAGCTTAAAACACGTCACATCGACCCACCTTGTGCCGATCTGCGACGAACTTGCATAGTTTCGTCAAACGTCGATCGTTTCGAGTGGTAGGCAATCCGGCCGTCAATGGTGATTCATGGCCTCACAGATAGAAACAACAATAACTCCGCTTCTATTCGTCGTATGCAAATCTGCGACATAGCAATTTGTAGCATAAAACACGCCCCAACGAACCACCTTAAACCGATCTGCGACGAACTTGCATAGTTTTGTCAAACATCGATCGTTTCGAGTGGAAAGAAATCCGGCCGTCAATGGTGATTCATGGCCTGACAACTATAACCCCGCTTCTATTCGTCGAATGCAAATCTGCGACATAGCAATTTGTAGCTTAAAACACGTCACATCGTACCACCTTGTGCCGATCTGCAACGAACTTGCATAGTTTCGTCAAACATCGATCGTTTCGAGTGGTAGGCAATCCGTCCGTCAATGGTGGTTCATGGCCTCACAGATATAAACAACAATAACTCCGCTTCTATTCGTCGTATGCAAATCTGCGACATAGCAATTTGTAGCTTAAAACACGCCCCAACGAACCACCTTATACCGATCTGCGACGAACTTGCATAGTTTCGTCAAACATCGATCGTTCCGAGTGGAAAGCAATCCGACCGTCAATGGTGATTCATGGCCTCACAGATATAGACAACAATAACTCCGCTTCAATTCGTCGAATGCAAATCTGCGACATAGCAATTTGTAGCTTAAAACGCGACACATCGACCCACCTCATGCCGATCTGCGACGTACTTGTATAGTTTTGTCAAACGTCGATCGTTTCGAGGGGTAGGCAATCAGGTAGTCAATGGCGATTCATGGCCTCACAGATATAAACAACTATAAATCTGCTTCTGTTCGTCGTATGCAAATCTGCGACACAGAAATTTGTAGCATAAAACACGTCACATCGACCCACCTTGTGTCGATCTGCGACGAACTTGCATGGTTTCGTCAAACGTCGATCGTTTCGAGTGGTAGGGAATCCGGCCGTCAATGGTGATTCATGGCCTCACAGATATAAACAACAATAACTCCGCTTCTATTCGTCGTATGCGAATATGCGACATAGCAATTTGTAGATTAAAACACGTCAGATCGACCCACCTTCTGCCGATCTGCGACGAACTTGCATAGTTTTGTCAAACATCGATCGTTTCGAGTGGAAAGCAATCCGGCCGTCAATGGTGATTCATGGCCTAACAGGTATAAACAACTATAACTCAGCTTCTATTCGTCGAATGCAAATTTGCGACATAGCGATTTGTAGCTTAAAACACGGCACATCGACCCACTTCATGCCGATCTGCGACGTACTTGTATAGTTTCGTCAAACATCGATCGTTTCGAGTGGTAGGCAATCCGGCCGTCAATGGTGATTCATGGCCTCACAGATAAAAACAACAATAACTCCGCTTCTATTCGTCGTGTGCGAATATGCGACATAGCAATTTGTAGCTTAAAACACGCCACATCGAACCACCTTGTGCCGACCTGCGACGAACTTGCATAGTTTCGTCAAACGTCGATCGTTTCGAGTGGTAGGCAATCCGGCCGTCAACGGTGATTCATGGCCTCACAGATATAAACAACTATAACTCCGCTTCTATTCGTCGAACGCAAATCTGCGACATAGCAATTTGTAGCATAAAACACGCCCCAACGAACCACCTTATACCGATCTGCGACGAACTTGCATAGTTTTGTCAAACATCGATCGTTTCGAGTGGAAAGCAATCCGGCCGTCAATGGTGATTCATGGCCTGACAACTATAACCCCGCTTCTATTCGTCGAATGCAAATCTGCGACATAGCAATTTGTAGCTTAAAACACGTCACATCGACCCACCTTGTGTCGATCTGCGACGAACTTGCATGGTTTCGTCAAACGTCGATCGTTTCGAGTGGTAGGGAATCCGGCCGTCAATGGTGATTCATGGCCTCACAGATATAAACAACAATAACTCCGCTTCTATTCGTCGTATGCGAATATGCGACATAGCAATTTGTAGCTTAAAACACGTCAGATCGACCCACCTTCTGCCGATCTGCGACGAACTTGCATGGTTTTGTCAAACGTCGATCGTTTCGAGTGGTAGGGAATCCGGCCGTCAATGGTGATTCATGGCCTCACAGATATAAACAACAATAACTCCGCTTCTATTGGTCGTATGCAAATCTGCGACATAGCAATTTGTAGCATAAAACACGCCCCAACGAACCACCTTATACCGATCTGCGACGAACTTGCATAGTTTTGTCAAACATCGATCGTTTCGAGTGGAAAGCAATCCGGCTGTCAATGGTGATTCATGGCCTGACAGATATAAACAACTATAACCCCGCTTCTATTCGTCGAATGCAAATCTGCGACATAGCAATTTGTAGCTTAAAACACGTCACATCGACCCACCTTGTGTCGATCTGCGACGAACTTGCATGGTTTCGTCAAACGTCGATCGTTTCGAGTGGTAGGGAATCCGGCCGTCAATGGTGATTCATGGCCTCACAGATATAAACAACAATAACTCCGCTTCTATTCGTCGTATGCGAATATGCGACATAGCAATTTGTAGATTAAAACACGTCAGATCGACCCACCTTCTGCCGATCTGCGACGAACTTGCATAGTTTCGTCAAACATCGATCGTTTCGAGTGGTACGCAATCCGGCCGTCAATGGTGATTCATGGCCTCACAGATATAAACAACTATAACTCCGCTTCTATTCGCCGTATGCAAATCTGCGACATAGCAATTTGTAGCATAAAACACGGCCCAACCACCCACCTTATACCGATCTGCGACGAACTTGCATAGTTTCGTCAAACATCGATCGTTTCGAGTGGAAAGCAATCCGGCCGTCAATGGTGATTCATGGCCTGACAGATATAAACAACTATAAGTCCGCTTCTATACGCCGTATGCGAATCTGCGACATAGCAATTTGTAGCTCAAAACACGCCCCAACGAACCACCTTATACCGATCTGCGACGAACTTGCATAGTTTCGTCAAACATCGATCGTTTCGAGTGGAAAGCAATCCGGCCGTCAATGGTGATTCATGGCCTCACAGATATAAACAACAATAACTCCGCTTCTATTCGTCGAATGCAAATCTGCGACATAGCGATTTGTAGTTTAAAACACGTCACATCGACCCACCTTGTGCCGATGTGCGACGAACTTGCATAGTTTCGTCAAACGTCGATCGTTTCGAGTGGTAGGCAATCCGGCCGTCAATGGTGATTCATGGCCTCACAGATATAAACAACTATAACTCCGCTTCTATTCGTCGAATGCAAATCTGCGACATAGCAATTTGTAGCTTAAAACACGTCACATCGACCCACCTTGTGCCGATCTGCGACGAACTTGCATAGTTTCGTCAAACATCGATCGTTTCGAGTGGAAAGCAATCCGGCCGTCAATGGTGATTCATGGCCTCACAGATATAAACAACAATTACTCCGCTTCTATTCGTCGTATGCAAATCTGCGACATAGCAATTTGTAGCTTAAAACACGTCACATCGGCCCACCTTGTGCCGATCTGCAACGAACTTGCATAGTTTCGTCAAACATCGATCGTTTCGAGTGGTAGGCAATCCGTCCGTCAATGGTGGTTCATGGCCTCACAGATATAAACAACAATAACTCCGCTTCTATTCGTCGTATGCAAATCTGCGACATAGCAATTTGTAGCATAAAACACGCCCCAACGAACCACCTTGTGGCGATCTGCGACGAACTTGCATAGTTTCGTCAAACATCGATCGTTTCGAGTGGAAAGCAATCCGGCCGTCAATGGTGATTCATGGCCTGACAACTATAACCCCGCTTCTATTCGTCGAATGCAAATCTGTGACATAGCAATTTGTAGCTTAAAACACGTCACATCGACCCACCTTGTGCCGATCTGCGACGAACTTGCATAGTTTCGTCAAACGTCGATCGTTTCGAGTGGTAGGCAATCCGGCCGTCAATGGTGATTCATGGCCACACAGATAGAAACAACAATAACTCCGCTTCTATTCGTCGTATGCAAATCTGCGACATAGCAATTTGTAGCATAAAACACGCCCCAACGAACCACCTTACACCGATCTGCGACGAACTTGCATAGTTTTGTCAAACATCGATCGTTTCGAGTGGAAAGCAATCCGGCCGTCAATGGTGATTCATGGCCTGACAACTATAACCCCGCTTCTATTCGTCGAATGCAAATCTGCGACATAGCAATTTGTAGCTTAAAACACGTCACATCGTACCACCTTGTGCCGATCTGCGACGAACTTGCATAGTTTCGTCAAACATCGATCGTTTCGAGTGGTAGGCAATCCGGCCGTCAATGGTGATTCATGGCCTCACAGATATAAACAACTATAACTCCGCTTCTATTCGTCGAATGCAAATCTGCGACATAGCAATTTGTAGCTTAAAACACGTCACATCGACCCACCTTGTGCCGATCTGCAACGAACTTGCATAGTTTCGTCAAATATCGATCGTTTCGAGTGGTAGGCAATCCGGCCGTCAATGGCGATTCATGGCCTCACAGATATAAACAACTATAACTCCGCTTCTATTCGTCGTATGCGAATCTGCGACCTAGCAATTTGTAGCTTAAAACACGCCCCAACGAACCACCTTATACCGACCTGCGACGAACTAGCATAGTTTTGTCAAACATCGATCGTTTCGAGTGGAAAGCAATCCGTCCGTCAATGGTGATTCATGGCCTCACAGATATAAACAACAATAACTCCGCTTCTATTCGTCGTATGCGAATCTGCGACAGAGCAATTTTTAGCTTAAAACACGCCCCAACGAACCACCTTATACTGATCTGCAAAAAACTTGGATAGTTTCGTCAAACATCGATCGTTTCGAGTGGTAGGCAATCCGGCCGTCAATGGTGATTCATGGCCTGACAGATATAAACATCTATAACTCAGCTTCTATTCGTCGAATGCAAATTTGCGACATAGCGATTTGTAGGTTAAAACACGACACATCGACCCACTTCATGCCGATCTGCGACGTACTTGTATAGTTTCGTCAAACATCGATCGTTTCGAGTGGTAGGCAATCCGGCCGTCAATGGTGATTCATGGCCTCACAGATATAAACAACAATAACTCCGCTTCTATTCGTCGTATGCAAATCTGCGATATAGCAATTTGTAGCATAAAACACGCCCCAACGAACCACCATATACCGATCTGCGACGAACTTGCATAGTTTTGTCAAACATGGATCGTTTCGAGTGGAAAGCATTCCGGCCTCAATGGTGATTCATGGCCTGACAGATATAAACAACTATAACTCAGCTTCTATTCGTCGAATGCAAATTTGCGACATAGCGATTTGTACCTTAAAACACGACACATCGACCCACCTCATGCCGATCTGCGACGAACTTGCATAGTTTCGTCAAACATCGATCGTTTCGAGTGGTTGGCAATCCGGCCGTCAATGGTGATTAATGGCCTCACAGATATAAGCAACTATAACTCCGCTTCTATTCGTCGTATGCAAATCTGCGACGTAGCAATTTGTAGCATAAAACACGGCCCAACCACCCGCCTTATACCGATCTGCGACGAACTTGCATAGTTTTGTCAAACATCGATCGTTTCGAGTGGTAGGCAATCCGGCCGTCAATGGCGATTCATGGCCTCACAGATATAAACAACTATAACTCCGCTTCTATTCGCCGTATGCAAATCTGCGACACAGCAATTTGTAGCTTAAAACACGTCACATCGAACCACCTTGTGCCGATCTGCGACGAACATGCATGGTTTCGTCAAACGTCGATCGTTTCGAGTGGTAGGGAATCCGGCCGTCAATGGTGATTCATGGCCTCACAGATATAAACAACTATAACTCCGCTTCTATTCGTCCAATGAAAATCTGCGACATAGCAATTTGTAGCTTAAAACACGTCACATCGACCCACCTTGTGCCGATCGGCGACGAACTTGCATAGTTTCGTCAAACATCGATCGTTTCGAGTGGTAGGCAATCCGGCCGTCAATGGTGATTCATGGCCTCACAGATAGAAACAACAATAACTCCGCTTCTATTCGTCGTATGCAAATCTGCGACATAGCAATTTGTAGCATAAAACACGCCCCAACGAACCACCTTATACCGATCTGCGACGAACTTGCAT
Source organism: Anoplius nigerrimus (assembly GCA_914767735.1). Lineage (NCBI taxonomy): Eukaryota > Metazoa > Arthropoda > Insecta > Hymenoptera > Pompilidae > Anoplius > Anoplius nigerrimus. Next base: position 79,638 of record CAJZBX010000756.1, read on the forward strand.
AGTTTTGTCAAACATCGATCGTTTCGAGTGGAAAGCAATCCGGTAGTCAATGGCGATTCATGGCCTCACAGATATAAACAACTATAACTCCGCTTCTATTCGTCGTATGCGAAACTGCGACCTAGCAATTTGTAGCTTAAAACACGCCCCAACGAACCACCTTATACCGATCTGCGACGAACTTGCATAGTTTTGTCAAACATCGATCGTTTCGAGTGGAAAGCAATCCGGCCGTCAATGGTGATTCATGGCCTCACAGATATAAACAACTATAACTCCGCTTCTATTCGCCGTATGCAAATCTGCGACATAGCAATTTGTAGCATATAACACGGCCCAACCACCCGCCTTATACCGATCTGCGACGAACTTGCATAGTTTTGTCAAACATCGATCGTTTCGAGTGGTAGGCAATCCGGCCGTCAATGGTGATTCATGGCCTCACAGATATAAACAACTATAACTCCGCTTCTATTCGTCGAATGCAAATCTGCGACATAGCAATTAGTAGCTTAAAACACGTCACATCGAACCACCTTGTGGCGATCTGCGACGAACTTGCATAGTTTCGTCAAACGTCGATCGTTTCGAGTGGTAGGGAATCCGGCCGTCAATGGTGATTCATGGCCTCACAGATATAAACAACAATAACTCCGCTTCTATTCGTCGTATGCAAATCTGCGACATAGCAATTTGTAACATAAAACACGCCCCAACGAACCACCTTATACCGATCTGCGACGAACTTGCATAGTTTTGTCAAACATCGATCGTTTCGAGTGGAAAGCAATCCGGCCGTCAATGATGATTCATGGCCTCACAGATATAAACAACAATAACTCCGCTTCTATCGTCGTATGCGAATATGCGACATAGCAATTTTTAGCTTAAAACACGCCACATCGAACCACCTTGTGCCGATCTGCGACGAACTTGCATAGTTTCGTCAAACGTCGATCGTTTCGAGTGGTAGGGAATCCGGTCGTCAATGGTGATTCATGGCCTCACAGATATAAAAAACAATAACTCCGCTTCTATTCGTCGTATGCGAATCTGCGACAGAGCAATTTTTAGCTTAAAACACGCCCCAACGAACCACCTTATTCCGATCTGCAAAAAACTTGCATAGTTTTGTCAAACATTGATCGTTTCGAGTGGAAAGCAATCCGGCCGTCAATGGTGATTCATGGCCTGACAGATATAAACATCTATAACTCAGCTTCTATTCGTCGAATGCAAATTTGCGACATAGCGATTTGTAGGTTAAAACACGACACATCGACCCACTTCATGCCGATCTGCGACGTACTTGTATAGTTTCGTCAAACATCGATCGTTTCGAGTGGTAGGCAATCCGGCCGTCAATGGTGATTCATGGCCTCACAGATATAAACAACAATAACTCCGCTTCTATTCGCCGTATGCAAATCTGCGATATAGCAATTTGTAGCATAAAACACGCCCCAACGAACCACCATATACCGATCTGCGACGAACTTGCATAGTTTTGTCAAACATGGATCGTTTCGAGTGGAAAGCATTCCGGCCTCAATGGTGATTCATGGCCTGACAGATATAAACAACTATAACTCAGCTTCTATTCGTCGAATGCAAATTTGCGACATAGCGATTTGTACCTCAAAACACGACACATCGACCCACCTCATGCCGATCTGCGACGAACTTGCATAGTTTCGACAAACATCGATCGTTTCGAGTGGTTGGCAATCCGGCCGTCAATGGTGATTAATGGCCTCACAGATATAAGCAACTATAACTCCGCTTCTATTCGTCGTATGCAAATCTGCGACGTAGCAATTTGTAGCATAAAACACGGCCCAACCACCCGCCTTATACCGATCTGCGACGAACTTGCATAGTTTTGTCAAACATCGATCGTTTCGAGTGGTAGGCAATCCGGCCGTCAATGGCGATTCATGGCCTCACAGATATAAACAACTATAACTCCGCTTCTATTCGCCGTATGCAAATCTGCGACACAGCAATTTGTAGCTTAAAACACGTCACATCGAACCACCTTGTGCCGATCTGCGACGAACATGCATGGTTTCGTCAAACGTCGATCGTTTCGAGTGGTAGGGAATCCGGCCGTCAATGGTGATTCATGGCCTCACAGATATAAACAACTATAACTCCGCTTCTATTCGTCCAATGAAAATCTGCGACATAGCAATTTGTAGCTTAAAACACGTCACATCGACCCACCTTGTGCCGATCTGCGACGAACTTGCATAGTTTCGTCAAACATCGATCGTTTCGAGTGGTAGGCAATCCGGCCGTCAATGGTGATTCATGGCCTCACAGATAGAAACAACAATAACTCCGCTTCTATTCGTCGTATGCAAATCTGCGACATAGCAATTTGTAGCATAAAACACGCCCCAACGAACCACCTTATACCGATCTGCGACGAACTTGCATAGTTTTGTCAAACATCGATCGTTTCGAGTGGAAAGCAATCCGGTAGTCAATGGCGATTCATGGCCTCACAGATATAAACAACTATAACTCCGCTTCTATTTGTCGTATGCGAAACTGCGACCTAGCAATTTGTAGCTTAAAACACGCCCCAACAAACCACCTTATACCGACCTGCGACGAACTTGCATAGTTTTGTCAAACATCGATCGTTTCGAGTGGAAAGCAATCCGGCCGTCAATGGTGATTCATGGCCTGACAGATATAAACAACTATAACTCCGCTTCTATTCGTCGAATGCAAATCTGCGACATTGCAATTTGTAGCTTAAAACACGTCACATCGAACCACCTTGTGCCGATCTGCGACGAACTTGCATAGTTTCGTCAAACATCGATCGTTTCGAGTGGTAGGCAATCCGGCCGTCAATGGTGATTCATGGCCTCACAGATATAAACAACTATAACTCCGCTTCTATTCGTCGAATGCAAATCTGCGACATAGCAATTTGTAGCTTAAAACACGTCACATCGACCCACCTTGTGCCTAACTGCAACGAACTTGCATAGTTTCGTCAAACATCGATCGTTTCGAGTGGTAGGCAATCCGTCCGTCAATGGTGATTCATGGCCTCACAGATATAAACAACAATAACTCCGCTTCTATTCGTCGTATGCAAATCTGCGACATAGCAATTTGTAGCATAAAACACGTCACATCGACCCACCTTGTGCCGATCTGCGACGAACTTGCATGGTTTCGTCAAACGTCGATCGTTTCGAGTGGTAGGGAATCCGGCCGTCAATGGTGATTCATGGCCTCACAGATATAAACAACAATAACTCCGCTTCTATTCGTCGTATGCGAATATGCGACATAGCAATTTGTAGCTTAAAACACGCCACATCGAACCACCTTGTGCCGATCTGCGACGAACTTGCATACTTTCGTCAAACGTCGATCGTTTCGAGTGGTAGGCAATCCGGCCGTCAATGGTGATTCATGGCCTCACAGATATAAACAACTATAACTCCGCTTCTATTCGTCGAATGCAAATCTGCGACATAGCAATTAGTAGCTTAAAACACGTCACATCGAACCACCTTGTGGCGATCTGCGACGAACTTGCATAGTTTCGTCAAACGTCGATCGTTTCGAGTGGTAGGGAATCCGGCCGTCAATGGTGATTCATGGCCTGACAGATATAAACAACTATAACTCCGCTTCTATTCGTCGAATGCAAATCTGCGACATAGCAATTTGTAGCTTAAAACACGTCACATCGACCCACCTTGTGCCGATCTGCAACGAACTTGCATAGTTTCGTCAAACGTCGATCGTTTCGAGTGGTAGGCAATCCGGCCGTCAACGGTGATTCATGGCCTCACAGATATAAACAACTATAACTCCGCTTCTATTCGTCGAACGCAAATCTGCGACATAGCAATTTGTAGCATAAAACACGCCCCAACGAACCACCTTATACCGATCTGCGACGAACTTGCATAGTTTTGTCAAACATCGATCGTTTCGAGTGGAAAGCAATCCGGCCGTCAATGGTGATTCATGGCCTCACAGATATAAACAACTATAACTCCGCTTCTATTCGCCGTATGCAAATCTGCGACATAGCAATTTGTAGCATAAAACACGGCCCAACCACCCGCCTTATACCGATCTGCGACGAACTTGCATAGTTTTGTCAAACATCGATCGTTTCGAGTGGTAGGCAATCCGGCCGTCAATGGCGATTCATGGCCTCACAGATATAAACAACTATAACTCCGCTTCTATTCGCCGTATGCAAATCTGCGACACAGCAATTTGTAGCTTAAAACACGTCACATCGAACCACCTTGTGCCGATCTGCGACGAACATGCATGGTTTCGTCAAACGTCGATCGTTTCGAGTGGTAGGGAATCCGGCCGTCAATGGTGATTCATGGCCTCACAGATATAAACAACTATAACTCCGCTTCTATTCGTCCAATGAAAATCTGCGACATAGCAATTTGTAGCTTAAAACACGTCACATCGACCCACCTTGTGCCGATCTGCGACGAACTTGCATAGTTTCGTCAAACATCGATCGTTTCGAGTGGTAGGCAATCCGGCCGTCAATGGTGATTCATGGCCTCACAGATAGAAACAACAATAACTCCGCTTCTATTCGTCGTATGCAAATCTGCGACATAGCAATTTGTAGCATAAAACACGCCCCAACGAACCACCTTATACCGATCTGCGACGAACTTGCATAGTTTTGTCAAACATCGATCGTTTCGAGTGGAAAGCAATCCGGTAGTCAATGGCGATTCATGGCCTCACAGATATAAACAACTATAACTCCGCTTCTATTCGTCGTATGCGAAACTGCGACCTAGCAATTTGTAGCTTAAAACACGCCCCAACAAACCACCTTATACCGACCTGCGACGAACTTGCATAGTTTTGTCAAACATCGATCGTTTCGAGTGGAAAGCAATCCGGCCGTCAATGGTGATTCATGGCCTGACAGATATAAACAACTATAACTCCGCTTCTATTCGTCGAATGCAAATCTGCGACATTGCAATTTGTAGCTTAAAACACGTCACATCGAACCACCTTGTGCCGATCTGCGACGAACTTGCATAGTTTCGTCAAACATCGATCGTTTCGAGTGGTAGGCAATCCGGCCGTCAATGGTGATTCATGGCCTCACAGATATAAACAACTATAACTCCGCTTCTATTCGTCGAATGCAAATCTGCGACATAGCAATTTGTAGCTTAAAACACGTCACATCGACCCACCTTGTGCCGATCTGCAACGAACTTGCATAGTTTCGTCAAACATCGATCGTTTCGGGTGGTAGGCAATCCGTCCGTCAATGGTGATTCATGGCCTCACAGATATAAACAACAATAACTCCGCTTCTATTCGTCGTATGCAAATCTGCGACATAGCAATTTGTAGCATAAAACACGTCACATCGACCCACCTTGTGCCGATCTGCGACGAACTTGCATGGTTTCGTCAAACGTCGATCGTTTCGAGTGGTAGGGAATCCGGCCGTCAATGGTGATTCATGGCCTCACAGATATAAACAACAATAACTCCGCTTCTATTCGTCGTATGCGAATATGCGACATAGCAATTTGTAGCTTAAAACACGCCACATCGAACCACCTGGTGCCGATCTGCGACGAACTTGCATACTTTCGTCAAACGTCGATCGTTTCGAGTGGTAGGCAATCCGGCCGTCAATGGTGATTCATGGCCTCACAGATATAAACAACTATAACTCCGCTTCTATTCGTCGAATGCAAATCTGCGACATAGCAATTAGTAGCTTAAAACACGTCACATCGAACCACCTTGTGGCGATCTGCGACGAACTTGCATAGTTTCGTCAAACGTCGATCGTTTCGAGTGGTAGGGAATCCGGCCGTCAATGGTGATTCATGGCCTCACAGATATAAACAACAATAACTCCGCTTCTATTCGTCGTATGCAAATCTGCGACATAGCAATTTGTAACATAAAACACGCCCCAACGAACCACCTTATACCGATCTGCGACGAACTTGCATAGTTTTGTCAAACATCGATCGTTTCGAGTGGAAAGCAATCCGGCCGTCAATGATGATTCATGGCCTCACAGATATAAACAACAATAACTCCGCTTCTATCGTCGTATGCGAATATGCGACATAGCAATTTTTAGCTTAAAACACGCCACATCGAACCACCTTGTGTCGATCTGCGACGAGCTTGCATAGTTTCGTCAAACGTCGATCGTTTCGAGTGGTAGGGAATCCGGTCGTCAATGGTGATTCATGGCCTCACAGATATAAAAAACAATAACTCCGCTTCTATTCGTCGTATGCGAATCTGCGACAGAGCAATTTTTAGCTTAAAACACGCCCCAACGAACCACCTTATACCGATCTGCAAAAAACTTGCATAGTTTTGTCAAACATTGATCGTTTCGAGTGGAAAGCAATCCGGCCGTCAATGGTGATTCATGGCCTGACAGATATAAACAACTATAACTCCGCTTCTATTCGTCGAATGCAAATCTGCGACATAGCAATTTGTAGCTTAAAACACGTCACATCGACCCACCTTGTGCCCATCTGCGACGAACTTGCATAGTTTCGTCAATCATCGATCGTTTCGAGTGGTTGGCAATCCGGCCGTCAATGGTGATTCATAGCCTCACAGATATAAACAACAATAACTCCGCTTCTATACGTCGTATGCAAATCTGCGACATAGCAATTTGTAGCATAAAACACGACCCAACGACCCACCTTTTACCGATCTGCAACGAACTTGATTGGTTTCGTCAAACATCGATCGTTTCGAGTGCTAGGCAATCCGGCCGTCAATGGTGATTCATGGCCTCACGGATATAAACAACTATAACTCTGCTTCTGTTCGTCGTATGCAAATCTGCGACATAGCAATTTGTAGCTTAAAACGCGACACATCGACCCACCTCATGCCGATCTGCGACGTACTTGTATAGTTTTGTCAAACGTCGAACGCTTCGAGGGGTAGGCAATCAGGTAGTCAATGGCGATTCATGGCCTCACAGATATAAACAACTATAACTCTGCTTCTGTTCGTCGTATGCAAATCTGCGACATAGAAATTTGTAGCATAAAACACGACACATCGACCCACCTCATGCCGATCTGCGACGTACTTGTATAGTTTTGTCAAACGTCGATCGTTTCGAGGGGTAGGCAATCCGGTAGTCAATGGCGATTCATGCCCTCACAGATATAAACAACTATAACTCCGCTTCTATTCGTCGAATGCAAATTTGCGACATAGCAATTTGTAGCTTAAAACACGTCACATCGACCCACCTTGTGTCGATCTGCGACGAACTTGCATGGTTTCGTCAAACGTCGATCGTTTCGAGTGGTAGGGAATCCGGCCGTCAATGGTGATTCATGGCCTCACAGATATAAACAACAATAACTCCGCTTCTATTCGTCGTATGCGAATATGCGACATAGCAATTTGTAGCTTAAAACACGTCAGATCGACCCACCTTCTGCCGATCTGCGACGAACTTGCATGGTTTTGTCAAACGTCGATCGTTTCGAGTGGTAGGGAATCCGGCCGTCAATGGTGATTCATGGCCTCACAGATATAAACAACAATAACTCCGCTTCTATTCGTCGTATGCAAATCTGCGACATAGCAATTTGTAGCATAAAACACGCCCCAACGAACCACCTTATACCGATCTGCGACGAACTTGCATAGTTTTGTCAAACATCGATCGTTTCGAGTGGAAAGCAATCCGGCTGTCAATGGTGATTCATGGCCTGACAGATATAAACAACTATAACTCAGCTTCTATTCGTCGAATGCAAATTTGCGACATAGCGATTTGTAGCTTAAAACACGACACATCGACCCACCTCATGCCGATCTGCGACGTACTTGTATAGTTTCGTCAAACGTCGATCGTTTCGAGTGGTAGGGAATCCGGCCGTCAATGGTGATTCATGGCCTCACAGATATAAACAACAATAACTCCGCTTCTGTTCGTCGAATGCAAATCTGCGACATAGCAATTTGTAGCATAAAACACGACCCAACGACCCACCTTTTACCGATCTGCAACGAACTTGATTGGTTTCGTCAAACATCGATCGTTTCGAGTGCTAGGCAATCCGGCCGTCAATGGTGATTCATGGCCTCACGGATATAAACAACTATAACTCTGCTTCTGTTCGTCGTATGCAAATCTGCGACATAGCAATTTGTAGCTTAAAACGCGACACATCGACCCACCTCATGCCGATCTGCGACGTACTTGTATAGTTTTGTCAAACGTCGATCGCTTCGAGGGGTAGGCAATCAGGTAGTCAATGGCGATTCATGGCCTCACAGATATAAACAACTATAACTCTGCTTCTGTTCGTCGTATGCAAATCTGCGACATAGAAATTTGTAGCATAAAACACGACACATCGACCCACCTCATGCCGATCTGCGACGTACTTGTATAGTTTTGTCAAACGTCGATCGTTTCGAGGGGTAGGCAATCCGGTAGTCAATGGCGATTCATGCCCTCACAGATATAAACAACTATAACTCCGCTTCTATTCGTCGAATGCAAATTTGCGACATAGCAATTTGTAGCTTAAAACACGTCACATCGACCCACCTTGTGTCGATCTGCGACGAACTTGCATGGTTTCGTCAAACGTCGATCGTTTCGAGTGGTAGGGAATCCGGCCGTCAATGGTGATTCATGGCCTCACAGATATAAACAACAATAACTCCGCTTCTATTCGTCGTATGCGAATATGCGACATAGCAATTTGTAGCTTAAAACACGTCAGATCGACCCACCTTCTGCCGATCTGCGACGAACTTGCATGGTTTTGTCAAACGTCGATCGTTTCGAGTGGTAGGGAATCCGGCCGTCAATGGTGATTCATGGCCTCACAGATATAAACAACAATAACTCCGCTTCTATTGGTCGTATGCAAATCTGCGACATAGCAATTTGTAGCATAAAACACGCCCCAACGAACCACCTTATACCGATCTGCGACGAACTTGCATAGTTTTGTCAAACATCGATCGTTTCGAGTGGAAAGCAATCCGGCTGTCAATGGTGATTCATGGCCTGACAGATATAAACAACTATAACTCAGCTTCTATTCGTCGAATGCAAATTTGCGACATAGCTATTTGTAGGTTAAAACACGACACATCGACCCACTTCATGCCGATCTGCGACGTACTTGTATAGTTTCGTCAAACATCGATCGTTTCGAGTGGAAAGAAATCCGGCCGTCAATGGTGATTCATGGCCTCACAGATATAAACAACAATAACTCCGCTTCTATTCGTCGTATGCAAATCTGCGACATAGCAATTTGTAGCATAAAACACGCCCCAACGAACCACCTTATATCGATCTGCGACGAACTTGCATAGTTTTGTCAAACATCGATCGTTTCGAGTGGAAAGAAATCCGGCCGTCAATGATGATTCATGGCCTCACAGATATAAACAACAATAACTCCGCTTCTATTCGTCGTATGCGAATATGCGACATAGCAATTTGTAGCTTAAAACACGCCACATCGAACCACCTTGTGCCGATCTGCGACGAACTTGCATAGTTTCGTCAAACGTCGATCGTTTCGAGTGGTAGGCAATCCGGCCGTCAACGGTGATTCATGGCCTCACAGATATAAACAACTATAACTCCGCTTCTATTCGTCGAATGCAAATCTGCGACATAGCAATTTGTAGCTTAAAACACGTCACATCGAACCACCTTGTGCCGATCTGCGACGAACTTGCATAGTTTTGTCAAACATCGATCGTTTCTAATGGAAAGCAATCCGGACGTCAATGGTGATTCATGGCCTGACAGATATAAACAACTATAACTCCGCTTCTATTCGTCGAATGCAAATCTGTGACATAGCAATTTGTAGCTTAAAACACGTCACATCGACCCACCTTGTGCAGATCTGCGACGAACTTGCATAGTTTCGTCAAACATCGATCGTTTCGAGTGGTAGGCAATCCGGCCGTCAATGGTGATTCATGGCCTCACAGATATAAACAACTATAATTCTGCTTCTATTCGTCGAATGCAAATCTGCGACATAGCAATTTGTAGCATAAAACACGTCACATCGACCCACCTTGTGCCGATCTGCGACGAACTTGCATGGTTTCGTCAAACGTCGATCGTATCGAGTGGTAGGGAATCCGGCCGTCAATGGTGATTCATGGCCTCACAGATATAAACAACAATAACTCCGCTTCTATTCGTCGTATGCAAATCTGCGACACAGCAATTTGTAGCTTAAAACACGTCACATCGAACCACCTTGTGCCGATCTGCGACGAACTTGCATAGTTTCGTCAAACATCGATCGTTTCGAGTGGTAGGCAATCCGGCCGTCAATGGTGATTCATGGCCTCACAGATATAAACAACTATAACTCCGCTTCTATTCGTCGAATGCAAATCTGCGACATAGCAATTTGTAGCTTAAAACACGTCACATCGACCCACCTTGTGCCGATCTGCAACGAACTTGCATAGTTTCGTCAAACATCGATCGTTTCGGGTGGTAGGCAATCCGTCCGTCAATGGTGATTCATGGCCTCACAGATATAAACAACAATAACTCCGCTTCTATTCGTCGTATGCAAATCTGCGACATAGCAATTTGTAGCATAAAACACGTCACATCGACCCACCTTGTGCCGATCTGCGACGAACTTGCATGGTTTCGTCAAACGTCGATCGTTTCGAGTGGTAGGGAATCCGGCCGTCAATGGTGATTCATGGCCTCACAGATATAAACAACAATAACTCCGCTTCTATTCGTCGTATGCGAATATGCGACATAGCAATTTGTAGCTTAAAACACGCCACATCGAACCACCTGGTGCCGATCTGCGACGAACTTGCATACTTTCGTCAAACGTCGATCGTTTCGAGTGGTAGGCAATCCGGCCGTCAATGGTGATTCATGGCCTCACAGATATAAACAACTATAACTCCGCTTCTATTCGTCGAATGCAAATCTGCGACATAGCAATTAGTAGCTTAAAACACGTCACATCGAACCACCTTGTGGCGATCTGCGACGAACTTGCATAGTTTCGTCAAACGTCGATCGTTTCGAGTGGTAGGGAATCCGGCCGTCAATGGTGATTCATGGCCTCACAGATATAAACAACAATAACTCCGCTTCTATTCGTCGTATGCAAATCTGCGACATAGCAATTTGTAACATAAAACACGCCCCAACGAACCACCTTATACCGATCTGCGACGAACTTGCATAGTTTTGTCAAACATCGATCGTTTCGAGTGGAAAGCAATCCGGCCGTCAATGATGATTCATGGCCTCACAGATATAAACAACAATAACTCCGCTTCTATCGTCGTATGCGAATATGCGACATAGCAATTTTTAGCTTAAAACACGCCACATCGAACCACCTTGTGTCGATCTGCGACGAGCTTGCATAGTTTCGTCAAACGTCGATCGTTTCGAGTGGTAGGGAATCCGGTCGTCAATGGTGATTCATGGCCTCACAGATATAAAAAACAATAACTCCGCTTCTATTCGTCGTATGCGAATCTGCGACAGAGCAATTTTTAGCTTAAAACACGCCCCAACGAACCACCTTATACCGATCTGCAAAAAACTTGCATAGTTTTGTCAAACATTGATCGTTTCGAGTGGAAAGCAATCCGGCCGTCAATGGTGATTCATGGCCTGACAGATATAAACAACTATAACTCCGCTTCTATTCGTCGAATGCAAATCTGCGACATAGCAATTTGTAGCTTAAAACACGTCACATCGACCCACCTTGTGCCCATCTGCGACGAACTTGCATAGTTTCGTCAATCATCGATCGTTTCGAGTGGTTGGCAATCCGGCCGTCAATGGTGATTCATAGCCTCACAGATATAAACAACAATAACTCCGCTTCTATACGTCGTATGCAAATCTGCGACATAGCAATTTGTAGCATAAAACACGACCCAACGACCCACCTTTTACCGATCTGCAACGAACTTGATTGGTTTCGTCAAACATCGATCGTTTCGAGTGCTAGGCAATCCGGCCGTCAATGGTGATTCATGGCCTCACGGATATAAACAACTATAACTCTGCTTCTGTTCGTCGTATGCAAATCTGCGACATAGCAATTTGCAGCTTAAAACGCGACACATCGACCCACCTCATGCCGATCTGCGACGTACTTGTATAGTTTTGTCAAACGTCGAACGCTTCGAGGGGTAGGCAATCAGGTAGTCAATGGCGATTCATGGCCTCACAGATATAAACAACTATAACTCTGCTTCTGTTCGTCGTATGCAAATCTGCGACATAGAAATTTGTAGCATAAAACACGACACATCGACCCACCTCATGCCGATCTGCGACGTACTTGTATAGTTTTGTCAAACGTCGATCGTTTCGAGGGGTAGGCAATCCGGTAGTCAATGGCGATTCATGCCCTCACAGATATAAACAACTATAACTCCGCTTCTATTCGTCGAATGCAAATTTGCGACATAGCAATTTGTAGCTTAAAACACGTCACATCGACCCACCTTGTGTCGATCTGCGACGAACTTGCATGGTTTCGTCAAACGTCGATCGTTTCGAGTGGTAGGGAATCCGGCCGTCAATGGTGATTCATGGCCTCACAGATATAAACAACAATAACTCCGCTTCTATTCGTCGTATGCGAATATGCGACATAGCAATTTGTAGCTTAAAACACGTCAGATCGACCCACCTTCTGCCGATCTGCGACGAACTTGCATGGTTTTGTCAAACGTCGATCGTTTCGAGTGGTAGGGAATCCGGCCGTCAATGGTGATTCATGGCCTCACAGATATAAACAACAATAACTCCGCTTCTATTCGTCGTATGCAAATCTGCGACATAGCAATTTGTAGCATAAAACACGCCCCAACGAACCACCTTATACCGATCTGCGACGAACTTGCATAGTTTTGTCAAACATCGATCGTTTCGAGTGGAAAGCAATCCGGCTGTCAATGGTGATTCATGGCCTGACAGATATAAACAACTATAACTCAGCTTCTATTCGTCGAATGCAAATTTGCGACATAGCGATTTGTAGCTTAAAACACGACACATCGACCCACCTCATGCCGATCTGCGACGTACTTGTATAGTTTCGTCAAACGTCGATCGTTTCGAGTGGTAGGGAATCCGGCCGTCAATGGTGATTCATGGCCTCACAGATATAAACAACAATAACTCCGCTTCTGTTCGTCGAATGCAAATCTGCGACATAGCAATTTGTAGCATAAAACACGACCCAACGACCCACCTTTTACCGATCTGCAACGAACTTGATTGGTTTCGTCAAACATCGATCGTTTCGAGTGCTAGGCAATCCGGCCGTCAATGGTGATTCATGGCCTCACGGATATAAACAACTATAACTCTGCTTCTGTTCGTCGTATGCAAATCTGCGACATAGCAATTTGTAGCTTAAAACGCGACACATCGACCCACCTCATGCCGATCTGCGACGTACTTGTATAGTTTTGTCAAACGTCGATCGCTTCGAGGGGTAGGCAATCAGGTAGTCAATGGCGATTCATGGCCTCACAGATATAAACAACTATAACTCTGCTTCTGTTCGTCGTATGCAAATCTGCGACATAGAAATTTGTAGCATAAAACACGACACATCGACCCACCTCATGCCGATCTGCGACGTACTTGTATAGTTTTGTCAAACGTCGATCGTTTCGAGGGGTAGGCAATCCGGTAGTCAATGGCGATTCATGCCCTCACAGATATAAACAACTATAACTCCGCTTCTATTCGTCGAATGCAAATTTGCGACATAGCAATTTGTAGCTTAAAACACGTCACATCGACCCACCTTGTGTCGATCTGCGACGAACTTGCATGGTTTCGTCAAACGTCGATCGTTTCGAGTGGTAGGGAATCCGGCCGTCAATGGTGATTCATGGCCTCACAGATATAAACAACAATAACTCCGCTTCTATTCGTCGTATGCGAATATGCGACATAGCAATTTGTAGCTTAAAACACGTCAGATCGACCCACCTTCTGCCGATCTGCGACGAACTTGCATGGTTTTGTCAAACGTCGATCGTTTCGAGTGGTAGGGAATCCGGCCGTCAATGGTGATTCATGGCCTCACAGATATAAACAACAATAACTCCGCTTCTATTGGTCGTATGCAAATCTGCGACATAGCAATTTGTAGCATAAAACACGCCCCAACGAACCACCTTATACCGATCTGCGACGAACTTGCATAGTTTTGTCAAACATCGATCGTTTCGAGTGGAAAGCAATCCGGCTGTCAATGGTGATTCATGGCCTGACAGATATAAACAACTATAACTCAGCTTCTATTCGTCGAATGCAAATTTGCGACATAGCTATTTGTAGGTTAAAACACGACACATCGACCCACTTCATGCCGATCTGCGACGTACTTGTATAGTTTCGTCAAACATCGATCGTTTCGAGTGGTAGGCAATCCGGCCGTCAATGGTGATTCATGGCCTCACAGATATAAACAACAATAACTCCGCTTCTATTCGTCGTATGCAAATCTGCGACATAGCAATTTGTAGCATAAAACACGCCCCAACGAACCAGCCTATACCGATCTGCGACGAACTTGCATAGTTTTGTCAAACATCGATCGTTTTGAGTGGAAAGCAATCCGGCCTCAATGGTGATTCATGGCCTGACAGATATAAACAACTATAACTCAGCTTCTATTCGTCGAATGCAAATTTGCGACATAGCGATTTGTAGCTTAAAACACGACACATCGACCCACCTCATGCCGATCTGCGACGTACTTGTATAGTTTCGTCAAACGTCGATCGTTTCGAGTGTTAGGGAATCCGGCCGTCAATGGTGATTCATGGCCTCACAGATATAAACAACAATAACTCCGCTTCTGTTCGTCGAATGCAAATCTGCGACATAGCAATTTGCAGTTTAAAACACGTCACATCGAACCACCTTGTGCCGATCTGCGACGAACGTGCATAGTTTCGTCAAACGTCGATCGTTTCGAGTGGTAGGCAATCCGGCCGTCAATGGTGATTCATGGCCTCACAGATATAAACAACAATAACTCCGCTTCTATTCGTCGTATGCAAATCTGCGACATAGCAATTTGTAGCATAAAACACGCCCCAACGAACCACCTTATATCGATCTGCGACGAACTTGCATAGTTTTGTCAAACATCGATCGTTTCGAGTGGAAAGAAATCCGGCCGTCAATGATGATTCATGGCCTCACAGATATAAACAACAATAACTCCGCTTCTATTCGTCGTATGCGAATATGCGACATAGCAATTTGTAGCTTAAAACACGCCACATCGAACCACCTTGTGCCGATCTGCGACGAACTTGCATAGTTTCGTCAAACGTCGATCGTTTCGAGTGGTAGGCAATCCGGCCGTCAACGGTGATTCATGGCCTCACAGATATAAACAACTATAACTCCGCTTCTATTCGTCGAATGCAAATCTGCGACATAGCAATTTGTAGCTTAAAACACGTCACATCGAACCACCTTGTGCCGATCTGCGACGAACTTGCATAGTTTTGTCAAACATCGATCGTTTCTAATGGAAAGCAATCCGGACGTCAATGGTGATTCATGGCCTGACAGATATAAACAACTATAACTCCGCTTCTATTCGTCGAATGCAAATCTGTGACATAGCAATTTGTAGCTTAAAACACGTCACATCGACCCACCTTGTGCAGATCTGCGACGAACTTGCATAGTTTCGTCAAACATCGATCGTTTCGAGTGGTAGGCAATCCGGCCGTCAATGGTGATTCATGGCCTCACAGATATAAACAACTATAATTCTGCTTCTATTCGTCGAATGCAAATCTGCGACATAGCAATTTGTAGCATAAAACACGTCACATCGACCCACCTTGTGCCGATCTGCGACGAACTTGCATGGTTTCGTCAAACGTCGATCGTATCGAGTGGTAGGGAATCCGGCCGTCAATGGTGATTCATGGCCTCACAGATATAAACAACAATAACTCCGCTTCTATTCGTCGTATGCAAATCTGCGACACAGCAATTTGTAGCTTAAAACACGTCACATCGAACCACCTTGTGCCGATCTGCGACGAACTTGCATAGTTTCGTCAAACGTCGATCGTTTCGAGTGGTAGGCAATCCGGTCGTCAACGGTGATTCATGGCCTCACAGATATAAACAACTATAACTCCGCTTCTATTCGTCGAATGCAAATCTGCGACATAGCAATTTGTAGCATAAAACACGTCACATCGACCCACCTTGTGCCGATCTGCGACGAACTTGCATGGTTTCGTCAAACGTCGATCGTTTCGAGTGGTAGGGAATCCGGCCGTCAATGGTGATTCATGGCCTCACAGATATAAACAACAATAACTCCGCTTCTGTTCGTCGAATGCAAATCTGCGACATAGCAATTTGTAGCTTAAAACACGTCACATCGAACCACCTTGTGCCGATCTGCGACGAACGTGCATAGTTTCGTCAAACGTCGATCGTTTCGAGTGGTAGGCAATCCGGCCGTCAATGGTGATTCATGGCCTCACAGATATAAACAACTATAACTCCGCTTCTATTCGTCGTATGCAAATCTGCGACATAGCAATTTGTAGCATAAAACACGCCCCAACGAACCACCTTATACCGATCTGCGGCGAACTTGCATAGTTTTGTAAAACATCGATCGTTTCGAGTGGTAGGCAATCCGGCCGTCAATGGTGATTCATGGCCTCACAGATATAAACAACTATAACTCCGCTTCTATTCGCCGTATGCAAATCTGCGTCGTAGCAATTTGTAGCATAAAACACGGCCCAACCACCCACCTTATACCGATCTGCGACGAACTTGCATAGTTTTGTCAAACATCGATCGTTTCGAGTGGAAAGCAATCCGGCCGTCAATGGCGATTCATGGCCTCACAGATATAAACAACTATAACTCCGCTTCTATTCGCCGTATGCAAATCTGCGACGTAGCAATTTGTAGCATAAAACACGGCCCAACGACCCACCTTATACCGATCTGCAACGAACTTGCATAGTTTTGTCAAACATCGATCGTTTCGAGTGGAAAGCAATCCGGCCGTCAATGGTGATTCATGGCCTGACAGATATAAACAACTATAACTCCGCTTCTATTCGTCGTATGCGAATCTGCGACATAGCAATTTGTAGCATAAAACACGTCACATCGACCCACCTTGTGCCGATCTGCGACGAACTTGCATGGTTTCGTCAAACGTCGATCGTTTCGAGTGGTAGGGAATCCGGCCGTCAATGGTGATTCATGGCCTCACAGATATAAACAACAATAACTCCGCTTCTGTTCGTCGAATGCAAATCTGCGACATAGCAATTTGTAGCTTAAAACACGTCACATCGAACCACCTTGTGCCGATCTGCGACGAACGTGCATAGTTTCGTCAAACGTCGATCGTTTCGAGTGGTAGGCAATCCGGCCGTCAATGGTGATTCATGGCCTCACAGATATAAACAACAATAACTCCGCTTCTATTCGTCGTATGCAAATCTGCGACATAGCAATTTGTAGCATAAAACACGCCCCGACGAACCACCTTATATCGATCTGCGACGAACTTGCATAGTTTTGTCAAACATCGATCGTTTCGAGTGGAAAGAAATCCGGCCGTCAATGATGATTCATGGCCTCACAGATATAAACAACAATAACTCCGCTTCTATTCGTCGTATGCGAATATGCGACATAGCAATTTGTAGCTTAAAACACGCCACATCGAACCACCTTGTGCCGATCTGCGACGAACTTGCATAGTTTCGTCAAACGTCGATCGTTTCGAGTGGTAGGCAATCCGGCCGTCAACGGTGATTCATGGCCTCACAGATATAAACAACTATAACTCCGCTTCTATTCGTCGAATGCAAATCTGCGACATAGCAATTTGTAGCTTAAAACACGTCACATCGAACCACCTTGTGCCGATCTGCGACGAACTTGCATAGTTTTGTCAAACATCGATCGTTTCTAATGGAAAGCAATCCGGACGTCAATGGTGATTCATGGCCTGACAGATATAAACAACTATAACTCCGCTTCTATTCGTCGAATGCAAATCTGTGACATAGCAATTTGTAGCTTAAAACACGTCACATCGACCCACCTTGTGCAGATCTGCGACGAACTTGCATAGTTTCGTCAAACATCGATCGTTTCGAGTGGTAGGCAATCCGGCCGTCAATGGTGATTCATGGCCTCACAGATATAAACAACTATAATTCTGCTTCTATTCGTCGAATGCAAATCTGCGACATAGCAATTTGTAGCATAAAACACGTCACATCGACCCACCTTGTGCCGATCTGCGACGAACTTGCATGGTTTCGTCAAACGTCGATCGTATCGAGTGGTAGGGAATCCGGCCGTCAATGGTGATTCATGGCCTCACAGATATAAACAACAATAACTCCGCTTCTATTCGTCGTATGCAAATCTGCGACATAGCAATTTGTAGCATAAAACACGCCCCAACGAACCACCTTATACCGATCTGCGACGAACTTGCATAGTTTTGTCAAACATCGATCGTTTCGAGTGGAAAGCAATCCGGTAGTCAATGGCGATTCATGGCCTCACAGATATAAACAACTATAACTCCGCTTCTATTTGTCGTATGCGAAACTGCGACCTAGCAATTTGTAGCTTAAAACACGCCCCAACAAACCACCTTATACCGACCTGCGACGAACTTGCATAGTTTTGTCAAACATCGATCGTTTCGAGTGGAAAGCAATCCGGCCGTCAATGGTGATTCATGGCCTGACAGATATAAACAACTATAACTCCGCTTCTATTCGTCGAATGCAAATCTGCGACATTGCAATTTGTAGCTTAAAACACGTCACATCGAACCACCTTGTGCCGATCTGCGACGAACTTGCATAGTTTCGTCAAACATCGATCGTTTCGAGTGGTAGGCAATCCGGCCGTCAATGGTGATTCATGGCCTCACAGATATAAACAACTATAACTCCGCTTCTATTCGTCGAATGCAAATCTGCGACATAGCAATTTGTAGCTTAAAACACGTCACATCGACCCACCTTGTGCCTAACTGCAACGAACTTGCATAGTTTCGTCAAACATCGATCGTTTCGAGTGGTAGGCAATCCGTCCGTCAATGGTGATTCATGGCCTCACAGATATAAACAACAATAACTCCGCTTCTATTCGTCGTATGCAAATCTGCGACATAGCAATTTGTAGCATAAAACACGTCACATCGACCCACCTTGTGCCGATCTGCGACGAACTTGCATGGTTTCGTCAAACGTCGATCGTTTCGAGTGGTAGGGAATCCGGCCGTCAATGGTGATTCATGGCCTCACAGATATAAACAACAATAACTCCGCTTCTATTCGTCGTATGCGAATATGCGACATAGCAATTTGTAGCTTAAAACACGCCACATCGAACCACCTTGTGCCGATCTGCGACGAACTTGCATACTTTCGTCAAACGTCGATCGTTTCGAGTGGTAGGCAATCCGGCCGTCAATGGTGATTCATGGCCTCACAGATATAAACAACTATAACTCCGCTTCTATTCGTCGAATGCAAATCTGCGACATAGCAATTAGTAGCTTAAAACACGTCACATCGAACCAC
This sequence comes from Anoplius nigerrimus, assembly GCA_914767735.1. Classification (NCBI taxonomy): domain Eukaryota; kingdom Metazoa; phylum Arthropoda; class Insecta; order Hymenoptera; family Pompilidae; genus Anoplius; species Anoplius nigerrimus. The sequence continues at coordinate 99,345 of CAJZBX010000756.1, forward strand.
CTTGTGGCGATCTGCGACGAACTTGCATAGTTTCGTCAAACGTCGATCGTTTCGAGTGGTAGGGAATCCGGCCGTCAATGGTGATTCATGGCCTGACAGATATAAACAACTATAACTCCGCTTCTATTCGTCGAATGCAAATCTGCGACATAGCAATTTGTAGCTTAAAACACGTCACATCGACCCACCTTGTGCCGATCTGCAACGAACTTGCATAGTTTCGTCAAACGTCGATCGTTTCGAGTGGTAGGCAATCCGGCCGTCAACGGTGATTCATGGCCTCACAGATATAAACAACTATAACTCCGCTTCTATTCGTCGAACGCAAATCTGCGACATAGCAATTTGTAGCATAAAACACGCCCCAACGAACCACCTTATACCGATCTGCGACGAACTTGCATAGTTTTGTCAAACATCGATCGTTTCGAGTGGAAAGCAATCCGGCCGTCAATGGTGATTCATGGCCTCACAGATATAAACAACTATAACTCCGCTTCTATTCGCCGTATGCAAATCTGCGACATAGCAATTTGTAGCATAAAACACGGCCCAACCACCCGCCTTATACCGATCTGCGACGAACTTGCATAGTTTTGTCAAACATCGATCGTTTCGAGTGGTAGGCAATCCGGCCGTCAATGGCGATTCATGGCCTCACAGATATAAACAACTATAACTCCGCTTCTATTCGCCGTATGCAAATCTGCGACACAGCAATTTGTAGCTTAAAACACGTCACATCGAACCACCTTGTGCCGATCTGCGACGAACATGCATGGTTTCGTCAAACGTCGATCGTTTCGAGTGGTAGGGAATCCGGCCGTCAATGGTGATTCATGGCCTCACAGATATAAACAACTATAACTCCGCTTCTATTCGTCCAATGAAAATCTGCGACATAGCAATTTGTAGCTTAAAACACGTCACATCGACCCACCTTGTGCCGATCTGCGACGAACTTGCATAGTTTCGTCAAACATCGATCGTTTCGAGTGGTAGGCAATCCGGCCGTCAATGGTGATTCATGGCCTCACAGATAGAAACAACAATAACTCCGCTTCTATTCGTCGTATGCAAATCTGCGACATAGCAATTTGTAGCATAAAACACGCCCCAACGAACCACCTTATACCGATCTGCGACGAACTTGCATAGTTTTGTCAAACATCGATCGTTTCGAGTGGAAAGCAATCCGGTAGTCAATGGCGATTCATGGCCTCACAGATATAAACAACTATAACTCCGCTTCTATTCGTCGTATGCGAAACTGCGACCTAGCAATTTGTAGCTTAAAACACGCCCCAACAAACCACCTTATACCGACCTGCGACGAACTTGCATAGTTTTGTCAAACATCGATCGTTTCGAGTGGAAAGCAATCCGGCCGTCAATGGTGATTCATGGCCTGACAGATATAAACAACTATAACTCCGCTTCTATTCGTCGAATGCAAATCTGCGACATTGCAATTTGTAGCTTAAAACACGTCACATCGAACCACCTTGTGCCGATCTGCGACGAACTTGCATAGTTTCGTCAAACATCGATCGTTTCGAGTGGTAGGCAATCCGGCCGTCAATGGTGATTCATGGCCTCACAGATATAAACAACTATAACTCCGCTTCTATTCGTCGAATGCAAATCTGCGACATAGCAATTAGTAGCTTAAAACACGTCACATCGAACCACCTTGTGGCGATCTGCGACGAACTTGCATAGTTTCGTCAAACGTCGATCGTTTCGAGTGGTAGGGAATCCGGCCGTCAATGGTGATTCATGGCCTCACAGATATAAACAACAATAACTCCGCTTCTATTCGTCGAATGCAAATCTGCGACATAGCAATTAGTAGCTTAAAACACGTCACATCGAACCACCTTGTGGCGATCTGCGACGAACTTGCATAGTTTCGTCAAACGTCGATCGTTTCGAGTGGTAGGGAATCCGGCCGTCAATGGTGATTCATGGCCTCACAGATATAAACAACAATAACTCCGCTTCTATTCGTCGTATGCAAATCTGCGACATAGCAATTTGTAACATAAAACACGCCCCAACGAACCACCTTATACCGATCTGCGACGAACTTGCATAGTTTTGTCAAACATCGATCGTTTCGAGTGGAAAGCAATCCGGCCGTCAATGATGATTCATGGCCTCACAGATATAAACAACAATAACTCCGCTTCTATCGTCGTATGCGAATATGCGACATAGCAATTTTTAGCTTAAAACACGCCACATCGAACCACCTTGTGTCGATCTGCGACGAACTTGCATAGTTTCGTCAAACGTCGATCGTTTCGAGTGGTAGGGAATCCGGTCGTCAATGGTGATTCATGGCCTCACAGATATAAAAAACAATAACTCCGCTTCTATTCGTCGTATGCGAATCTGCGACAGAGCAATTTTTAGCTTAAAACACGCCCCAACGAACCACCTTATACCGATCTGCAAAAAACTTGCATAGTTTTGTCAAACATTGATCGTTTCGAGTGGAAAGCAATCCGGCCGTCAATGGTGATTCATGGCCTGACAGATATAAACAACTATAACTCCGCTTCTATTCGTCGAATGCAAATCTGCGACATAGCAATTTGTAGCTTAAAACACGTCACATCGACCCACCTTGTGCCCATCTGCGACGAACTTGCATAGTTTCGTCAATCATCGATCGTTTCGAGTGGTTGGCAATCCGGCCGTCAATGGTGATTCATAGCCTCACAGATATAAACAACAATAACTCCGCTTCTATACGTCGTATGCAAATCTGCGACATAGCAATTTGTAGCATAAAACACGACCCAACGACCCACCTTTTACCGATCTGCAACGAACTTGATTGGTTTCGTCAAACATCGATCGTTTCGAGTGCTAGGCAATCCGGCCGTCAATGGTGATTCATGGCCTCACGGATATAAACAACTATAACTCTGCTTCTGTTCGTCGTATGCAAATCTGCGACATAGCAATTTGTAGCTTAAAACGCGACACATCGACCCACCTCATGCCGATCTGCGACGTACTTGTATAGTTTTGTCAAACGTCGATCGCTTCGAGGGGTAGGCAATCAGGTAGTCAATGGCGATTCATGGCCTCACAGATATAAACAACTATAACTCTGCTTCTGTTCGTCGTATGCAAATCTGCGACATAGAAATTTGTAGCATAAAACACGACACATCGACCCACCTCATGCCGATCTGCGACGTACTTGTATAGTTTTGTCAAACGTCGATCGTTTCGAGGGGTAGGCAATCCGGTAGTCAATGGCGATTCATGCCCTCACAGATATAAACAACTATAACTCCGCTTCTATTCGTCGAATGCAAATTTGCGACATAGCAATTTGTAGCTTAAAACACGTCACATCGACCCACCTTGTGTCGATCTGCGACGAACTTGCATGGTTTCGTCAAACGTCGATCGTTTCGAGTGGTAGGGAATCCGGCCGTCAATGGTGATTCATGGCCTCACAGATATAAACAACAATAACTCCGCTTCTATTCGTCGTATGCGAATATGCGACATAGCAATTTGTAGCTTAAAACACGTCAGATCGACCCACCTTCTGCCGATCTGCGACGAACTTGCATGGTTTTGTCAAACGTCGATCGTTTCGAGTGGTAGGGAATCCGGCCGTCAATGGTGATTCATGGCCTCACAGATATAAACAACAATAACTCCGCTTCTATTGGTCGTATGCAAATCTGCGACATAGCAATTTGTAGCATAAAACACGCCCCAACGAACCACCTTATACCGATCTGCGACGAACTTGCATAGTTTTGTCAAACATCGATCGTTTCGAGTGGAAAGCAATCCGGCTGTCAATGGTGATTCATGGCCTGACAGATATAAACAACTATAACTCAGCTTCTATTCGTCGAATGCAAATTTGCGACATAGCTATTTGTAGGTTAAAACACGACACATCGACCCACTTCATGCCGATCTGCGACGTACTTGTATAGTTTCGTCAAACATCGATCGTTTCGAGTGGTAGGCAATCCGGCCGTCAATGGTGATTCATGGCCTCACAGATATAAACAACAATAACTCCGCTTCTATTCGTCGTATGCAAATCTGCGACATAGCAATTTGTAGCATAAAACACGCCCCAACGAACCAGCCTATACCGATCTGCGACGAACTTGCATAGTTTTGTCAAACATCGATCGTTTTGAGTGGAAAGCAATCCGGCCTCAATGGTGATTCATGGCCTGACAGATATAAACAACTATAACTCAGCTTCTATTCGTCGAATGCAAATTTGCGACATAGCGATTTGTAGCTTAAAACACGACACATCGACCCACCTCATGCCGATCTGCGACGTACTTGTATAGTTTCGTCAAACGTCGATCGTTTCGAGTGGTAGGGAATCCGGCCGTCAATGGTGATTCATGGCCTCACAGATATAAACAACAATAACTCCGCTTCTGTTCGTCGAATGCAAATCTGCGACATAGCAATTTGTAGTTTAAAACACGTCACATCGAACCACCTTGTGCCGATCTGCGACGAACGTGCATAGTTTCGTCAAACGTCGATCGTTTCGAGTGGTAGGCAATCCGGCCGTCAATGGTGATTCATGGCCTCACAGATATAAACAACAATAACTCCGCTTCTATTCGTCGTATGCAAATCTGCGTCATAGCAATTTGTAGCATAAAACACGCCCCAACGAACCACCTTATATCGATCTGCGACGAACTTGCATAGTTTTGTCAAACATCGATCGTTTCGAGTGGAAAGAAATCCGGCCGTCAATGATGATTCATGGCCTCACAGATATAAACAACAATAACTCCGCTTCTATTCGTCGTATGCGAATATGCGACATAGCAATTTGTAGCTTAAAACACGCCACATCGAACCACCTTGTGCCGATCTGCGACGAACTTGCATAGTTTCGTCAAACGTCGATCGTTTCGAGTGGTAGGCAATCCGGCCGTCAACGGTGATTCATGGCCTCACAGATATAAACAACTATAACTCCGCTTCTATTCGTCGAATGCAAATCTGCGACATAGCAATTTGTAGCTTAAAACACGTCACATCGAACCACCTTGTGCCGATCTGCGACGAACTTGCATAGTTTTGTCAAACATCGATCGTTTCTAATGGAAAGCAATCCGGACGTCAATGGTGATTCATGGCCTGACAGATATAAACAACTATAACTCCGCTTCTATTCGTCGAATGCAAATCTGTGACATAGCAATTTGTAGCTTAAAACACGTCACATCGACCCACCTTGTGCAGATCTGCGACGAACTTGCATAGTTTCGTCAAACATCGATCGTTTCGAGTGGTAGGCAATCCGGCCGTCAATGGTGATTCATGGCCTCACAGATATAAACAACTATAATTCTGCTTCTATTCGTCGAATGCAAATCTGCGACATAGCAATTTGTAGCATAAAACACGTCACATCGACCCACCTTGTGCCGATCTGCGACGAACTTGCATGGTTTCGTCAAACGTCGATCGTATCGAGTGGTAGGGAATCCGGCCGTCAATGGTGATTCATGGCCTCACAGATATAAACAACAATAACTCCGCTTCTATTCGTCGTATGCAAATCTGCGACACAGCAATTTGTAGCTTAAAACACGTCACATCGAACCACCTTGTGCCGATCTGCGACGAACTTGCATAGTTTCGTCAAACGTCGATCGTTTCGAGTGGTAGGCAATCCGGTCGTCAACGGTGATTCATGGCCTCACAGATATAAACAACTATAACTCCGCTTCTATTCGTCGAATGCAAATCTGCGACATAGCAATTTGTAGCATAAAACACGTCACATCGACCCACCTTGTGCCGATCTGCGACGAACTTGCATGGTTTCGTCAAACGTCGATCGTTTCGAGTGGTAGGGAATCCGGCCGTCAATGGTGATTCATGGCCTCACAGATATAAACAACAATAACTCCGCTTCTGTTCGTCGAATGCAAATCTGCGACATAGCAATTTGTAGCTTAAAACACGTCACATCGAACCACCTTGTGCCGATCTGCGACGAACGTGCATAGTTTCGTCAAACGTCGATCGTTTCGAGTGGTAGGCAATCCGGCCGTCAATGGTGATTCATGGCCTCACAGATATAAACAACTATAACTCCGCTTCTATTCGTCGTATGCAAATCTGCGACATAGCAATTTGTAGCATAAAACACGCCCCAACGAACCACCTTATACCGATCTGCGGCGAACTTGCATAGTTTTGTAAAACATCGATCGTTTCGAGTGGTAGGCAATCCGGCCGTCAATGGTGATTCATGGCCTCACAGATATAAACAACTATAACTCCGCTTCTATTCGCCGTATGCAAATCTGCGTCGTAGCAATTTGTAGCATAAAACACGGCCCAACCACCCACCTTATACCGATCTGCGACGAACTTGCATAGTTTTGTCAAACATCGATCGTTTCGAGTGGAAAGCAATCCGGCCGTCAATGGCGATTCATGGCCTCACAGATATAAACAACTATAACTCCGCTTCTATTCGCCGTATGCAAATCTGCGACGTAGCAATTTGTAGCATAAAACACGGCCCAACGACCCACCTTATACCGATCTGCAACGAACTTGCATAGTTTTGTCAAACATCGATCGTTTCGAGTGGAAAGCAATCCGGCCGTCAATGGTGATTCATGGCCTGACAGATATAAACAACTATAACTCCGCTTCTATTCGTCGTATGCGAATCTGCGACATAGCAATTTGTAGCATAAAACACGTCACATCGACCCACCTTGTGCCGATCTGCGACGAACTTGCATGGTTTCGTCAAACGTCGATCGTTTCGAGTGGTAGGGAATCCGGCCGTCAATGGTGATTCATGGCCTCACAGATATAAACAACAATAACTCCGCTTCTATTCGTCGTATGCAAATCTGCGACATAGCAATTTGTAACATAAAACACGCCCCAACGAACCACCTTATACCGATCTGCGACGAACTTGCATAGTTTCGTCAAACGTCGATCGTTTCGAGTGGTAGGGAATCCGGCCGTCAATGGTGATTCATGGCCTCACAGATATAAACAACAATAACTCCGCTTCTGTTCGTCGAATGCAAATCTGCGACATAGCAATTTGTAGCTTAAAACACGTCACATCGAACCACCTTGTGCCGATCTGCGACGAACGTGCATAGTTTCGTCAAACGTCGATCGTTTCGAGTGGTAGGCAATCCGGCCGTCAATGGTGATTCATGGCCTCACAGATATAAACAACAATAACTCCGCTTCTATTCGTCGTATGCAAATCTGCGACATAGCAATTTGTAGCATAAAACACGCCCCGACGAACCACCTTATATCGATCTGCGACGAACTTGCATAGTTTTGTCAAACATCGATCGTTTCGAGTGGAAAGAAATCCGGCCGTCAATGATGATTCATGGCCTCACAGATATAAACAACAATAACTCCGCTTCTATTCGTCGTATGCGAATATGCGACATAGCAATTTGTAGCTTAAAACACGCCACATCGAACCACCTTGTGCCGATCTGCGACGAACTTGCATAGTTTCGTCAAACGTCGATCGTTTCGAGTGGTAGGCAATCCGGCCGTCAACGGTGATTCATGGCCTCACAGATATAAACAACTATAACTCCGCTTCTATTCGTCGAATGCAAATCTGCGACATAGCAATTTGTAGCTTAAAACACGTCACATCGAACCACCTTGTGCCGATCTGCGACGAACTTGCATAGTTTTGTCAAACATCGATCGTTTCTAATGGAAAGCAATCCGGACGTCAATGGTGATTCATGGCCTGACAGATATAAACAACTATAACTCCGCTTCTATTCGTCGAATGCAAATCTGTGACATAGCAATTTGTAGCTTAAAACACGTCACATCGACCCACCTTGTGCAGATCTGCGACGAACTTGCATAGTTTCGTCAAACATCGATCGTTTCGAGTGGTAGGCAATCCGGCCGTCAATGGTGATTCATGGCCTCACAGATATAAACAACTATAATTCTGCTTCTATTCGTCGAATGCAAATCTGCGACATAGCAATTTGTAGCATAAAACACGTCACATCGACCCACCTTGTGCCGATCTGCGACGAACTTGCATGGTTTCGTCAAACGTCGATCGTATCGAGTGGTAGGGAATCCGGCCGTCAATGGTGATTCATGGCCTCACAGATATAAACAACTATAACTCCGCTTCTATTCGTCGTATGCAAATCTGCGACACAGCAATTTGTAGCTTAAAACACGTCACATCGAACCACCTTGTGCCGATCTGCGACGAACTTGCATAGTTTCGTCAAACGTCGATCGTTTCGAGTGGTAGGCAATCCGGCCGTCAACGGTGATTCATGGCCTCACAGATATAAACAACTATAACTCCGCTTCTATTCGTCGAATGCAAATCTGCGACATAGCAATTTGTAGCATAAAACACGTCACATCGACCCACCTTGTGCCGATCTGCGACGAACTTGCATGGTTTCGTCAAACGTCGATCGTTTCGAGTGGTAGGGAATCCGGCCGTCAATGGTGATTCATGGCCTCACAGATATAAACAACAATAACTCCGCTTCTGTTCGTCGAATGCAAATCTGCGACATAGCAATTTGTAGCTTAAAACACGTCACATCGAACCACCTTGTGCCGATCTGCGACGAACGTGCATAGTTTCGTCAAACGTCGATCGTTTCGAGTGGTAGGCAATCCGGCCGTCAATGGTGATTCATGGCCTCACAGATATAAACAACTATAACTCCGCTTCTATTCGTCGTATGCAAATCTGCGACATAGCAATTTGTAGCATAAAACACGCCCCAACGAACCACCTTATACCGATCTGCGGCGAACTTGCATAGTTTCGTCAAACATCGATCGTTTCGAGTGCTAGGCAATCCGGCCGTCAATGGTGATTCATGGCCTCACGGATATAAACAACTATAACTATGCTTCTGTTCGTCGTATGCAAATCTGCGACATAGCAATTTGTAGCTTAAAACACGCCCCAACGTACCACCTTATACCGATCTGCGACGTAATTGTATAGTTTCGTCAAACGTCGATCGTTTCGAGTGGAAAGCAATCCGGCCGTCAATGATGATTCATGGCCTCACAGATATAAACAACAATAACTCCGCTTCTATTCGTCGTGTGCGAATATGCGACATAGCAATTTGTAGCTTAAAACACGCCACATCGAACCACCTTGTGCCGACCTGCGACGAACTTGCATAGTTTCGTCAAACGTCGATCGTTTCGAGTGGTAGGGAATCCGGCCGCCAATGGTGATTCACGGCCTCACAGATATAAACAACTATAACTCCGCTTCTATTCGTCGAATGCAAATCTGCGACATAGCAATTTGTAGCTTAAAACACGTCACATCGACCCACCTCGTGCCGATCTGCGACGAACTTGCATAGTTTCGTCAAACATCGATCGTTTCGAGTGATAGGCAATCCGGCCGTCAATGGTGATTCATGGCCTCACAGATAGAAACAACAATAACTCCGCTTGTATTCGCCGTATGCAAATCTGCGACAAAGCAATTTGTAGCATAAAACACGCCCCAACGAACCACCCTATACCGATCTGCGACGAACTTGCATAGTTTTGTCAAACATCGATCGTTTCGAGTGGAAAGCAATCCGGCCTCAATGGTGATTCATGGCCTGACAGATATAAACAACTATAACTCAGCTTCTATTCGTCGAATGCAAATTTGCGACATAGCGATTTGTAGCTTAAAACACGACACATCGACCCACCTCATGCCGATCTGCGACGTACTTGTATAGTTTCGTCAAACGTCGATCGTTTCGAGTGGTAGGCAATCCGGTAGTCAATGGCGATTCATGCCCTCACAGATATAAACAACTATAACTCCGCTTCTATTCGTCGTATGCGAATCTGCGACCTAGCAATTTGTAGCTTAAAACACGCCCCAATGAACCACCTTATACCGATCTGCGACGAACTTGCATAGTTTCGTCAAACATCGATCGATTCTAGTGGAAAGCAATCTGGCCGTCAATGGTGATTCATGGCCAGACAGATATAAACAACTATAACTCCGCTTCTATTCGTCGAATGCAAATCTGCGACATAGCAATTTGTAGCATAAAACACGTCACATCGACCCACCATGTGCCGATCTGCGACGAACTTGCATGGTTTCGTCAAACGTCGTTCGTTTCGAGTGGTAGGGAATCCGGCCGTCAATGGTGATTCATGGCCTCACAGATATAAACCACAATAACTCCGTTTCTATTCGTCGTTTGCGAATCTGCGACATAGCAATTTGTAGCTTAAAACACGCCCTAATGAACCAACTTAACCGATCTGCGACGAACTTGCATAGTTTTGTCAAACATCGATCGTTTCGAGTGGAAAGCAATCCGGTCGTCAATGGTGATTCATGGCCTGACAGGTATAAACAACTATAACTCAGCTTCTATTCGTCGAATGCAAATTTGCGACATAGCGATTTGTAGCTTAAAACACGACACATCGACCCACTTCATGCCGATCTGCGACGTACTTGTATAGTTTCGTCAAACATCGATCGTTTCGAGTGGTAGGCAATCCGGCCGTCAATGGTGATTCACGGCCTCACAGATATAAACAACTATAACTCCGCTTCTATTCGTCGAATGCAAATCTGCGACATAGCAATTTGTAGCTTAAAACACGTCACATCGACCCACCTCGTGCCGATCTGCGACGAACTTGCATAGTTTCGTCAAACATCGATCGTTTCGAGTGATAGGCAATCCGGCCGTCAATGGTGATTCATGGCCTCACAGATAGAAACAACAATAACTCCGCTTGTATTCGCCGTATGCAAATCTGCGACAAAGCAATTTGTAGCATAAAACACGCCCCAACGAACCACCCTATACCGATCTGCGACGAACTTGCATAGTTTTGTCAAACATCGATCGTTTCGAGTGGAAAGCAATCCGGCCTCAATGGTGATTCATGGCCTGACAGATATAAACAACTATAACTCAGCTTCTATTCGTCGAATGCAAATTTGCGACATAGCGATTTGTAGCTTAAAACACGACACATCGACCCACCTCATGCCGATCTGCGACGTACTTGTATAGTTTCGTCAAACGTCGATCGTTTCGAGTGGTAGGCAATCCGGTAGTCAATGGCGATTCATGCCCTCACAGATATAAACAACTATAACTCCGCTTCTATTCGTCGTATGCGAATCTGCGACCTAGCAATTTGTAGCTTAAAACACGCCCCAATGAACCACCTTATACCGATCTGCGACGAACTTGCATAGTTTCGTCAAACATCGATCGATTCTAGTGGAAAGCAATCTGGCCGTCAATGGTGATTCATGGCCAGACAGATATAAACAACTATAACTCCGCTTCTATTCGTCGAATGCAAATCTGCGACATAGCAATTTGTAGCATAAAACACGTCACATCGACCCACCATGTGCCGATCTGCGACGAACTTGCATGGTTTCGTCAAACGTCGTTCGTTTCGAGTGGTAGGGAATCCGGCCGTCAATGGTGATTCATGGCCTCACAGATATAAACCACAATAACTCCGTTTCTATTCGTCGTTTGCGAATCTGCGACATAGCAATTTGTAGCTTAAAACACGCCCTAATGAACCAACTTAACCGATCTGCGACGAACTTGCATAGTTTTGTCAAACATCGATCGTTTCGAGTGGAAAGCAATCCGGTCGTCAATGGTGATTCATGGCCTGACAGGTATAAACAACTATAACTCAGCTTCTATTCGTCGAATGCAAATTTGCGACATAGCGATTTGTAGCTTAAAACACGACACATCGACCCACTTCATGCCGATCTGCGACGTACTTGTATAGTTTCGTCAAACATCGATCGTTTCGAGTGGTAGGCAATCCGGCCGTCAATGGTGATTCATGGCCTCACAGATATAAACAACAATAACTCCGCTTCTATTCGTCGTGTGCAAATCTGCGACATAGCAATTTGTAGCTTAAAACACGCCCCAACGAACCACCTTATACCGATCTGCGACGAACTTGCATAGTTTCGTCAAACATCGATCGTTCCGAGTGGAAAGCAATCCGACCGTCAATGGTGATTCATGGCCTCACAGATATAAACAACAATAACTCCGCTTCAATTCGTCGAATGCAAATCTGCGACATAGCAATTTGTAGCTTAAAACGCGACACATCGACCCACCTCATGCCGATCTGCGACGTACTTGTATAGTTTTGTCAAACGTCGATCGTTTCGAGGGGTAGGCAATCAGGTAGTCAATGGCGATTCATGGCCTCACAGATATAAACAACTATAAATCTGCTTCTGTTCGTCGTATGCAAATCTGCGACACAGAAATTTGTAGCATAAAACACGACACATCGACCCACCTCATGCCGATCTGCGACGTACTTGTATAGTTTTGTCAATCGTCGATCGATTCGAGGGGTAGGCAATCCGGTAGTCAATGGCGATTCATGGTCTCACAGATATAAACAACTATAACTCCGCTTCTATTCGTCGAATGCAAATTTGCGACATAGCAATTTGTAGCTTAAAACACGTCACATCGACCCACCTTGTGTCGATCTGCGACGAACTTGCATGGTTTCGTCAAACGTCGATCGTTTCGAGTGGTAGGCAATCCGGCCGTCAATGGTGATTCATGGCCTCACAGATATAAACAACAATAACTCCGCTTCTATTCGTCGTATGCAAATCTGCGACATAGCAATTTGTAGCATAAAACACGCCCCAACGAACCACCTTATACCGATCTGCGACGAACTTGCATAGTTTTGTCAAACATCGATCGTTTCGAGTGGAAAGCAATCCGGCCGTCAATGATGATTCATGGCCTCACAGATATAAACAACAATAACTCCGCTTCTATCGTCGTATGCGAATATGCGACATAGCAATTTTTAGCTTAAAACACGCCACATCGAACCACCTTGTGTCGATCTGCGACGAACTTGCATAGTTTCGTCAAACGTCGATCGTTTCGAGTGGTAGGGAATCCGGTCGTCAATGGTGATTCATGGCCTCACAGATATAAAAAACAATAACTCCGCTTCTATTCGTCGTATGCGAATCTGCGACAGAGCAATTTTTAGCTTAAAACACGCCCCAACGAACCACCTTATACCGATCTGCAAAAAACTTGCATAGTTTTGTCAAACATTGATCGTTTCGAGTGGAAAGCAATCCGGCCGTCAATGGTGATTCATGGCCTGACAGATATAAACAACTATAACTCAGCTTCTATTCGTCGAATGCAAATTTGCGACATAGCTATTTGTAGGTTAAAACACGACACATCGACCCACTTCATGCCGATCTGCGACGTACTTGTATAGTTTCGTCAAACATCGATCGTTTCGAGTGGTAGGCAATCCGGCCGTCAATGGTGATTCATGGCCTCACGGATATAAACAACTATAACTCTGCTTCTGTTCGTCGTATGCAAATCTGCGACATAGCAATTTGTAGCTTAAAACGCGACACATCGACCCACCTCATGCCGATCTGCGACGTACTTGTATAGTTTTGTCAAACGTCGATCGCTTCGAGGGGTAGGCAATCAGGTAGTCAATGGCGATTCATGGCCTCACAGATATAAACAACTATAACTCTGCTTCTGTTCGTCGTATGCAAATCTGCGACATAGAAATTTGTAGCATAAAACACGACACATCGACCCACCTCATGCCGATCTGCGACGAACTTGCATGGTTTTGTCAAACGTCGATCGTTTCGAGTGGTAGGGAATCCGGCCGTCAATGGTGATTCATGGCCTCACAGATATAAACAACAATAACTCCGCTTCTATTCGTCGTATGCAAATCTGCGACATAGCAATTTGTAGCATAAAACACGCCCCAACGAACCACCTTATACCGATCTGCGACGAACTTGCATAGTTTTGTCAAACATCGATCGTTTCGAGTGGAAAGCAATCCGGCTGTCAATGGTGATTCATGGCCTGACAGATATAAACAACTATAACTCAGCTTCTATTCGTCGAATGCAAATTTGCGACATAGCTATTTGTAGGTTAAAACACGACACATCGACCCACTTCATGCCGATCTGCGACGTACTTGTATAGTTTCGTCAAACATCGATCGTTTCGAGTGGTAGGCAATCCGGCCGTCAATGGTGATTCATGGCCTCACAGATATAAACAACAATAACTCCGCTTCTATTCGTCGTATGCAAATCTGCGACATAGCAATTTGTAGCATAAAACACGCCCCAACGAACCAGCCTATACCGATCTGCGACGAACTTGCATAGTTTTGTCAAACATCGATCGTTTTGAGTGGAAAGCAATCCGGCCTCAATGGTGATTCATGGCCTGACAGATATAAACAACTATAACTCAGCTTCTATTCGTCGAATGCAAATTTGCGACATAGCGATTTGTAGCTTAAAACACGACACATCGACCCACCTCATGCCGATCTGCGACGTACTTGTATAGTTTCGTCAAACGTCGATCGTTTCGAGTGGTAGGGAATCCGGCCGTCAATGGTGATTCATGGCCTCACAGATATAAACAACAATAACTCCGCTTCTGTTCGTCGAATGCAAATCTGCGACATAGCAATTTGTAGCTTAAAACACGTCACATCGAACCACCTTGTGCCGATCTGCGACGAACGTGCATAGTTTCGTCAAACGTCGATCGTTTCGAGTGGTAGGCAATCCGGCCGTCAATGGTGATTCATGGCCTCACAGATATAAACAACAATAACTCCGCTTCTATTCGTCGTATGCAAATCTGCGACATAGCAATTTGTAGCATAAAACACGCCCCAACGAACCACCTTATATCGATCTGCGACGAACTTGCATAGTTTTGTCAAACATCGATCGTTTCGAGTGGAAAGAAATCCGGCCGTCAATGATGATTCATGGCCTCACAGATATAAACAACAATAACTCCGCTTCTATTCGTCGTATGCGAATATGCGACATAGCAATTTGTAGCTTAAAACACGCCACATCGAACCACCTTGTGCCGATCTGCGACGAACTTGCATAGTTTCGTCAAACGTCGATCGTTTCGAGTGGTAGGCAATCCGGCCGTCAACGGTGATTCATGGCCTCACAGATATAAACAACTATAACTCCGCTTCTATTCGTCGAATGCAAATCTGCGACATAGCAATTTGTAGCTTAAAACACGTCACATCGAACCACCTTGTGCCGATCTGCGACGAACTTGCATAGTTTTGTCAAACATCGATCGTTTCTAATGGAAAGCAATCCGGACGTCAATGGTGATTCATGGCCTGACAGATATAAACAACTATAACTCCGCTTCTATTCGTCGAATGCAAATCTGTGACATAGCAATTTGTAGCTTAAAACACGTCACATCGACCCACCTTGTGCAGATCTGCGACGAACTTGCATAGTTTCGTCAAACGTCGATCGTTTCGAGTGGTAGGCAATCCGGCCGTCAATGGTGATTCATGGCCTCACAGATATAAACAACTATAATTCTGCTTCTATTCGTCGAATGCAAATCTGCGACATAGCAATTTGTAGCATAAAACACGTCACATCGACCCACCTTGTGCCGATCTGCGACGAACTTGCATGGTTTCGTCAAACGTCGATCGTATCGAGTGGTAGGGAATCCGGCCGTCAATGGTGATTCATGGCCTCACAGATATAAACAACAATAACTCCGCTTCTATTCGTCGTATGCAAATCTGCGACACAGCAATTTGTAGCTTAAAACACGTCACATCGAACCACCTTGTGCCGATCTGCGACGAACTTGCATAGTTTCGTCAAACGTCGATCGTTTCGAGTGGTAGGCAATCCGGCCGTCAACGGTGATTCATGGCCTCACAGATATAAACAACTATAACTCCGCTTCTATTCGTCGAATGCAAATCTGCGACATAGCAATTTGTAGCATAAAACACGTCACATCGACCCACCTTGTGCCGATCTGCGACGAACTTGCATGGTTTCGTCAAACGTCGATCGTTTCGAGTGGTAGGGAATCCGGCCGTCAATGGTGATTCATGGCCTCACAGATATAAACAACAATAACTCCGCTTCTGTTCGTCGAATGCAAATCTGCGACATAGCAATTTGTAGCTTAAAACACGTCACATCGAACCACCTTGTGCCGATCTGCGACGAACGTGCATAGTTTCGTCAAACGTCGATCGTTTCGAGTGGTAGGCAATCCGGCCGTCAATGGTGATTCATGGCCTCACAGATATAAACAACTATAACTCCGCTCCTATTCGTCGTATGCAAATCTGCGACATAGCAATTTGTAGCATAAAACACGCCCCAACGAACCACCTTATACCGATCTGCGGCGAACTTGCATAGTTTTGTAAAACATCGATCGTTTCGAGTGGTAGGCAATCCGGCCGTCAATGGTAATTCATGGCCTCACAGATATAAACAACTATAACTCCGCTTCTATTCGCCGTATGCAAATCTGCGTCGTAGCAATTTGTAGCATAAAACACGGCCCAACCACCCACCTTATACCGATCTGCGACGAACTTGCATAGTTTTGTCAAACATCGATCGTTTCGAGTGGAAAGCAATCCGGCCGTCAATGGCGATTCATGGCCTCACAGATATAAACAACTATAACTCCGCTTCTATTCGCCGTATGCAATTCTGCGACGTAGCAATTTGTAGCATAAAACACGGCCCAACGACCCACCTTATACCGATCTGCAACGAACTTGCATAGTTTTGTCAAACATCGATCGTTTCGAGTGGAAAGCAATCCGGCCGTCAATGGTGATTCATGGCCTGACAGATATAAACAACTATAACTCCGCTTCTATTCGTCGTATGCGAATCTGCGACATAGCAATTTGTAGCATAAAACACGTCACATCGACCCACCTTGTGCCGATCTGCGACGAACTTGCATGGTTTCGTCAAACGTCGATCGTTTCGAGTGGTAGGGAATCCGGCCGTCAATGGTGATTCATGGCCTCACAGATATAAACAACAATAACTCCGCTTCTATTCGTCGTATGCAAATCTGCGACATAGCAATTTGTAGCATAAAACACGCCCCAACGAACCACCTTATACCGATCTGCGACGAACTTGCATAGTTTCGTCAAACGTCGATCGTTTCGAGTGGTAGGGAATCCGGCCGTCAATGGTGATTCATGGCCTCACAGATATAAACAACAATAACTCCGCTTCTGTTCGTCGAATGCAAATCTGCGACATAGCAATTTGTAGCTTAAAACACGTCACATCGAACCACCTTGTGCCGATCTGCGACGAACGTGCATAGTTTCGTCAAACGTCGATCGTTTCGAGTGGTAGGCAATCCGGCCGTCAATGGTGATTCATGGCCTCACAGATATAAACAACAATAACTCCGCTTCTATTCGTCGTATGCAAATCTGCGACATAGCAATTTGTAGCATAAAACACGCCCCGACGAACCACCTTATATCGATCTGCGACGAACTTGCATAGTTTTGTCAAACATCGATCGTTTCGAGTGGAAAGAAATCCGGCCGTCAATGATGATTCATGGCCTCACAGATATAAACAACAATAACTCCGCTTCTATTCGTCGTATGCGAATATGCGACATAGCAATTTGTAGCTTAAAACACGCCACATCGAACCACCTTGTGCCGATCTGCGACGAACTTGCATAGTTTCGTCAAACGTCGATCGTTTCGAGTGGTAGGCAATCCGGCCGTCAACGGTGATTCATGGCCTCACAGATATAAACAACTATAACTCCGCTTCTATTCGTCGAATGCAAATCTGCGACATAGCAATTTGTAGCTTAAAACACGTCACATCGAACCACCTTGTGCCGATCTGCGACGAACTTGCATAGTTTTGTCAAACATCGATCGTTTCTAATGGAAAGCAATCCGGACGTCAATGGTGATTCATGGCCTGACAGATATAAACAACTATAACTCCGCTTCTATTCGTCGAATGCAAATCTGTGACATAGCAATTTGTAGCTTAAAACACGTCACATCGACCCACCTTGTGCAGATCTGCGACGAACTTGCATAGTTTCGTCAAACATCGATCGTTTCGAGTGGTAGGCAATCCGGCCGTCAATGGTGATTCATGGCCTCACAGATATAAACAACTATAATTCTGCTTCTATTCGTCGAATGCAAATCTGCGACATAGCAATTTGTAGCATAAAACACGTCACATCGACCCACCTTGTGCCGATCTGCGACGAACTTGCATGGTTTCGTCAAACGTCGATCGTATCGAGTGGTAGGGAATCCGGCCGTCAATGGTGATTCATGGCCTCACAGATATAAACAACAATAACTCCGCTTCTATTCGTCGTATGCAAATCTGCGACACAGCAATTTGTAGCTTAAAACACGTCACATCGAACCACCTTGTGCCGATCTGCGACGAACTTGCATAGTTTCGTCAAACGTCGATCGTTTCGAGGGGTAGGCAATCCGGCCGTCAATGGCGATTCATGGCCTCACAGATATAAACAACTATAACTCCGCTTCTATTCGCCGTATGCAAATCTGCGACGTAGCAATTTGTAGCATAAAACACGGCCCAACGACCCACCTTATACCGATCTGCAACGAACTTGCATAGTTTTGTCAAACATCGATCGTTTCGAGTGGAAAGCAATCCGGCCGTCAATGGTGATTCATGGCCTGACAGATATAAACAACTATAACTCCGCTTCTATTCGTCGAATGCAAATCTGCGACATAGCAATTTGTAGCTTAAAACACGTCACATCGACCCACCTTGTGCCGATCTGCAACGAACTTGCATAGTTTCGTCAAACGTCGATCGTTTCGAGTGGTAGGCAATCCGGCCGTCAACGGTGATTCATGGCCTCACAGATATAAACAACTATAACTCCGCTTCTATTCGTCGAACGCAAATCTGCGACATAGCAATTTGTAGCATAAAACACGCCCCAACGAACCACCTTATACCGATCTGCGACGAACTTGCATAGTTTTGTCAAACATCGATCGTTTCGAGTGGAAAGCAATCCGGCCGTCAATGGTGATTCATGGCCTCACAGATATAAACAACTATAACTCCGCTTCTATTCGCCGTATGCAAATCTGCGACATAGCAATTTGTAGCATAAAACACGGCCCAACCACCCACCTTATACCGATCTGCGACGAACTTGCATAGTTTCGTCAAACATCGATCGTTTCGAGTGGAAAGCAATCCGGCCGTCAATGGTGATTCATGGCCTGACAGATATAAACAACTATAAGTCCGCTTCTATACGCCGTATGCGAATCTGCGACATAGCAATTTGTAGCTCAAAACACGCCCCAACGAACCACCTTATACCGATCTGCGACGAACTTGCATAGTTTCGTCAAACATCGATCGTTTCGAGTGGTAGGCAATCCGGCCGTCAATGATGATTCATGGCCTCACAGATATAAACAACAATAACTCCGCTTCTATTCGTCGTATGCGAATATGCGACAGAGCAATTTTTAGTTTAAAACACGCCCCAACGAACCACCTTATACCGATCTGCAAAAAACTTGGATAGTTTTGTCAAACATCGATCGTTTCGAGTGGAAAGCAATCCGGCCGTCAATGGTGATTCATGGCCTGACAGATATAAACAACTATAACTCCGCTTCTATTCGTCGAATGCAAATCTGCGACATAGCAATTTGTAGCTTAAAACACGTCACATCGACCCACCTTGTGCCGATCTGCGACGAACTTGCATAGTTTCGTCAAACATCGATCGTTTCGAGTGGAAAGCAATCCGGCCGTCAATGGTGATTCATGGCCTGACAACTATAACCCCGCTTCTATTCGTCGAATGCAAATCTGTGACATAGCAATTTGTAGCTTAAAACACGTCACATCGACCCACCTTGTGCCGATCTGCGACGAACTTGCATAGTTTCGTCAAACATCGATCGTTTCGAGTGGTAGGCAATCCGGCCGTCAATGGTGATTCATGGCCTCACAGATATAAACAACTATAACTCCGCTTCTATTCGTCGAATGCAAATCTGCGACATAGCAATTTGTAGCTTAAAACACGTCACATCGACCCACCTTGTGCCGATCTGCGACGAACTTGCATAGTTTCGTCAAACATCGATCGTTTGGAGTGGAAAGCAATCCGGCCGTCAATGATGATTCATGGCCTCACAGATATAAACAACAATAACTCCGCTTCTATTCGTCGTATGCGAATATGCGACATAGCAATTTTTAGCTTAAAACACGCCACATCGAACCACCTTGTGCCGATCTGCGGCGAACCTGCATAGTTTCGTCAAACGTCGATCGTTTCGAGTGGTAGGGAATCCGGTCGTCAATGGTGATTCATGGCCTCACAGATATAAAAAACAATAACTCCGCTTCTATTCGTCGTATGCGAATCTGCGACAGAGCAATTTTTAGTTTAAAACACGCCCCAACGAACCACCTTATACCGATCTGCAAAAAACTTGGATAGTTTTGTCAAACATCGATCGTTTCGAGTGGAAAGCAATCCGGCCGTCAATGGTGATTCATGGCCTGACAGATATAAACAACTATAACTCCGCTTCTATTCGTCGAATGCAAATCTGCGACATAGCAATTTGTAGCTTAAAACACGTCACATCGACCCACCTTGTGCCGATCTGCGACGAACTTGCATAGTTTCGTCAAACATCGATCGTTTCGAGTGGTTGGCAATCCGGCCGTCAATGGTGATTCATGGCCTCACAGATATAAACAACAATAACTCCGCTTCTATACGTCGTATGCAAATCTGCGACATAGCAATTTGTAGCATAAAACACGACCTAACGACCCACCTTTTACCGATCTGCAACGAACTTGATTGGTTTCGTCAAACATCGATCGTTTCGTGTGCTAGGCAATCCGGCCGTCAATGGTGATTCATGGCCTCACGGATATAAACAACTATAACTATGCTTCTGTTCGTCGTATGCAAATCTGCGACATAGCAATTTGTAGCTTAAAACACGCCCCAACGTACCACCTTATACCGATCTGCGACGTAATTGTATAGTTTCGTCAAACGTCGATCGTTTCGAGTGGAAAGCAATCCGGCCGTCAATGATGATTCATGGCCTCACAGATATAAACAACAATAACTCCGCTTCTATTCGTCGTGTGCGAATATGCGACATAGCAATTTGTAGCTTAAAACACGCCACATCGAACCACCTTGTGCCGACCTGCGACGAACTTGCATAGTTTCGTCAAACGTCGATCGTTTCGAGTGGTAGGGAATCCGGCCGCCAATGGTGATTCACGGCCTCACAGATATAAACAACTATAACTCCGCTTCTATTCGTCGAATGCAAATCTGCGACATAGCAATTTGTAGCTTAAAACACGTCACATCGACCCACCTCGTGCCGATCTGCGACGAACTTGCATAGTTTCGTCAAACATCGATCGTTTCGAGTGATAGGCAATCCGGCCGTCAATGGTGATTCATGGCCTCACAGATAGAAACAACAATAACTCCGCTTGTATTCACCGTATGCAAATCTGCGACAAAGCAATTTGTAGCATAAAACACGCCCCAACGAACCACCCTATACCGATCTGCGACGAACTTGCATAGTTTTGTCAAACATCGATCGTTTCGAGTGGAAAGCAATCCGGCCTCAATGGTGATTCATGGCCTGACAGATATAAACAACTATAACTCAGCTTCTATTCGTCGAATGCAAATTTGCGACATAGCGATTTGTAGCTTAAAACACGACACATCGACCCACCTCATGCCGATCTGCGACGTACTTGTATAGTTTCGTCAAACGTCGATCGTTTCGAGTGGTAGGCAATCCGGTAGTCAATGGCGATTCATGCCCTCACAGATATAAACAACTATAACTCCGCTTCTATTCGTCGTATGCGAATCTGCGACCTAGCAATTTGTAGCTTAAAACACGCCCCAATGAACCACCTTATACCGATCTGCGACGAACTTGCATAGTTTCGTCAAACATCGATCGATTCTAGTGGAAAGCAATCTGGCCGTCAATGGTGATTCATGGCCAGACAGATATAAACAACTATAACTCCGCTTCTATTCGTCGAATGCAAATCTGCGACATAGCAATTTGTAGCATAAAACACGTCACATCGACCCACCATGTGCCGATCTGCGACGAACTTGCATGGTTTCGTCAAACGTCGTTCGTTTCGAGTGGTAGGGAATCCGGCCGTCAATGGTGATTCATGGCCTCACAGATATAAACCACAATAACTCCGTTTCTATTCGTCGTTTGCGAATCTGCGACATAGCAATTTGTAGCTTAAAACACGCCCTAATGAACCAACTTAACCGATCTGCGACGAACTTGCATAGTTTTGTCAATCGTCGATCGATTCGAGGGGTAGGCAATCCGGTAGTCAATGGCGATTCATGGTCTCACAGATATAAACAACTATAACTCCGCTTCTATTCGTCGAATGCAAATTTGCGACATAGCAATTTGTAGCTTAAAACACGTCACATCGACCCACCTTGTGTCGATCTGCGACGAACTTGCATGGTTTCGTCAAACGTCGATCGTTTTGAGTGGTAGGCAATCCGGCCGTCAATGGTGATTCATGGCCTCACAGATATAAACAACAATAACTCCGCTTCTATTCGTCGTATGCAAATCTGCGACATAGCAATTTGTAGCTTAAAACACGCCCCAACGAACCACCTTATACCGATCTGCGACGAACTTGCATAGTTTCGTCAAACATCGATCGTTCCGAGTGGAAAGCAATCCGACCGTCAATGGTGATTCATGGCCTCACAGATATAAACAACAATAACTCCGCTTCAATTCGTCGAATGCAAATCTGCGACATAGCAATTTGTAGCTTAAAACGCGACACATCGACCCACCTCATGCCGATCTGCGACGTACTTGTATAGTTTTGTCAAACGTCGATCGTTTCGAGGGGTAGGCAATCAGGTAGTCAATGGCGATTCATGGCCTCACAGATATAAAAAACTATAAATCTGCTTCTGTTCGTCGTATGCAAATCTGCGACACAGAAATTTGTAGCATAAAACACGACACATCGACCCACCTCATGCCGATCTGCGACGTACTTGTATAGTTTTGTCAATCGTCGATCGTTTCGAGGGGTAGGCAATCCGGTAGTCAATGGCGATTCATGGTCTCACAGATATAAACAACTATAACTCCGCTTCTATTCGTCGAATGCAAATTTGCGACATAGCAATTTGTAGCTTAAAACACGTCACATCGACCCACCTTGTGTCGATCTGCGACGAACTTGCATGGTTTCGTCAAACGTCGATCGTTTCGAGTGGTAGGGAATCCGGCCGTCAATGGTGATTCATGGCCTCACAGATATAAACAACAATAACTCCGCTTCTATTCGTCGTATGCAAATCTGCGACATAGCAATTTGTAGCATAAAACACGCCCCAACGAACCACCTTATACCGATCTGCGACGAACTTGCATAGTTTTGTCAAACATCGATCGTTTCGAGTGGAAAGCAATCCGGCCGTCAATGGTGATTCATGGCCTAACAGGTATAAACAACTATAACTCAGCTTCTATTCGTCGAATGCAAATTTGCGACATAGCGATTTGTAGCTTAAAACACGGCACATCGACCCACTTCATGCCGATCTGCGACGTACTTGTATAGTTTCGTCAAACATCGATCGTTTCGAGTGGTAGGCAATCCGGCCGTCAATGGTGATTCATGGCCTCACAGATATAAACAACAATAACTCCGCTTCTATTCGTCGTATGCGAATATGCGACATAGCAATTTGTAGCTTAAAACACGTCACATCGAACCACCTTGTGCCGATCTGCGACGAACTTGCATGGTTTTGTCAAACATCGATCTTTTCGAGTGGAAAGCAATCCGGCCGTCAATGATGATTCATGGCCTCACAGATATAAACAACAATAACTCCGCTTCTATTCGTCGTGTGCGAATATGCGACATAGCAATTTGTAGCTTAAAACACGCCACATCGAACCACCTTGTGCCGACCTGCGACGAACTTGTATAGTTTCGTCAAACGTTGATCGTTTCGAGTGGTAGGCAATCCGGCCGTCAACGGTGATTCATGGCCTCACAGATATAAACAACTATAACTCCGCTTCTATTCGTCGAACGCAAATCTGCGACATAGCAATTTGTAGCATAAAACACGCCCCAACGAACCACCTTATACCGATCTGCGACGAACTTGCATAGTTTTGTCAAACATCGATCGTTTCGAGTGGAAAGCAATCCGGCCGTCAATGGTGATTCATGGCCTGAAAACTATAACCCCGCTTCTATTCGTCGAATGCAAATCTGCGACATAGCAATTTGTAGCTTAAAACACGGCCCAACCACCCACCTTATACCGATCTGCGACGAACTTGCATAGTTTCGTCAAACATCGATCGTTTCGAGTGGAAAGCAATCCGGCCGTCAATGGTGATTCATGGCCTGACAGATATAAACAACTATAAGTCCGCTTCTATACGCCGTATGCGAATCTGCGACATAGCAATTTGTAGCTCAAAACACGCCCCAACGAACCACCTTATACCGATCTGCGACGAACTTGCATAGTTTCGTCAAACATCGATCGTTTCGAGTGGAAAGCAATCCGGCCGTCAATGGTGATTCATGGCCTCACAGATATAAACAACAATAACTCCGCTTCTATTCGTCGAATGCAAATCTGCGACATAGCAATTTGTAGTTTAAAACACGTCACATCGACCCACCTTGTGCCGATGTGCGACGAACTTGCATAGTTTCGTCAAACGTCGATCGTTTCGAGTGGTAGGCAATCCGGCCGTCAATGGTGATTCATGGCCTCACAGATATAAACAACTATAACTCCGCTTCTATTCGTCGAATGCAAATCTGCGACATAGCAATTTGTAGCTTAAAACACGTCACATCGACCCACCTTGTGCCGATCTGCGACGAACTTGCATAGTTTCGTCAAACATCGATCGTTTCGAGTGGAAAGCAATCCGGCCGTCAATGGTGATTCATGGCCTCACAGATATAAACAACAATTACTCCGCTTCTATTTGTCGTATGCAAATCTGCGACATAGCAATTTGTAGCATAAAACACGCCCCAACGAACCACCTTGTGGCGATCTGCAACGAACTTGCATAGTTTCGTCAAACATCGATCGTTTCGAGTGGAAAGCAATCCGGCCGTCAATGGTGATTCATGGCCTGACAACTATAACCCCGCTTCTATTCGTCGAATGCAAATCTGTGACATAGCAATTTGTAGCTTAAAACACGTCACATCGACCCACCTTGTGCCGATCTGCGACGAACTTGCATAGTTTCGTCAAACATCGATCGTTTCGAGTGGTAGGCAATCCGGCCGTCAATGGTGATTCATGGCCTCACAGATATAAACAACTATAACTCCGCTTCTATTCGTCGAATGCAAATCTGCGACATAGCAATTTGTAGCTTAAAACACGTCACATCGACCCACCTTGTGCCGATCTGCAACGAACTTGCATAGTTACGTCAAACATCGATCGTTTCGAGTGGTAGGCAATCCGTCCGTCAATGGTGATTCATGGCCTCACAGATATAAACAACAATAACTCCGCTTCTATTCGTCGTATGCAAATCTGCGACATAGCAATTTGTAGCATAAAACACGTCACATCGACCCACCTTGTGCCGATCTGCGACGAACTTGCATGGTTTCGTCAAACGTCGATCGTTTCGAGTGGTAGGGAATCCGGCCGTCAATGGTGATTCATGGCCTCACAGATATAAACAACAACAACTCCGCTTCTATTCGTCGTATGCGAATATGCGACATAGCAATTTGTAGCTTAAAACACGCCACATCGAACTACCTTGTGCCGATCTGCGACGAACTTGCATACTTTCGTCAAACGTCGATCGTTTCGAGTGGTAGGCAATCCGGCCGTCAATGGTGATTCATGGCCTCACAGATATAAACAACAATAACTCCGCTTCTATTCGTCGTATGCGAATATGCGACATAGCAATTTGCAGCTTAAAACACGTCACATCGAACCACCTTGTGGCGATCTGCGACGAACTTGCATAGTTTCGTCAAACATCGATCGTTTGGAGTGGAAAGCAATCCGGCCGTCAATGATGATTCATGGCCTCACAGATATAAACAACAATAACTCCGCTTCTATTCGTCGTATGCGAATATGCGACATAGCAATTTTTAGCTTAAAACACGCCACATCGAACCACCTTGTGCCGATCTGCGGCGAACCTGCATAGTTTCGTCAAACGTCGATCGTTTCGAGTGGTAGGGAATCCGGTCGTCAATGGTGATTCATGGCCTCACAGATATAAAAAACAATAACTCCGCTTCTATTCGTCGTATGCGAATCTGCGACAGAGCAATTTTTAGTTTAAAACACGCCCCAACGAACCACCTTATACCGATCTGCAAAAAACTTGGATAGTTTTGTCAAACATCGATCGTTTCGAGTGGAAAGCAATCCGGCCGTCAATGTTGATTCATGGCCTGACAGATATAAACAACTATAACTCCGCTTCTATTCGTCGAATGCAAATCTGCGACATAGCAATTTGTAGCTTAAAACACGTCACATCGACCCACCTTGTGCCGATCTGCGACGAACTTGCATAGTTTCGTCAAACATCGATCGTTTCGAGTGGTTGGCAATCCGGCCGTCAATGGTGATTCATGGCCTCACAGATATAAACAACAATAACTCCGCTTCTATACGTCGTATGCAAATCTGCGACATAGCAATTTGTAGCTTAAAACGCGACACATCGACCCACCTCATGCCGATCTGCGACGTACTTGTATAGTTTTGTCAAACGTCGATCGTTTCGAGGGGTAGGCAATCAGGTAGTCAATGGCGATTCATGGCCTCACAGATATAAACAACTATAACTCTGCTTCTGTTCGTCGTATGCAAATCTGCGACATAGCAATTTGTAGCTTAAAACACGCCCCAACGAACCACCTTATACCGATCTGCGACGAACTTGCATAGTTTTGTCAAACATCGATCGTTTCGAGTGGAAAGCAATCCGGCCGTCAATGGTGATTCATGGCCTCACAGATATAAACAACAATAACTCCGCTTCTATTCGTCGTATGCGAATATGCGACATAGCAATTTGTAGCTTAAAACACGTCACATCGACCCACCTTCTGCCGATCTGCGACGAACTTGCATGGTTTCGTCAAACGTCGATCGTTTCGAGTTGTAGGGAATCCGGCCGTCAATGGTGATTCATGGCCTCACCGATATAAACAACTATGACTCCGCTTCTATTCGTCGAATGCAAATCTGCGACATAGCAATTTGTAGCATAAAACGCGTCACACCGACCCACCTTGTGCCGATCTGCGACGAACTTGCATGGTTTCGTCAAACGTCGATCTCTTCGAGTGGTAGGGAATCCGGCCGTCAATGGTGATTCATGGCCTCACAGATATAAACAACAATAACTCCGCTTCTATTCGTCGTATGCGAATATGCGACATAGCAATTTGTAGCTTAAAACACGTCACATCGACCCACCTTCTGCCGATCTGCGACGAACTTGCATGGTTTCGTCAAACGTCGATCGTTTCGAGTTGTAGGGAATCCGGCCGTCAATGGTGATTCATGGCCTCACCGATATAAACAACTATAACTCCGCTTCTATTCGTCGAATGCAAATCTGCGACATAGCAATTTGTAGCATAAAACGCGTCACATCGACCCACTTCATGCCGATCTGCGACGTACTTGTATAGTTTCGTCAAACATCGATCGTTTCGAGTGGTAGGCAATCCGGCCGTCAATGGTGATTCATGGCCTCACAGATATAAACAACAATAACTCCGCTTCTATTCGTCGTATGCAAATCTGCGACATAGCAATTTGTAGCTTAAAACACGCCCCAACGAACCACCTCATGCCGATCTGCGACGTACTTGTATAGTTTTGTCAAACGTCGATCGCTTCGAGGGGTAGGCAATCAGGTAGTCAATGGCGATTCATGGCCTCACAGATATAAACAACTATAACTCTGCTTCTGTTCGTCGTATGCAAATCTGCGACATAGCAATTTGTAGCATAAAACACGCCCCAACGAACCACCTTATACCGATCTGCGACGAACTTGCATAGTTTTGTCAAACATCGATCGTTTCGAGTGGAAAGCAATCCGGCTGTCAATGGTGATTCATGGCCTGACAGATATAAACAACTATAACTCAGCTTCTATTCGTCGAATGCAAATTTGCGACATAGCTATTTGTAGGTTAAAACACGACACATCGACCCACTTCATGCCGATCTGCGACGTACTTGTATAGTTTCGTCAAACATCGATCGTTTCGAGTGGTAGGCAATCCGGCCGTCAATGGTGATTCATGGCCTCACAGATATAAACAACAATAACTCCGCTTCTATTCGTCGTATGCAAATCTGCGACATAGAAATTTGTAGCATAAAACACGCCCCAACGAACCACCTTATACCGATCTGCGACGAACTTGCATAGTTTTGTCAAACATCGATCGTTTCGAGTGGAAAGCAATCCGGCCTCAATGGTGATTCATGGCCTGACAGATGTAAACAACTATAACTCAGCTTCTATTCGTCAAATGCAAATTTGCGTCAGAGCGATTTGTACCTTAAAACACGACACATCGACCCACCTCAAGCCGATCTGCGACGAACTTGCATAGTTTCGTCAAACATCGATCGTTTCGAGTGATAGGCAATCCGGCCGTCAATGGTGATTCATGGCCACACAGATAGAAACAACAATAACTCCGCTTCTATTCGTCGTATGCAAATCTGCGACATAGCAATTTGTAGCATAAAACACGCCCCAACGAACCAGCCTATACCGATCTGCGACGAACTTGCATAGTTTTGTCAAACATCGATCGTTTTGAGTGGAAAGCAATCCGGCCTCAATGGTGATTCATGGCCTGACAGATATAAACAACTATAACTCAGCTTCTATTCGTCGAATGCAAATTTGCGACATAGCGATTTGTAGCTTAAAACACGACACATCGACCCACCTCATGCCGATCTGCGACGTACTTGTATAGTTTCGTCAAACGTCGATCGTTTCGAGTGGTAGGCAATCCGGTAGTCAATGGCGATTCATGGCCTCACAGATATAAACAACTATAACTCCGCTTCTATTCGTCGTATGCGAATCTGCGACATAGCAATTTGTAGCTTAAAACACGTCACATCGAACCACCTTGTGCCGATCTGCGACGAACTTGCATAGTTTTGTCAAACATCGATCGTTTCTAATGGAAAGCAATCCGGACGTCAATGGTGATTCATGGCCTGACAGATATAAACAACTATAACTCCGCTTCTATTCGTCGAATGCAAATCTGTGACATAGCAATTTGTAGCTTAAAACACGTCACATCGACCCACCTTGTGCAGATCTGCGACGAACTTGCATAGTTTCGTCAAACATCGATCGTTTCGAGTGGTAGGCAATCCGGCCGTCAATGGTGATTCATGGCCTCACAGATATAAACAACTATAATTCTGCTTCTATTCGTCGAATGCAAATCTGCGACATAGCAATTTGTAGCATAAAACACGTCACATCGACCCACCTTGTGCCGATCTGCGACGAACTTGCATGGTTTCGTCAAACGTCGATCGTATCGAGTGGTAGGGAATCCGGCCGTCAATGGTGATTCATGGCCTCACAGATATAAACAACAATAACTCCGCTTCTATTCGTCGTATGCAAATCTGCGACACAGCAATTTGTAGCTTAAAACACGTCACATCGAACCACCTTGTGCCGATCTGCGACGAACTTGCATAGTTTTGTCAAACATCGATCGTTTCGAGTGGAAAGCAATCCGGCTGTCAATGGTGATTCATGGCCTCACAGATATAAACAACTATAACTCAGCTTCTATTCGTCGAATGCAAATTTGCGACATAGCTATTTGTAGGTTAAAACACGACACATCGACCCACTTCATGCCGATCTGCGACGTACTTGTATAGTTTCGTCAAACATCGATCGTTTCGAGTGGTAGGCAATTCGGCCGTCAATGGTGATTCATGGCCTCACAGATATAAACAACAATAACTCCGCTTCTATTCGTCGTATGCAAATCTGCGACATAGCAATTTGTAGCATAAAACACGCCCCAACGATCCACCTTATACCGATCTGCGACGAACTTGCATAGTTTTGTCAAACATCGATCGTTTCAAGTGGAAAGCAATCCGGCCTCAATGGTGATTCATGGCCTGACAGATGTAAACAACTATACCTCAGCTTCTATTCGTCAAATGCAAATTTGCGACAGAGCGATTTGTACCTTAAAACACGACACATCGACCCACCTCAAGCCGATCTGCGACGAACTTGCATAGTTTCGTCAAACATCGATCGTTTCGAGTGATAGGCAATCCGGCCGTCAATGGTGATTCATGGCCACACAGATAGAAACAACAATAACTCCGCTTCTATTCGTCGTATGCAAATCTGCGACATAGCAATTTGTAGCATAAAACACGCCCCAACGAACCAGCCTATACCGATCTGCGACGAACTTGCATAGTTTTGTCAAACATCGATCGTTTTGAGTGGAAAGCAATCCGGCCTCAATGGTGATTCATGGCCTGACAGATATAAACAACTATAACTCAGCTTCTATTCGTCGAATGCAAATTTGCGACATAGCGATTTGTAGCTTAAAACACGACACATCGACCCACCTCATGCCGATCTGCGACGTACTTGTATAGTTTCGTCAAACGTCGATCGTTTCGAGTGGTAGGCAATCCGGTAGTCAATGGCGATTCATGGCCTCACAGATATAAACAACTATAACTCCGCTTCTATTCGTCGTATGCGAATCTGCGACATAGCAATTTGTAGCTTAAAACACGTCACATCGACCCACCTTGTGCCGATCTGCAACGAACTTGCACAGTTTCGTCAAACATCGATCGTTTCGAGTGGTAGGCAATCCGGCCGTCAATGGTGATTCATGGCTTGACAGATATAAACAACAATAACTCCGCTTCTATTCGCCGTATGCAAATCTGCGTCGTAGCAATTTGTAGCATAAAACACGGCCCAACCACCCACCTTATACCGATCTGCGACGAACTTGCATAGTTTTGTCAAACATCGATCGTTTCGAGTGGAAAGCAATCCGGCCGTCAATGGCGATTCATGGCCTCACAGATATAAACAACTATAACTCCGCTTCTATTCGCCGTATGCAAATCTGCGACGTAGCAATTTGTAGCATAAAACACGGCCCAACGACCCACCTTATACCGATCTGCAACGAACTTGCATAGTTTTGTCAAACATCGATCGTTTCGAGTGGAAAGCAATCCGGCCGTCAATGGTGATTCATGGCCTGACAGATATAAACAACTATAACTCCGCTTCTATTCGTCGAATGCAAATCTGCGACATAGCAATTTGTAGCTTAAAACACGTCACATCGACCCACCTTGTGCCGATCTGCAACGAACTTGCATAGTTTCGTCAAACGTCGATCGTTTCGAGTGGTAGGCAATCCGGCCGTCAACGGTGATTCATGGCCTCACAGATATAAACAACTATAACTCCGCTTCTATTCGTCGAACGCAAATCTGCGACATAGCAATTTGTAGCATAAAACACGCCCCAACGAACCACCTTATACCGATCTGCGACGAACTTGCATAGTTTTGTCAAACATCGATCGTTTCGAGTGGAAAGCAATCCGGCCGTCAATGGTGATTCATGGCCTCACAGATATAAACAACTATAACTCCGCTTCTATTCGCCGTATGCAAATCTGCGACATAGCAATTTGTAGCATAAAACACGGCCCAACCACCCACCTTATACCGATCTGCGACGAACTTGCATAGTTTCGTCAAACATCGATCGTTTCGAGTGGAAAGCAATCCGGCCGTCAATGGTGATTCATGGCCTGACAGATATAAACAACTATAAGTCCGCTTCTATACGCCGTATGCGAATCTGCGACATAGCAATTTGTAGCTCAAAACACGCCCCAACGAACCACCTTATACCGATCTGCGACGAACTTGCATAGTTTCGTCAAACATCGATCGTTTCGAGTGGTAGGCAATCCGGCCGTCAATGGTGATTCATGGCCTCACAGATATAAACAAC
This sequence comes from Anoplius nigerrimus, assembly GCA_914767735.1. Lineage (NCBI taxonomy): Eukaryota > Metazoa > Arthropoda > Insecta > Hymenoptera > Pompilidae > Anoplius > Anoplius nigerrimus. The sequence continues at coordinate 131,559 of CAJZBX010000756.1, forward strand.
TATAACTCCGCTTCTATTCGTCGAATGCAAATCTGCGACATAGCAATTTGTAGCTTAAAACACGTCACATCGACCCACCTTGTGCCGATCTGCGACGAACTTGCATAGTTTCGTCAAACATCGATCGTTTCGAGTGGAAAGCAATCCGGCCGTCAATGGTGATTCATGGCCTCACAGATATAAACAACAATAACTCCGCTTCTATTCGTCGTATGCAAATCTGCGACATAGCAATTTGTAGCATAAAACACGCCCCAACGAACCACCTTGTGGCGATCTGCGACGAACTTGCATAGTTTCGTCAAACATCGATCGTTTCGAGTGGAAAGCAATCCGGCCGTCAATGGTGATTCATGGCCTGACAACTATAACCCCGCTTCTATTCGTCGAATGCAAATCTGTGACATAGCAATTTGTAGCTTAAAACACGTCACATCGACCCACCTTGTGCCGATCTGCGACGAACTTGCATAGTTTCGTCAAACATCGATCGTTTCGAGTGGTAGGCAATCCGGCCGTCAATGGTGATTCATGGCCTCACAGATATAAACAACTATAACTCCGCTTCTATTCGTCGAATGCAAATCTGCGACATAGCAATTTGTAGCTTAAAACACGTCACATCGACCCACCTTGTGCCGATCTGCGACGAACTTGCATAGTTTCGTCAAACATCGATCGTTTCGAGTGGTAGGCAATCCGGCCGTCAATGGTGATTCATGGCCTCACAGATATAAACAACTATAACTCCGCTTCTATTCGTCGAATGCAAATCTGCGACATAGCAATATGTAGCTTAAAACACGTCACATCGACCCACCTTGTGCCGATCTGCAACGAACTTGCATAGTTTCGTCAAACATCGATTGTTTCGAGTGGTAGGCAATCCGTCCGTCAATGGTGATTCATGGCCTCACAGATATAAACAACAATAACTCCGCTTCTATTCGTCGTATGCAAATCTGCGACATAGCAATTTGTAGCATAAAACACGTCACATCGACCCACCTTGTGCCGATCTGCGACGAACTTGCATGGTTTCGTCAAACGTCGATCGTTTCGAGTGGTAGGGAATCCGGCCGTCAATGGTGATTCATGGCCTCACAGATATAAACAACAACAACTCCGCTTCTATTCGTCGTATGCGAATATGCGACATAGCAATTTGTAGCTTAAAACACGCCACATCGAACTACCTTGTGCCGATCTGCGACGAACTTGCATACTTTCGTCAAACGTCGATCGTTTCGAGTGGTAGGCAATCCGGCCGTCAATGGTGATTCATGGCCTCACAGATATAAACAACAATAACTCCGCTTCTATTCGTCGTATGCGAATATGCGACATAGCAATTTGCAGCTTAAAACACGTCACATCGAACCACCTTGTGGCGATCTGCGACGAACTTGCATAGTTTCGTCAAACATCGATCGTTTGGAGTGGAAAGCAATCCGGCCGTCAATGATGATTCATGGCCTCACAGATATAAACAACAATAACTCCGCTTCTATTCGTCGTATGCGAATATGCGACATAGCAATTTTTAGCTTAAAACACGCCACATCGAACCACCTTGTGCCGATCTGCGGCGAACCTGCATAGTTTCGTCAAACGTCGATCGTTTCGAGTGGTAGGGAATCCGGTCGTCAATGGTGATTCATGGCCTCACAGATATAAAAAACAATAACTCCGCTTCTATTCGTCGTATGCGAATCTGCGACAGAGCAATTTTTAGTTTAAAACACGCCCCAACGAACCACCTTATACCGATCTGCAAAAAACTTGGATAGTTTTGTCAAACATCGATCGTTTCGAGTGGAAAGCAATCCGGCCGTCAATGGTGATTCATGGCCTGACAGATATAAACAACTATAACTCCGCTTCTATTCGTCGAATGCAAATCTGCGACATAGCAATTTGTAGCTTAAAACACGTCACATCGACCCACCTTGTGCCGATCTGCGACGAACTTGCATAGTTTCGTCAAACATCGATCGTTTCGAGTGGTTGGCAATCCGGCCGTCAATGGTGATTCATGGCCTCACAGATATAAACAACAATAACTCCGCTTCTATACGTCGTATGCAAATCTGCGACATAGCAATTTGTAGCATAAAACACGACCTAACGACCCACCTTTTACCGATCTGCAACGAACTTGATTGGTTTCGTCAAACATCGATCGTTTCGAGTGCTAGGCAATCCGGCCGTCAATGGTGATTCATGGCCTCACGGATATAAACAACTATAACTATGCTTCTATCCGTCGTGTGCGAATATGCGACATAGCAATTTGTAGCTTAAAACACGCCACATCGAACCACCTTGTGCCGACCTGCGACGAACTTGCATAGTTTCGTCAAACGTCGATCGTTTCGAGTGGTAGGGAATCCGGCCGCCAATGGTGATTCACGTCCTCACAGATATAAACAACTATAACTCCGCTTCTATTCGTCGAATGCAAATCTGCGACATAGCAATTTGTAGCTTAAAACACGTCACATCGACCCACCTCGTGCCGATCTGCGACGAACTTGCATAGTTTCGTCAAACATCGATCGTTTCGAGTGATAGGCAATCCGGCCGTCAATGGTGACTCATGGCCTCACAGATAGAAACAACAATAACTCCGCTTCTATTCGCCGTATGCAAATCTGCGACAAAGCAATTTGTAGCATAAAACACGCCCCAACGAACCACCCTATACCGATCTGCGACGAACTTGCATAGTTTTGTCAAACATCGATCGTTTCGAGTGGAAAGCAATCCGGCCTCAATGGTGATTCATGGCCTGACAGATATAAACAACTATAACTCAGCTTCTATTCGTCGAATGCAAATTTGCGACATAGCGATTTGTAGCTTAAAACACGACACATCGACCCACCTCATGCCGATCTGCGACGTACTTGTATAGTTTCGTCAAACGTCGATCGTTTCGAGTGGTAGGCAATCCGGTAGTCAATGGCGATTCATGCCCTCACAGATATAAACAACTATAACTCCGCTTCTATTCGTCGGATGCGAATCTGCGACCTAGCAATTTGTAGCTTAAAACCCGCCCCAAGGAACCACCTTATACCGATCTGCGACGAACTTGCATAGTTTCGTCAAACATCGATCGATTCTAGTGGAAAGCAATCTGGCCGTCAATGGTGATTCATGGCCAGACAGATATAAACAACTATAACTCCGCTTCTATTCGTCGAATGCAAATCTGCGACATAGCAATTTGTAGCATAAAACACGTCACATCGACCCACCTTGTGCCGATCTGCGACGAACTTGCATGGTTTCGTCAAACGTCGATCGTTTCGAGTGGTAGGGAATCCGGCCGTCAATGGTGATTCATGGCCTCACAGATATAAACCACAATAACTCCGTTTCTATTCGTCGTTTGCGAATCTGCGACATAGCAATTTGTAGCTTAAAACACGCCCTAATGAACCAACTTAACCGATCTGCGACGAACTTGCATAGTTTTGTCAAACATCGATCGTTTCGAGTGGAGAGCAATCCGGCCTCAATGGTGATTCATGGCCTGACAGATATAAACAACTATAACTCAGCTTCTATTCGTCGAATGCAAATTTGCGACATAGCGATTTGTAGCTTAAAACACGACACATCGACCCACCTCATGCCGATCTGCGACGTAATTGTATAGTTTCGTCAAACGTCGATCGTTTGGAGTGGAAAGCAATCCGGCCGTCAATGATGATTCATGGCCTCACAGATATAAACAACAATAACTCCGCTTCTATTCGTCGTGTGCGAATATGCGACATAGCAATTTGTAGCTTAAAACACGCCACATCGAACCACCTTGTGTCGATCTGCGACGAACTTGCATGGTTTCGTCAAACGTCGATCGTTTCGAGTGGTAGGGAATCCGGCCGTCAATGGTGATTCATGGCCTCACAGATATAAACAACAATAACTCCGCTTCTATTCGTCGTATGCAAATCTGCAACATAGCAATTTGTAGCATAAAACACGCCCCAACGAACGACCTTATACCGATCTGCGACGAACTTGCATAGTTTTGTCAAACATCGATCGTTTCGAGTGGAAAGCAATCCGGCCGTCAATGGTGATTCATGGCCTAACAGGTATAAACAACTATAACTCAGCTTCTATTCGTCGAATGCAAAATGCGACATAGCGATTTGTAGCTTAAAACACGGCACATCGACCCACTTCATGCCGATCTGCGACGTACTTGTATAGTTTCGTCAAACATCGATCGTTTCGAGTGGTAGGCAATCCGGCCGTCAATGGTGATTCATGGCCTCACAGATATAAACAACAATAACTCCGCTTCTATTCGTCGTATGCGAATATGCGACATAGCAATTTGTAGCTTAAAACACGTCACATCGAACCACCTTGTGCCGATCTGCGACGAACTTGCATGGTTTTGTCAAACATCGATCTTTTCGAGTGGAAAGCAATCCGGCCGTCAATGATGATTCATGGCCTCACAGATATAAACAACAATAACTCCGCTTCTATTCGTCGTGTGCGAATATGCGACATAGCAATTTGTAGATTAAAACACGCCACATCGAACCACCTTGTGCCGACCTGCGACGAACTTGTATAGTTTCGTCAAACGTCGATCGTTTCGAGTGGTAGGCAATCCGGCCGTCAACGGTGATTCATGGCCTCACAGATATAAACAACTATAACTCCGCTTCTATTCGTCGAACGCAAATCTGCGACATAGCAATTTGTAGCATAAAACACGCCCCAACGAACCACCTTATACCGATCTGCGACGAACTTGCATAGTTTTGTCAAACATCGATCGTTTCGAGTGGAAAGCAATCCGGCCGTCAATGGTGATTCATGGCCTGACAACTATAACCCCGCTTCTATTCGTCGAATGCAAATCTGCGACATAGCAATTTGTAGCTTAAAACACGTCACATCGTACCACCTTGTGCCGATCTGCGACGAACTTGCATAGTTTCGTCAAACATCGATCGTTTCGAGTGGTACGCAATCCGGCCGTCAATGGTGATTCATGGCCTCACAGATATAAACAACAATAACTCCGCTTCTATTCGTCGTATGCAAATCTGCGACACAGCAATTTGTAGCTTAAAACACGTCACATCGAACCACCTTGTGCCGATCTGCGACGAACTTGCATAGTTTCGTCAAACGTCGATCGTTTCGAGTGGTAGGCAATCCGGCCGTCAACGGTGATTCATGGCCTCACAGATATAAACAACTATAACTCCGCTTCTATTCGTCGAATGCAAATCTGCGACATAGCAATTTGTAGCATAAAACACGTCACATCGACCCACCTTGTGCCGATCTGCGACGAACTTGCATGGTTTCGTCAAACGTCGATCGTTTCGAGTGGTAGGGAATCCGGCCGTCAATGGTGATTCATGGCCTCACAGATATAAACAACAATAACTCCGCTTCTGTTCGTCGAATGCAAATCTGCGACATAGCAATTTGTAGCTTAAAACACGTCACATCGAACCACCTTGTGCCGATCTGCGACGAACGTGCATAGTTTCGTCAAACGTCGATCGTTTCGAGTGGTAGGCAATCCGGCCGTCAATGGTGATTCATGGCCTCACAGATATAAACAACTATAACTCCGCTTCTATTCGTCGTATGCAAATCTGCGACATAGCAATTTGTAGCATAAAACACGCCCCAACGAACCACCTTATACCGATCTGCGGCGAACTTGCATAGTTTTTTTAAAACATCGATCGTTTCGAGTGGTAGGCAATCCGGCCGTCAATGGTGATTCATGGCCTCACAGATATAAACAACTATAACTCCGCTTCTATTCGCCGTATGCAAATCTGCGTCGTAGCAATTTGTAGCATAAAACACGGCCCAACCACCCACCTTATACCGATCTGCGACGAACTTGCATAGTTTTGTCAAACATCGATCGTTTCGAGTGGAAAGCAATCCGGCCGTCAATGGCGATTCATGGCCTCACAGATATAAACAACTATAACTCCGCTTCTATTCGCCGTATGCAAATCTGCGACGTAGCAATTTGTAGCATAAAACACGGCCCAACGACCCACCTTATACCGATCTGCAACGAACTTGCATAGTTTTGTCAAACATCGATCGTTTCGAGTGGAAAGCAATCCGGCCGTCAATGGTGATTCATGGCCTGACAGATATAAACAACTATAACTCCGCTTCTATTCGTCGAATGCAAATCTGCGACATAGCAATTTGTAGCTTAAAACACGTCACATCGACCCACCTTGTGCCGATCTGCAACGAACTTGCATAGTTTCGTCAAACGTCGATCGTTTCGAGTGGTAGGCAATCCGGCCGTCAACGGTGATTCATGGCCTCACAGATATAAACAACTATAACTCCGCTTCTATTCGTCGAACGCAAATCTGCGACATAGCAATTTGTAGCATAAAACACGCCCCAACGAACCACCTTATACCGATCTGCGACGAACTTGCATAGTTTTGTCAAACATCGATCGTTTCGAGTGGAAAGCAATCCGGCCGTCAATGGTGATTCATGGCCTCACAGATATAAACAACTATAACTCCGCTTCTATTCGCCGTATGCAAATCTGCGACATAGCAATTTGTAGCATAAAACACGGCCCAACCACCCACCTTATACCGATCTGCGACGAACTTGCATAGTTTCGTCAAACATCGATCGTTTCGAGTGGAAAGCAATCCGGCCGTCAATGGTGATTCATGGCCTGACAGATATAAACAACTATAAGTCCGCTTCTATACGCCGTATGCGAATCTGCGACATAGCAATTTGTAGCTCAAAACACGCCCCAACGAACCACCTTATACCGATCTGCGACGAACTTGCATAGTTTCGTCAAACATCGATCGTTTCGAGTGGTAGGCAATCCGGCCGTCAATGGTGATTCATGGCCTCACAGATATAAACAACTATAACTCCGCTTCTATTCGTCGAATGCAAATCTGCGACATAGCAATTTGTAGCTTAAAACACGTCACATCGACCCACCTTGTGCCGATCTGCGACGAACTTGCATAGTTTCGTCAAACATCGATCGTTTCGAGTGGAAAGCAATCCGGCCGTCAATGGTGACTCATGGCCTCACAGATATAAACAACAATAACTCCGCTTCTATTCGTCGTATGCAAATCTGCGACATAGCAATTTGTAGCATAAAACACGCCCCAACGAACCACCTTGTGGCGATCTGCGACGAACTTGCATAGTTTCGTCAAACATCGATCGTTTCGAGTGGAAAGCAATCCGGCCGTCAATGGTGATTCATGGCCTGACAACTATAACCCCGCTTCTATTCGTCGAATGCAAATCTGCGACATAGCAATTTGTAGCTTAAAACACGTCACATCGTACCACCTTGTGCCGATCTGCGACGAACTTGCATAGTTTCGTCAAACATCGATCGTTTCGAGTGGTAGGCAATCCGGCCGTCAATGGTGATTCATGGCCTCACAGATATAAACAACTATAACTCCGCTTCTATTCGTCGAATGCAAATCTGCGACATAGCAATTTGCAGCTTAAAACACGTCACATCGAACCACCTTGTGGCGATCTGCGACGAACTTGCATAGTTTCGTCAAACATCGATCGTTTGGAGTGGAAAGCAATCCGGCCGTCAATGATGATTCATGGCCTCACAGATATAAACAACAATAACTCCGCTTCTATTCGTCGTATGCGAATATGCGACATAGCAATTTTTAGCTTAAAACACGCCACATCGAACCACCTTGTGCCGATCTGCGGCGAACCTGCATAGTTTCGTCAAACGTCGATCGTTTCGAGTGGTAGGGAATCCGGTCGTCAATGGTGATTCATGGCCTCACAGATATAAACAACAATAACTCCGCTTCTATTCGTCGTATGCAAATCTGCGACATAGCAATTTGTAGCATAAAACACGCCCCAACGAACCACCTTATACCGATCTGCGACGAACTTGCACAGTTTTGTCAAACATCGATCGTTTCGAGTGGAAAGCAATCCGGCCGTCAATGGTGATTCATGGCCTGACAGATATAAACAACTATAACTCCGCTTCTATTCGTCGAATGCAAATCTGCGACATAGCAATTTGTAGCTTAAAACACGTCACATCGACCCACCTTGTGCCGATCTGCGACGAACTTGCATAGTTTCGTCAAACATCGATCGTTTCGAGTGGTTGGCAATCCGGCCGTCAATGGTGATTCATGGCCTCACAGATATAAACAACAATAACTCCGCTTCTATTCGTCGTATGCGAATATGCGACATAGCAATATGTAGCTTAAAACACGTCACATCGACCCACCTTGTGCCGATCTGCAACGAACTTGCATAGTTTCGTCAAACATCGATTGTTTCGAGTGGTAGGCAATCCGTCCGTCAATGGTGATTCATGGCCTCACAGATATAAACAACAATAACTCCGCTTCTATTCGTCGTATGCAAATCTGCGACATAGCAATTTGTAGCATAAAACACGTCACATCGACCCACCTTGTGCCGATCTGCGACGAACTTGCATGGTTTCGTCAAACGTCGATCGTTTCGAGTGGTAGGGAATCCGGCCGTCAATGGTGATTCATGGCCTCACAGATATAAACAACAACAACTCCGCTTCTATTCGTCGTATGCGAATATGCGACATAGCAATTTGCAGCTTAAAACACGTCACATCGAACCACCTTGTGCCGATCTGCGACGAACTTGCATGGTTTCGTCAAACGTCGATCGTTTCGAGTGGTAGGGAATCCGGCCGTCAATGGTGATTCATGGCCTCACAGATATAAACAACAACAACTCCGCTTCTATTCGTCGTATGCGAATATGCGACATAGCAATTTTTAGCTTAAAACACGCCACATCGAACCACCTTGTGCCGATCTGCGGCGAACCTGCATAGTTTCGTCAAACGTCGATCGTTTCGAGTGGTAGGGAATCCGGTCGTCAATGGTGATTCATGGCCTCACAGATATAAAAAACAATAACTCCGCTTCTATTCGTCGTATGCGAATCTGCGACAGAGCAATTTTTAGTTTAAAACACGCCCCAACGAACCACCTTATACCGATCTGCAAAAAACTTGGATAGTTTTGCCAAACATCGATCGTTTCGAGTGGAAAGCAATCCGGCCGTCAATGGTGATTCATGGCCTGACAGATATAAACAACTATAACTCCGCTTCTATTCGTCGAATGCAAATCTGCGACATAGCAATTTGTAGCTTAAAACACGTCACATCGACCCACCTTGTGCCGATCTGCGACGAACTTGCATAGTTTCGTCAAACATCGATCGTTTCGAGTGGTTGGCAATCCGGCCGTCAATGGTGATTCATGGCCTCACAGATATAAACAACAATAACTCCGCTTCTATACGTCGTATGCAAATCTGCGACATAGCAATTTGTAGCATAAAACACGACCTAACGACCCACCTTTTACCGATCTGCAACGAACTTGATTGGTTTCGTCAAACATCGATCGTTTCGAGTGGAAAGCAATCCGGCCTCAATGGTGATTCATGGCCTGACAGATATAAACAACTATAACTCTGCTTCTATTCGTCGAATGCAAATTTGCGACATAGCGATTTGTAGCTTAAAACACGACACATCGACCCACCTCATGCCGATCTGCGACGTACTTGTATAGTTTCGTCAAACGTCGATCGTTTCGAGTGGTAGGCAATCCGGTAGTCAATGGCGATTCATGCCCTCACAGATATAAACAACTATAACTCCGCTTCTATTCGTCGTATGCGAATCTGCGACCTAGCAATTTGTAGCTTAAAACCCGCCCCAAGGAACCACCTTATACCGATCTGCGACGAACTTGCATAGTTTCGTCAAACATCGATCGATTCTAGTGGAAAGCAATCTGGCCGTCAATGGTGATTCATGGCCAGACAGATATAAACAACTATAACTCCGCTTCTATTCGTCGAATGCAAATCTGCGACATAGCAATTTGTAGCATAAAACACGTCACATCGACCCACCTTGTGCCGATCTGCGACGAACTTGCATGGTTTCGTCAAACGTCGATCGTTTCGAGTGGTAGGGAATCCGGCCGTCAATGGTGATTCATGGCCTCACAGATATAAACCACAATAACTCCGTTTCTATTCGTCGTTTGCGAATCTGCGACATAGCAATTTGTAGCTTAAAACACGCCCTAATGAACCAACTTAACCGATCTGCGACGAACTTGCATAGTTTTGTCAAACATCGATCGTTTCGAGTGGAGAGCAATCCGGCCTCAATGGTGATTCATGGCCTGACAGATATAAACAACTATAACTCAGCTTCTATTCGTCGAATGCAAATTTGCGACATAGCGATTTGTAGCTTAAAACACGACACATCGACCCACCTCATGCCGATCTGCGACGTAATTGTATAGTTTCGTCAAACGTCGATCGTTTGGAGTGGAAAGCAATCCGGCCGTCAATGATGAATCATGGCCTTACAGATTAAAACAACAATAACTCCGCTTCTATTCGTCGTGTGCGAATATGCGACATAGCAATTTGTAGCTTAAAACACGCCACATCGAACCACCTTGTGTCGATCTGCGACGAACTTGCATGGTTTCGTCAAACGTCGATCGTTTCGAGTGGTAGGGAATCCGGCCGTCAATGGTGATTCATGGCCTCACAGATATAAACAACAATAACTCCGCTTCTATTCGTCGTATGCAAATCTGCAACATAGCAATTTGTAGCATAAAACACGCCCCAACGAACCACCTTATACCGATCTGCGACGAACTTGCATAGTTTTGTCAAACATCGATCGTTTCGAGTGGAAAGCAATCCGGCCGTCAATGGTGATTCATGGCCTAACAGGTATAAACAACTATAACTCAGCTTCTATTCGTCGAATGCAAAATGCGACATAGCGATTTGTAGCTTAAAACACGGCACATCGACCCACTTCATGCCGATCTGCGACGTACTTGTATAGTTTCGTCAAACATCGATCGTTTCGAGTGGTAGGCAATCCGGCCGTCAATGGTGATTCATGGCCTCACAGATATAAACAACAATAACTCCGCTTCTATTCGTCGTATGCGAATATGCGACATAGCAATTTGTAGCTTAAAACACGTCACATCGAACCACCTTGTGCCGATCTGCGACGAACTTGCATGGTTTTGTCAAACATCGATCTTTTCGAGTGGAAAGCAATCCGGCCGTCAATGATGATTCATGGCCTCACAGATATAAACAACAATAACTCCGCTTCTATTCGTCGTGTGCGAATATGCGACATAGCAATTTGTAGATTAAAACACGCCACATCGAACCACCTTGTGCCGACCTGCGACGAACTTGTATAGTTTCGTCAAACGTCGATCGTTTCGAGTGGTAGGCAATCCGGCCGTCAACGGTGATTCATGGCCTCACAGATATAAACAACTATAACTCCGCTTCTATTCGTCGAACGCAAATCTGCGACATAGCAATTTGTAGCATAAAACACGCCCCAACGAACCACCTTATACCGATCTGCGACGAACTTGCATAGTTTTGTCAAACATCGATCGTTTCGAGTGGAAAGCAATCCGGCCGTCAATGGTGATTCATGGCCTGACAACTATAACCCCGCTTCTATTCGTCGAATGCAAATCTGCGACATAGCAATTTGTAGCTTAAAACACGTCACATCGTACCACCTTGTGCCGATCTGCGACGAACTTGCATAGTTTCGTCAAACATCGATCGTTTCGAGTGGTACGCAATCCGGCCGTCAATGGTGATTCATGGCCTCACAGATATAAACAACTATAACTCCGCTTCTATTCGCCGTATGCAAATCTGCGACATAGCAATTTGTAGCATAAAACACGACCTAACGACCCACCTTTTACCGATCTGCAACGAACTTGATTGGTTTCGTCAAACATCGATCGTTTCGAGTGCTAGGCAATCCGGCCGTCAATGGTGATTCATGGCCTCACGGATATAAACAACTATAACTATGCTTCTATCCGTCGTGTGCGAATATGCGACATAGCAATTTGTAGCTTAAAACACGTCACATCGACCCACCTTGTGCCGATCTGCGACGAACTTGCATAGTTTCGTCAAACGTCGATCGTTTCGAGTGGTAGGGAATCCGGCCGCCAATGGTGATTCACGTCCTCACAGATATAAACAACAATTACTCCGCTTCTATTCGTCGTATGCAAATCTGCGACATAGCAATTTGTAGCATAAAACACGCCCCAACGAACCACCTTGTGGCGATCTGCGACGAACTTGCATAGTTTCGTCAAACATCGATCGTTTCGAGTGGAAAGCAATCCGGCCGTCAATGGTGATTCATGGCCTGACAACTATAACCCCGCTTCTATTCGTCGAATGCAAATCTGTGACATAGCAATTTGTAGCTTAAAACACGTCACATCGACCCACCTTGTGCCGATCTGCGACGAACTTGCATAGTTTCGTCAAACATCGATCGTTTCGAGTGGTAGGCAATCCGGCCGTCAATGGTGATTCATGGCCTCACAGATATAAACAACTATAACTCCGCTTCTATTCGTCGAATGCAAATCTGCGACATAGCAATTTGTAGCTTAAAACACGTCACATCGACCCACCTTGTGCCGATCTGCGACGAACTTGCATAGTTTCGTCAAACATCGATCGTTTCGAGTGGTAGGCAATCTGGCCGTCAATGGTGATTCATGGCCTCACAGATATAAACAACTATAACTCCGCTTCTATTCGTCGAATGCAAATCTGCGACATAGCAATTTGTAGCTTAAAACACGTCACATCGACCCACCTTGTGCCGATCTGCAACGAACTTGCATAGTTTCGTCAAACATCGATCGTTTCGAGTGGTAGGCAATCCGTCCGTCAATGGTGATTCATGGCCTCACAGATATAAACAACAATAACTCCGCTTCTATTCGTCGTATGCAAATCTGCGACATAGCAATTTGTAGCATAAAACACGTCACATCGACCCACCTTGTGCCGATCTGCGACGAACTTGCATAGTTTCGTCAAACATCGATCGTTTCGAGTGGAAAGCAATCCGGCCGTCAATGGTGATTCATGGCCTCACAGATATAAACAACAATAACTCCGCTTCTATTCGTCGTATGCAAATCTGCGACATAGCAATTTGTAGCATAAAACACGCCCCAACGAACCACCTTGTGGCGATCTGCGACGAACTTGCATAGTTTCGTCAAACATCGATCGTTTCGAGTGGAAAGCAATCCGGCCGTCAATGGTGATTCATGGCCTGACAACTATAACCCCGCTTCTATTCGTCGAATGCAAATCTGTGACATAGCAATTTGTAGCTTAAAACACGTCACATCGACCCACCTTGTGCCGATCTGCGACGAACTTGCATAGTTTCGTCAAACATCGATCGTTTCGAGTGGTAGGCAATCCGGCCGTCAATGGTGATTCATGGCCTCACAGATATAAACAACTATAACTCCGCTTCTATTCGTCGAATGCAAATCTGCGACATAGCAATTTATAGCTTAAAACACGTCACATCGACCCACCTTGTAACGATCTGCGACGAACTTGCATAGTTTCGTCAAACATCGATCGTTTCGAGTGGTAGGCAATCCGGCCGTCAATGGTGATTCATGGCCTCACAGATATAAACAACTATAACTCCGCTTCTATTCGTCGAATGCAAATCTGCGACATAGCAATTTGTAGCTTAAAACACGTCACATCGACCCACCTTGTGCCGATCTGCAACGAACTTGCATAGTTTCGTCAAACATCGATCGTTTCGAGTGGTAGGCAATCCGTCCGTCAATGGTGATTCATGGCCTCACAGATATAAACAACAATAACTCCGCTTCTATTCGTCGCATGCAAATCTGCGACATAGCAATTTGTAGCATAAAACACGTCACATCGACCCACCTTGTGCCGATCTGCGACGAACTTGCATGGTTTCGTCAAACGTCGATCGTTTCGAGTGGTAGGGAATCCGGCCGTCAATGGTGATTCATGGCCTCACAGATATAAACAACAACAACTCCGCTTCTATTCGTCGTATGCGAATATGCGACATAGCAATTTGTAGCTTAAAACACGCCACATCGAACTACCTTGTGCCGATCTGCGACGAACTTGCATACTTTCGTCAAACGTCGATCGTTTCGAGTGGTAGGCAATCCGGCCGTCAATGGTGATTCATGGCCTCACAGATATAAACAACAATAACTCCGCTTCTATTCGTCGTATGCGAATATGCGACATAGCAATTTGCAGCTTAAAACACGTCACATCGAACCACCTTGTGGCGATCTGCGACGAACTTGCATAGTTTCGTCAAACATCGATCGTTTGGAGTGGAAAGCAATCCGGCCGTCAATGATGATTCATGGCCTCACAGATATAAACAACAATAACTCCGCTTCTATTCGTCGTATGCGAATATGCGACATAGCAATTTTTAGCTTAAAACACGCCACATCGAACCACCTTGTGCCGATCTGCGGCGAACCTGCATAGTTTCGTCAAACGTCGATCGTTTGGAGTGGTAGGGAATCCGGTCGTCAATGGTGATTCATGGCCTCACAGATATAAAAAACAATAACTCCGCTTCTATTCGTCGTATGCGAATCTGCGACAGAGCAATTTTTAGTTTAAAACACGCCCCAACGAACCACCTTATACCGATCTGCAAAAAACTTGGATAGTTTTGTCAAACATCGATCGTTTCGAGTGGAAAGCAATCCGGCCGTCAATAGTGATTCATGGCCTGACAGATATAAACAACTATAACTCCGCTTCTATTCGTCGAATGCAAATCTGCGACATAGCAATTTGTAGCTTAAAACACGTCACATCGACCCACCTTGTGCCGATCTGCGACGAACTTGCATGGTTTCGTCAAACGTCGATCGTTTCGAGTGGTAGGGAATCCGGCCGTCAATGGTGATTCATGGCCTCACAGATATAAACAACAACAACTCCGCTTCTATTCGTCGAATGCAAATCTGCGACATAGCAATTTGTAGCTTAAAACACGTCACATCGACCCACCTTGTGCCGATCTGCGACGAACTTGCATAGTTTCGTCAAACATCGATCGTTTCGAGTGGTAGGCAATCCGGCCGTCAATGGTGATTCATGGCCTCACAGATATAAACAACTATAACTCCGCTTCTATTCGTCGTATGCGAATATGCGACATAGCAATATGTAGCTTAAAACACGTCACATCGACCCACCTTGTGCCGATCTGCAACGAACTTGCATAGTTTCGTCAAACATCGATTGTTTCGAGTGGTAGGCAATCCGTCCGTCAATGGTGATTCATGGCCTCACAGATATAAACAACAATAACTCCGCTTCTATTCGTCGTATGCAAATCTGCGACATAGCAATTTGTAGCATAAAACACGTCACATCGACCCACCTTGTGCCGATCTGCGACGAACTTGCATGGTTTCGTCAAACGTCGATCGTTTCGAGTGGTAGGGAATCCGGCCGTCAATGGTGATTCATGGCCACACAGATATAAACAACAACAACTCCGCTTCTATTCGTCGTATGCGAATATGCGACATAGCAATTTGTAGCTTAAAACACGCCACATCGAACTACCTTGTGCCGATCTGCGACGAACTTGCATACTTTCGTCAAACGTCGATCGTTTCGAGTGGTAGGCAATCCGGCCGTCAATGGTGATTCATGGCCTCACAGATATAAACAACAATAACTCCGCTTCTATTCGTCGTATGCGAATATGCGACATAGCAATTTGCAGCTTAAAACACGTCACATCGAACCACCTTGTGGCGATCTGCGACGAACTTGCATAGTTTCGTCAAACATCGATCGTTTGGAGTGGAAAGCAATCCGGCCGTCAATGATGATTCATGGCCTCACAGATATAAACAACAATAACTCCGCTTCTATTCGTCGTATGCGAATATGCGACATAGCAATTTTTAGCTTAAAACACGCCACATCGAACCACCTTGTGCCGATCTGCGGCGAACCTGCATAGTTTCGTCAAACGTCGATCGTTTCGAGTGGTAGGGAATCCGGTCGTCAATGGTGATTCATGGCCTCACAGATATAAAAAACAATAACTCCGCTTCTATTCGTCGTATGCGAATCTGCGACAGAGCAATTTTTAGTTTAAAACACGCCCCAACGAACCACCTTATACCGATCTGCAAAAAACTTGGATAGTTTTGTCAAACATCGATCGTTTCGAGTGGAAAGCAATCCGGCCGTCAATGGTGATTCATGGCCTGACAGATATAAACAACTATAACTCCGCTTCTATTCGTCGAATGCAAATCTGCGACATAGCAATTTGTAGCTTAAAACACGTCACATCGACCCACCTTGTGCCGATCTGCGACGAACTTGCATAGTTTCGTCAAACATCGATCGTTTCGAGTGGTTGGCAATCCGGCCGTCAATGGTGATTCATGGCCTCACAGATATAAACAACAATAACTCCGCTTCTATACGTCGTATGCAAATCTGCGACATAGCAATTTGTAGCATAAAACACGACCTAACGACCCACCTTTTACCGATCTGCAACGAACTTGATTGGTTTCGTCAAACATCGATCGTTTCGAGTGCTAGGCAATCCGGCCGTCAATGGTGATTCATGGCCTCACGGATATAAACAACTATAACTATGCTTCTATCCGTCGTGTGCGAATATGCGACATAGCAATTTGTAGCTTAAAACACGCCACATCGAACCACCTTGTGCCGACCTGCGACGAACTTGCATAGTTTCGTCAAACGTCGATCGTTTCGAGTGGTAGGGAATCCGGCCGCCAATGGTGATTCACGTCCTCACAGATATAAACAACTATAACTCCGCTTCTATTCGTCGAATGCAAATCTGCGACATAGCAATTTGTAGCTTAAAACACGTCACATCGACCCACCTCGTGCCGATCTGCGACGAACTTGCATAGTTTCGTCAAACATCGATCGTTTCGAGTGATAGGCAATCCGGCCGTCAATGGTGACTCATGGCCTCACAGATAGAAACAACAATAACTCCGCTTCTATTCGCCGTATGCAAATCTGCGACAAAGCAATTTGTAGCATAAAACACGCCCCAACGAACCACCCTATACCGATCTGCGACGAACTTGCATAGTTTTGTCAAACATCGATCGTTTCGAGTGGAAAGCAATCCGGCCTCAATGGTGATTCATGGCCTGACAGATATAAACAACTATAACTCAGCTTCTATTCGTCGAATGCAAATTTGCGACATAGCGATTTGTAGCTTAAAACACGACACATCGACCCACCTCATGCCGATCTGCGACGTACTTGTATAGTTTCGTCAAACGTCGATCGTTTCGAGTGGTAGGCAATCCGGTAGTCAATGGCGATTCATGCCCTCACAGATATATAATCTTTATTTGTTTTCCCTCGGGATTAACAAACTCCTTCCAACTCTCTACATAAAATCTTATCCTACTTAAACCTAGAAACCCTCCTAATTCTACCCTTTACCTAACCTACTACGCCCGCTCGTCCTCTCTCCCGCTCTCACATTCGCCCGCTCGCCTCTCACCCCCCGCTCGCTCCCCTGCTCGCACGCTCTGTCTCCCGCTCGCACGCTCCCTCTCCCACTCGCACGCTCCCTCTCCCGCTCGCACGCTCCCTCTCCCGCTCGCACGCTCTCTCTCCCGCTCGCACGCTCTCCCCCCCGCTTGCACGCTCTCTCTCCCGCTCGCACGCTCTCTCTCCCGCTCGCACGCTCTCTCTCCCGCTCGCACGCTCACTCCCCCGCTCGCACGCTCCCTCTCCCGCTCGCACGCTCTCTCTCCCGCTCGCACGCTCTCTCTCCCGTTCGCACGCTCGCTCTCCCGCCCGCACACCCTCTCTCCCGCTCGCACGCTCGCTCTCGGACTTCCGTTTCCGCTTTCTCTCCCTCACTCACTCTCTCCTCTCTATCCCATTCACACACTCATTCCTCCATTCCCTCCTCTCTCCCCCCGCTCCCACCCCTCCTGCGCCCTCACAGATATAAACAACTATAACTCCGCTTCTATTCGTCGTATGCGAATCTGCGACCTAGCAATTTGTAGCTTAAAACCCGCCCCAAGGAACCACCTTATACCGATCTGCGACGAACTTGCATAGTTTCGTCAAACATCGATCGATTCTAGTGGAAAGCAATCTGGCCGTCAATGGTGATTCATGGCCAGACAGATATAAACAACTATAACTCCGCTTCTATTCGTCGAATGCAAATCTGCGACATAGCAATTTGTAGCATAAAACACGTCACATCGACCCACCTTGTGCCGATCTGCGACGAACTTGCATGGTTTCGTCAAACGTCGATCGTTTCGAGTGGTAGGGAATCCGGCCGTCAATGGTGATTCATGGCCTCACAGATATAAACCACAATAACTCCGTTTCTATTCGTCGTTTGCGAATCTGCGACATAGCAATTTGTAGCTTAAAACACGCCCTAATGAACCAACTTAACCGATCTGCGACGAACTTGCATAGTTTTGTCAAACATCGATCGTTTCGAGTGGAGAGCAATCCGGCCTCAATGGTGATTCATGGCCTGACAGATATAAACAACTATAACTCAGCTTCTATTCGTCGAATGCAAATTTGCGACATAGCGATTTGTAGCTTAAAACACGACACATCGACCCACCTCATGCCGATCTGCGACGTAATTGTATAGTTTCGTCAAACGTCGATCGTTTGGAGTGGAAAGCAATCCGGCCGTCAATGATGATTCATGGCCTCACAGATTAAAACAACAATAACTCCGCTTCTATTCGTCGTGTGCGAATATGCGACATGGCAATTTGTAGCTTAAAACACGCCACATCGAACCACCTTGTGTCGATCTGCGACGAACTTGCATGGTTTCGTCAAACGTCGATCGTTTCGAGTGGTAGGGAATCCGGCCGTCAATGGTGATTCATGGCCTCACAGATATAAACAACAATAACTCCGCTTCTATTCGTCGTATGCAAATCTGCAACATAGCAATTTGTAGCATAAAACACGCCCCAACGAACCACCTTATACCGATCTGCGACGAACTTGCATAGTTTTGTCAAACATCGATCGTTTCGAGTGGAAAGCAATCCGGCCGTCAATGGTGATTCATGACCTAACAGGTATAAACAACTATAACTCAGCTTCTATTCGTCGAATGCAAAATGCGACATAGCGATTTGTAGCTTAAAACACGGCACATCGACCCACTTCATGCCGATCTGCGACGTACTTGTATAGTTTCGTCAAACATCGATCGTTTCGAGTGGTAGGCAATCCGGCCGTCAATGGTGATTCATGGCCTCACAGATATAAACAACAATAACTCCGCTTCTATTCGTCGTATGCGAATATGCGACATAGCAATTTGTAGCTTAAAACACGTCACATCGAACCACCTTGTGCCGATCTGCGACGAACTTGCATGGTTTTGTCAAACATCGATCTTTTCGAGTGGAAAGCAATCCGGCCGTCAATGATGATTCATGGCCTCACAGATATAAACAACAATAACTCCGCTTCTATTCGTCGTGTGCGAATATGCGACATAGCAATTTGTAGATTAAAACACGCCACATCGAACCACCTTGTGCCGACCTGCGACGAACTTGTATAGTTTCGTCAAACGTCGATCGTTTCGAGTGGTAGGAAATCCGGCCGTCAACGGTGATTCATGGCCTCACAGATATAAACAACTATAACTCCGCTTCTATTCGTCGAACGCAAATCTGCGACATAGCAATTTGTAGCATAAAACACGCCCCAACGAACCACCTTATACCGATCTGCGACGAACTTGCATAGTTTTGTCAAACATCGATCGTTTCGAGTGGAAAGCAATCCGGCCGTCAATGGTCATTCATGGCCTGACAACTATAACCCCGCTTCTATTCGTCGAATGCAAATCTGCGACATAGCAATTTGTAGCTTAAAACACGTCACATCGTACCACCTTGTGCCGATCTGCGACGAACTTGCATAGTTTCGTCAAACATCGATCGTTTCGAGTGGTACGCAATCCGGCCGTCAATGGTGATTCATGGCCTCACAGATATAAACAACTATAACTCCGCTTCTATTCGCCGTATGCAAATCTGCGACATAGCAATTTGTAGCATAAAACACGGCCCAACCACCCACCTTATACCGATCTGCGACGAACTTGCATAGTTTCGTCAAACATCGATCGTTTCGAGTGGAAAGCAATCCGGCCGTCAATGGTGATTCATGGCCTGACAGATATAAACAACTATAAGTCCGCTTCTATACGCCGTATGCGAATCTGCGACATAGCAATTTGTAGCTCAAAACACGCCCCAACGAACCACCTTATACCGATCTGCGACGAACTTGCATAGTTTCGTCAAACATCGATCGTTTCGAGTGGAAAGCAATCCGGCCGTCAATGGTGATTCATGGCCTCACAGATATAAACAACAATAACTCCGCTTCTATTCGTCGAATGCAAATCTGCGACATAGCAATTTGTAGTTTAAAACACGTCACATCGACCCACCTTGTGCCGATGTGCGACGAACTTGCATAGTTTCGTCAAACGTCGATCGTTTCGAGTGGTAGGCAATCCGGCCGTCAATGGTGATTCATGGCCTCACAGATATAAACAACTATAACTCCGCTTCTATTCGTCGAATGCAAATCTGCGACATAGCAATTTGTAGCTTAAAACACGTCACATCGACCCACCTTGTGCCGATCTGCGACGAACTTGCATAGTTTCGTCAAACATCGATCGTTTCGAGTGGAAAGCAATCCGGCCGTCAATGGTGATTCATGGCCTCACAGATATAAACAACAATTACTCCGCTTCTATTCGTCGTATGCAAATCTGCGACATAGCAATTTGTAGCATAAAACACGCCCCAACGAACCACCTTGTGGCGATCTGCGACGAACTTGCATAGTTTCGTCAAACATCGATCGTTTCGAGTGGAAAGCAATCCGGCCGTCAATGGTGATTCATGGCCTGACAACTATAACCCCGCTTCTATTCGTCGAATGCAAATCTGTGACATAGCAATTTGTAGCTTAAAACACGTCACATCGACCCACCTTGTGCCGATCTGCGACGAACTTGCATAGTTTCGTCAAACATCGATCGTTTCGAGTGGTAGGCAATCCGGCCGTCAATGGTGATTCATGGCCTCACAGATATAAACAACTATAACTCCGCTTCTATTCGTCGAATGCAAATCTGCGACATAGCAATTTGTAGCTTAAAACACGTCACATCGACCCACCTTGTGCCGATCTGCGACGAACTTGCATAGTTTCGTCAAACATCGATCGTTTCGAGTGGTAGGCAATCTGGCCGTCAATGGTGATTCATGGCCTCACAGATATAAACAACTATAACTCCGCTTCTATTCGTCGAATGCAAATCTGCGACATAGCAATTTGTAGCTTAAAACACGTCACATCGACCCACCTTGTGCCGATCTGCGACGAACTTGCATAGTTTCGTCAAACATCGATCGTTTCGAGTGGAAAGCAATCCGGCCGTCAATGGTGATTCATGGCCTGACAACTATAACCCCGCTTCTATTCGTCGAATGCAAATCTGTGACATAGCAATTTGTAGCTTAAAACACGTCACATCGACCCACCTTGTGCCGATCTGCGACGAACTTGCATAGTTTCGTCAAACATCGATCGTTTCGAGTGGTAGGCAATCCGGCCGTCAATGGTGATTCATGGCCTCACAGATATAAACAACTATAACTCCGCTTCTATTCGTCGAATGCAAATCTGCGACATAGCAATTTATAGCTTAAAACACGTCACATCGACCCACCTTGTAACGATCTGCGACGAACTTGCATAGTTTCGTCAAACATCGATCGTTTCGAGTGGTAGGCAATCCGGCCGTCAATGGTGATTCATGGCCTCACAGATATAAACAACTATAACTCCGCTTCTATTCGTCGAATGCAAATCTGCGACATAGCAATTTGTAGCTTAAAACACGTCACATCGACCCACCTTGTGCCGATCTGCAACGAACTTGCATAGTTTCGTCAAACATCGATCGTTTCGAGTGGTAGGCAATCCGTCCGTCAATGGTGATTCATGGCCTCACAGATATAAACAACAATAACTCCGCTTCTATTCGTCGTATGCAAATCTGCGACATAGCAATTTGTAGCATAAAACACGTCACATCGACCCACCTTGTGCCGATCTGCGACGAACTTGCATGGTTTCGTCAAACGTCGATCGTTTCGAGTGGTAGGGAATCCGGCCGTCAATGGTGATTCATGGCCTCACAGATATAAACAACAACAACTCCGCTTCTATTCGTCGTATGCGAATATGCGACATAGCAATTTGTAGCTTAAAACACGCCACATCGAACTACCTTGTGCCGATCTGCGACGAACTTGCATACTTTCGTCAAACGTCGATCGTTTCGAGTGGTAGGCAATCCGGCCGTCAATGGTGATTCATGGCCTCACAGATATAAACAACAATAACTCCGCTTCTATTCGTCGTATGCGAATATGCGACATAGCAATTTGCAGCTTAAAACACGTCACATCGAACCACCTTGTGGCGATCTGCGACGAACTTGCATAGTTTCGTCAAACATCGATCGTTTGGAGTGGAAAGCAATCCGGCCGTCAATGATGATTCATGGCCTCACAGATATAAACAACAATAACTCCGCTTCTATTCGTCGTATGCGAATATGCGACATAGCAATTTTTAGCTTAAAACACGCCACATCGAACCACCTTGTGCCGATCTGCGGCGAACCTGCATAGTTTCGTCAAACGTCGATCGTTTGGAGTGGTAGGGAATCCGGTCGTCAATGGTGATTCATGGCCTCACAGATATAAAAAACAATAACTCCGCTTCTATTCGTCGTATGCGAATCTGCGACAGAGCAATTTTTAGTTTAAAACACGCCGCAACGAACCACCTTATACCGATCTGCAAAAAACTTGGATAGTTTTGTCAAACATCGATCGTTTCGAGTGGAAAGCAATCCGGCCGTCAATAGTGATTCATGGCCTGACAGATATAAACAACTATAACTCCGCTTCTATTCGTCGAATGCAAATCTGCGACATAGCAATTTGTAGCTTAAAACACGTCACATCGACCCACCTTGTGCCGATCTGCGACGAACTTGCATGGTTTCGTCAAACGTCGATCGTTTCGAGTGGTAGGGAATCCGGCCGTCAATGGTGATTCATGGCCTCACAGATATAAACAACAACAACTCCGCTTCTATTCGTCGTATGCGAATATGCGACATAGCAATTTGTAGCTTAAAACACGCCACATCGAACTACCTTGTGCCGATCTGCGACGAACTTGCATACTTTCGTCAAACGTCGATCGTTTCGAGTGGTAGGGAATCCGGTCGTCAATGGTGATTCATGGCCTCACAGATATAAAAAACAATAACTCCGCTTCTATTCGTCGTATGCGAATCTGCGACAGAGCAATTTTTAGTTTAAAACACGCCCCAACGAACCACCTTATACCGATCTGCAAAAAACTTGGATAGTTTTGTCAAACATCGATCGTTTCGAGTGGAAAGCAATCCGGCCGTCAATGGTGATTCATGGCCTGACAGATATAAACAACTATAACTCCGCTTCTATTCGTCGAATGCAAATCTGCGACATAGCAATTTGTAGCTTAAAACACGTCACATCGACCCACCTTGTGCCGATCTGCGACGAACTTGCATAGTTTCGTCAAACATCGATCGTTTCGAGTGGTTGGCAATCCGGCCGTCAATGGTGATTCATGGCCTCACAGATATAAACAACAATAACTCCGCTTCTATACGTCGTATGCAAATCTGCGACATAGCAATTTGTAGCATAAAACACGACCTAACGACCCACCTTTTACCGATCTGCAACGAACTTGATTGGTTTCGTCAAACATCGATCGTTTCGAGTGCTAGGCAATCCGGCCGTCAATGGTGATTCATGGCCTCACGGATACAAACAACTATAACTATGCTTCTATTCGTCGTGTGCGAATATGCGACATAGCAATTTGTAGCTTAAAACACGCCACATCGAACCACCTTGTGCCGACCTGCGACGAACTTGCATAGTTTCGTCAAACGTCGATCGTTTCGAGTGGTAGGGAATCCGGCCGCCAATGGTGATTCACGTCCTCACAGATATAAACAACTATAACTCCGCTTCTATTCGTCGAATGCAAATCTGCGACATAGCAATTTGTAGCTTAAAACACGTCACATCGACCCACCTCGTGCCGATCTGCGACGAACTTGCATAGTTTCGTCAAACATCGATCGTTTCGAGTGATAGGCAATCCGGCCGTCAATGGTGACTCATGGCCTCACAGATAGAAACAACAATAACTCCGCTTCTATTCGCCGTATGCAAATCTGCGACAAAGCAATTTGTAGCATAAAACACGCCCCAACGAACCACCCTATACCGATCTGCGACGAACTTGCATAGTTTTGTCAAACATCGATCGTTTCGAGTGGAAAGCAATCCGGCCTCAATGGTGATTCATGGCCTGACAGATATAAACAACTATAACTCAGCTTCTATTCGTCGAATGCAAATTTGCGACATAGCGATTTGTAGCTTAAAACACGACACATCGACCCACCTCATGCCGATCTGCGACGTACTTGTATAGTTTCGTCAAACGTCGATCGTTTCGAGTGGTAGGCAATCCGGTAGTCAATGGCGATTCATGCCCTCACAGATATAAACAACTATAACTCCGCTTCTATTCGTCGTATGCGAATCTGCGACCTAGCAATTTGTAGCTTAAAACCCGCCCCAAGGAACCACCTTATACCGATCTGCGACGAACTTGCATAGTTTCGTCAAACATCGATCGATTCTAGTGGAAAGCAATCTGGCCGTCAATGGTGATTCATGGCCAGACAGATATAAACAACTATAACTCCGCTTCTATTCGTCGAATGCAAATCTGCGACATAGCAATTTGTAGCATAAAACACGTCACATCGACCCACCTTGTGCCGATCTGCGACGAACTTGCATGGTTTCGTCAAACGTCGATCGTTTCGAGTGGTAGGGAATCCGGCCGTCAATGGTGATTCATGGCCTCACAGATATAAACCACAATAACTCCGTTTCTATTCGTCGTTTGCGAATCTGCGACATAGCAATTTGTAGCTTAAAACACGCCCTAATGAACCAACTTAACCGATCTGCGACGAACTTGCATAGTTTTGTCAAACATCGATCGTTTCGAGTGGAGAGCAATCCGGCCTCAATGGTGATTCATGGCCTGACAGATATAAACAACTATAACTCAGCTTCTATTCGTCGAATGCAAATTTGCGACATAGCGATTTGTAGCTTAAAACACGACACATCGACCCACCTCATGCCGATCTGCGACGTAATTGTATAGTTTCGTCAAACGTCGATCGTTTCGAGTGGAAAGCAATCCGGCCGTCAATGATGATTCATGGCCTCACAGATATAAACAACAATAACTCCGCTTCTATTCGTCGTGTGCGAATATGCGACATAGCAATTTGTAGCTTAAAACACGCCACATCGAACCACCTTGTGTCGATCTGCGACGAACTTGCATGGTTTCGTCAAACGTCGATCGTTTCGAGTGGTAGGGAATCCGGCCGTCAATGGTGATTCATGGCCTCACAGATATAAACAACAATAACTCCGCTTCTATTCGTCGTATGCAAATCTGCAACATAGCAATTTGTAGCATAAAACACGCCCCAACGAACCACCTTATACCGATCTGCGACGAACTTGCATAGTTTTGTCAAACATCGATCGTTTCGAGTGGAAAGCAATCCGGCCGTCAATGGTGATTCATGGCCTAACAGGTATAAACAACTATAACTCAGCTTCTATTCGTCGAATGCAAAATGCGACATAGCGATTTGTAGCTTAAAACACGGCACATCGACCCACTTCATGCCGATCTGCGACGTACTTGTATAGTTTCGTCAAACATCGATCGTTTCGAGTGGTAGGCAATCCGGCCGTCAATGGTGATTCATGGCCTCACAGATATAAACAACAATAACTCCGCTTCTATTCGTCGTATGCGAATATGCGACATAGCAATTTGTAGCTTAAAACACGTCACATCGAACCACCTTGTGCCGATCTGCGACGAACTTGCATGGTTTTGTCAAACATCGATCTTTTCGAGTGGAAAGCAATCCGGCCGTCAATGATGATTCATGGCCTCACAGATATAAACAACAATAACTCCGCTTCTATTCGTCGTGTGCGAATATACGACATAGCAATTTGTAGATTAAAACACGCCACATCGAACCACCTTGTGCCGACCTGCGACGAACTTGTATAGTTTCGTCAAACGTCGATCGTTTCGAGTGGTAGGCAATCCGGCCGTCAACGGTGATTCATGGCCTCACAGATATAAACAACTATAACTCCGCTTCTATTCGTCGAACGCAAATCTGCGACATAGCAATTTGTAGCATAAAACACGCCCCAACGAACCACCTTATACCGATCTGCGACGAACTTGCATAGTTTTGTCAAACATCGATCGTTTCGAGTGGAAAGCAATCCGGCCGTCAATGGTGATTCATGGCCTGACAACTATAACCCCGCTTCTATTCGTCGAATGCAAATCTGCGACATAGCAATTTGTAGCTTAAAACACGTCACATCGTACCACCTTTTGCCGATCTGCGACGAACTTGCATAGTTTCGTCAAACATCGATCGTTTCGAGTGGTACGCAATCCGGCCGTCAATGGTGATTCATGGCCTCACAGATATAAACAACTATAACTCCGCTTCTATTCGCCGTATGCAAATCTGCGACATAGCAATTTGTAGCATAAAACACGGCCCAACCACCCACCTTATACCGATCTGCCACGAACTTGCATAGTTTCGTCAAACATCGATCGTTTCGAGTGGAAAGCAATCCGGCCGTCAATGGTGATTCATGGCCTGACAGATATAAACAACTATAAGTCCGCTTCTATACGCCGTATGCGAATCTGCGACACAGCAATTTGTAGCTCAAAACACGCCCCAACGAACCACCTTATACCGATCTGCGACGAACTTGCATAGTTTCGTCAAACATCGATCGTTTCGAGTGGAAAGCAATCCGGCCGTCAATGGTGATTCATGGCCTCACAGATATAAACAACAATAACTCCGCTTCTATTCGTCGAATGCAAATCTGCGACATAGCAATTTGTAGTTTAAAACACGTCACATCGACCCACCTTGTGCCGATGTGCGACGAACTTGCATAGTTTCGTCAAACGTCGATCGTTTCGAGTGGTAGGCAATCCGGCCGTCAATGGTGATTCATGGCCTCACAGATATAAACAACTATAACTCCGCTTCTATTCGTCGAATGCAAATCTGCGACATAGCAATTTGTAGCTTAAAACACGTCACATCGACCCACCTTGTGCCGATCTGCGACGAACTTGCATAGTTTCGTCAAACATCGATCGTTTCGAGTGGAAAGCAATCCGGCCGTCAATGGTGATTCATGGCCTCACAGATATAAACAACAATTACTCCGCTTCTATTCGTCGTATGCAAATCTGCGACATAGCAATTTGTAGCATAAAACACGCCCCAACGAACCACCTTGTGCCGATCTGCGACGAACTTGCATAGTTTCGTCAAACATCGATCGTTTCGAGTGGTAGGCAATCCGGCCGTCAATGGTGATTCATGGCCTCACAGATATAAACAACTATAACTCCGCTTCTATTCGTCGAATGCAAATCTGCGACATAGCAATTTGTAGCTTAAAACACGTCACATCGACCCACCTTGTGCCGATCTGCAACGAACTTGCATAGTTTCGTCAAACATCGATCGTTTCGAGTGGTAGGCAATCCGTCCGTCAATGGTGATTCATGGCCTCACAGATATAAACAACAATAACTCCGCTTCTATTCGTCGTATGCAAATCTGCGACATAGCAATTTGTAGCATAAAACACGTCACATCGACCCACCTTGTGCCGATCTGCGACGAACTTGCATAGTTTCGTCAAACATCGATCGTTTCGAGTGGAAAGCAATCCGGCCGTCAATGGTGATTCATGGCCTCACAGATATAAACAACAATAACTCCGCTTCTATTCGTCGTATGCAAATCTGCGACATAGCAATTTGTAGCATAAAACACGCCCCAACGACCCACCTTGTGGCGATCTGCGACGAACTTGCATAGTTTCGTCAAACATCGATCGTTTCGAGTGGAAAGCAATCCGGCCGTCAATGGTGATTCATGGCCTGACAACTATAACCCCGCTTCTATTCGTCGAATGCAAATCTGTGACATAGCAATTTATAGCTTAAAACACGTCACATCGACCCACCTTGTGCCGATCTGCGACGAACTTGCATAGTTTCGTCAAACATCGATCGTTTCGAGTGGTAGGCAATCCGGCCGTCAATGGTGATTCATGGCCTCACAGATATAAACAACTATAACTCCGCTTCTATTCGTCGAATGCAAATCTGCGACATAGCAATTTGTAGCTTAAAACACGTCACATCGACCCACCTTGTAACGATCTGCGACGAACTTGCATAGTTTCGTCAAACATCGATCGTTTCGAGTGGTAGGCAATCCGGCCGTCAATGGTGATTCATGGCCTCACAGATATAAACAACTATAACTCCGCTTCTATTCGTCGAATGCAAATCTGCGACATAGCAATTTGTAGCTTAAAACACGTCACATCGACCCACCTTGTGCCGATCTGCAACGAACTTGCATAGTTTCGTCAAACATCGATCGTTTCGAGTGGTAGGCAATCCGTCCGTCAATGGTGATTCATGGCCTCACAGATATAAACAACAATAACTCCGCTTCTATTCGTCGTATGCAAATCTGCGACATAGCAATTTGTAGCATAAAACACGTCACATCGACCCACCTTGTGCCGATCTGCGACGAACTTGCATGGTTTCGTCAAACGTCGATCGTTTCGAGTGGTAGGGAATCCGGCCGTCAATGGTGATTCATGGCCTCACAGATATAAACAACAACAACTCCGCTTCTATTCGTCGTATGCGAATATGCGACATAGCAATTTGTAGCTTAAAACACGCCACATCGAACCACCTTGTGCCGATCTGCGGCGAACCTGCATAGTTTCGTCAAACGTCGATCGTTTGGAGTGGTAGGGAATCCGGTCGTCAATGGTGATTCATGGCCTCACAGATATAAAAAACAATAACTCCGCTTCTATTCGTCGTATGCGAATCTGCGACAGAGCAATTTTTAGTTTAAAACACGCCCCAACGAACCACCTTATACCGATCTGCAAAAAACTTGGATAGTTTTGTCAAACATCGATCGTTTCGAGTGGAAAGCAATCCGGCCGTCAATAGTGATTCATGGCCTGACAGATATAAACAACTATAACTCCGCTTCTATTCGTCGAATGCAAATCTGCGACATAGCAATTTGTAGCTTAAAACACGTCACATCGACCCACCTTGTGCCGATCTGCGACGAACTTGCATAGTTTCGTCAAACATCGATCGTTTCGAGTGGAAAGCAATCCGGCCGTCAATGGTGATTCATGGCCTCACAGATATAAACAACAATTACTCCGCTTCTATTCGTCGTATGCAAATCTGCGACATAGCAATTTGTAGCATAAAACACGCCCCAACGAACCACCTTGTGGCGATCTGCGACGAACTTGCATAGTTTCGTCAAACATCGATCGTTTCGAGTGGAAAGCAATCCGGCCGTCAATGGTGATTCATGGCCTGACAACTATAACCCCGCTTCTATTCGTCGAATGCAAATCTGTGACATAGCAATTTGTAGCTTAAAACACGTCACATCGACCCACCTTGTGCCGATCTGCGACGAACTTGCATAGTTTCGTCAAACATCGATCGTTTCGAGTGGTAGGCAATCCGGCCGTCAATGGTGATTCATGGCCTCACAGATATAAACAACTATAACTCCGCTTCTATTCGTCGAATGCAAATCTGCGACATAGCAATTTGTAGCTTAAAACACGTCACATCGACCCACCTTGTGCCGATCTGCGACGAACTTGCATAGTTTCGTCAAACATCGATCGTTTCGAGTGGTAGGCAATCTGGCCGTCAATGGTGATTCATGGCCTCACAGATATAAACAACTATAACTCCGCTTCTATTCGTCGAATGCAAATCTGCGACATAGCAATTTGTAGCTTAAAACACGTCACATCGACCCACCTTGTGCCGATCTGCAACGAACTTGCATAGTTTCGACAAACATCGATCGTTTCGAGTGGTAGGCAATCCGTCCGTCAATGGTGATTCATGGCCTCACAGATATAAACAACAATAACTCCGCTTCTATTCGTCGTATGCAAATCTGCGACATAGCAATTTGTAGCATAAAACACGTCACATCGACCCACCTTGTGCCGATCTGCGACGAACTTGCATAGTTTCGTCAAACATCGATCGTTTCGAGTGGAAAGCAATCCGGCCGTCAATGGTGATTCATGGCCTGACAACTATAACCCCGCTTCTATTCGTCGAATGCAAATCTGCGACATAGCAATTTGTAGCTTAAAACACGTCACATCGTACCACCTTGTGCCGATCTGCGACGAACTTGCATAGTTTCGTAAAACATCGATCGTTTCGAGTGGTACGCAATCCGGCCGTCAATGGTGATTCATGGCCTCACAGATATAAACAACTATAACTCCGCTTCTATTCGCCGTATGCAAATCTGCGACATAGCAATTTGTAGCATAAAACACGGCCCAACCACCCACCTTATACCGATCTGCGACGAACTTGCATAGTTTCGTCAAACATCGATCGTTTCGAGTGGAAAGCAATCCGGCCGTCAATGGTGATTCATGGCCTGACAGATATAAACAACTATAAGTCCGCTTCTATACGCCGTATGCGAATCTGCGACACAGCAATTTGTAGCTCAAAACACGCCCCAACGAACCACCTTATACCGATCTGCGACGAACTTGCATAGTTTCGTCAAACATCGATCGTTTCGAGTGGAAAGCAATCCGGCCGTCAATGGTGATTCATGGCCTCACAGATATAAACAACAATAACTCCGCTTCTATTCGTCGAATGCAAATCTGCGACATAGCAATTTGTAGTTTAAAACACGTCACATCGACCCACCTTGTGCCGATGTGCGACGAACTTGCATAGTTTCGTCAAACGTCGATCGTTTCGAGTGGTAGGCAATCCGGCCGTCAATGGTGATTCATGGCCTCACAGATATAAACAACTATAACTCCGCTTCTATTCGTCGAATGCAAATCTGCGACATAGCAATTTGTAGCTTAAAACACGTCACATCGACCCACCTTGTGCCGATCTGCGACGAACTTGCATAGTTTCGTCAAACATCGATCGTTTCGAGTGGAAAGCAATCCGGCCGTCAATGGTGATTCATGGCCTCACAGATATAAACAACAATTACTCCGCTTCTATTCGTCGTATGCAAATCTGCGACATAGCAATTTGTAGCATAAAACACGCCCCAACGAACCACCTTGTGCCGATCTGCGACGAACTTGCATAGTTTCGTCAAACATCGATCGTTTCGAGTGGTAGGCAATCTGGCCGTCAATGGTGATTCATGGCCTCACAGATATAAACAACTATAACTCCGCTTCTATTCGTCGAATGCAAATCTGCGACATAGCAATTTGTAGCTTAAAACACGTCACATCGACCCACCTTGTGCCGATCTGCAACGAACTTGCATAGTTTCGTCAAACATCGATCGTTTCGAGTGGTAGGCAATCCGTCCGTCAATGGTGATTCATGGCCTCACAGATATAAACAACAATAACTCCGCTTCTATTCGTCGTATGCAAATCTGCGACATAGCAATTTGTAGCATAAAACACGTCACATCGACCCACCTTGTGCCGATCTGCGACGAACTTGCATAGTTTCGTCAAACATCGATCGTTTCGAGTGGAAAGCAATCCGGCCGTCAATGGTGATTCATGGCCTCACAGATATAAACAACAATAACTCCGCTTCTATTCGTCGTATGCAAATCTGCGACATAGCAATTTGTAGCATATAACACGCCCCAACGAACCACCTTGTGGCGATCTGCGACGAACTTGCATAGTTTCGTCAAACATCGATCGTTTCGAGTGGAAAGCAATCCGGCCGTCAATGGTGATTCATGGCCTGACAACTATAACCCCGCTTCTATTCG
Source organism: Anoplius nigerrimus (assembly GCA_914767735.1). Classification (NCBI taxonomy): domain Eukaryota; kingdom Metazoa; phylum Arthropoda; class Insecta; order Hymenoptera; family Pompilidae; genus Anoplius; species Anoplius nigerrimus. Next base: position 163,819 of record CAJZBX010000756.1, read on the forward strand.
TCGAATGCAAATCTGCGACAAAGCAATTTGTAGCATAAAACACGCCCCAACGAACCACCCTATACCGATCTGCGACGAACTTGCATAGTTTTGTCAAACATCGATCGTTTCGAGTGGAAAGCAATCCGGCCTCAATGGTGATTCATGGCCTGACAGATATAAACAACTATAACTCAGCTTCTATTTGTCGAATGCAAATTTGCGACATAGCGATTTGTAGCTTAAAACACGACACATCGACCCACCTCATGCCGATCTGCGACGTACTTGTATAGTTTCGTCAAACGTCGATCGTTTCGAGTGGTAGGCAATCCGGTAGTCAATGGCGATTCATGCCCTCACAGATATAAACAACTATAACTCCGCTTCTATTCGTCGAATGCAAATCTGCGACATAGCAATTTGTAGCATAAAACACGTCACATCGACCCACCTTGTGCCGATCTGCGACGAACTTGCATGGTTTCGTCAAACGTCGATCGTTTCGAGTGGTAGGGAATCCGGCCGTCAATGGTGATTCATGGCCTCACAGATATAAACCACAATAACTCCGTTTCTATTCGTCGTTTGCGAATCTGCGACATAGCAATTTGTAGCTTAAAACACGCCCTAATGAACCAACTTAACCGATCTGCGACGAACTTGCATAGTTTTGTCAAACATCGATCGTTTCGAGTGGAGAGCAATCCGGCCTCAATGGTGATTCATGGCCTGGCAGATATAAACAACTATAACTCAGCTTCTATTCGTCGAATGCAAATTTGCGACATAGCGATTTGTAGCTTAAAACACGACACACCGACCCACCTCATGCCGATCTGCGACGTAATTGTATAGTTTCGTCAAACGTCGATCGTTTCGAGTGGAAAGCAATCCGGCCGTCAATGATGATTCATGGCCTCACAGATATAAACAACAATAACTCCGCTTCTATTCGTCGTGTGCGAATATGCGACATAGCAATTTGTAGCTTAAAACACGCCACATCGAACCACCTTGTGTCGATCTGCGACGAACTTGCATGGTTTCGTCAAACGTCGATCGTTTCGAGTGGTAGGGAATCCGGCCGTCAATGGTGATTCATGGCCTCACAGATATAAACAACAATAACTCCGCTTCTATTCGTCGTATGCAAATCTGCAACATAGCAATTTGTAGCATAAAACACGCCCCAACGAACCACCGTATACCGATCTGCGACGAACTTGCATAGTTTTGTCAAACATCGATCGTTTCGAGTGGAAAGCAATCCGGCCGTCAATGGTGATTCATGGCCTAACAGGTATAAACAACTATAACTCAGCTTCTATTCGTCGAATGCAAAATGCGACATAGCGATTTGTAGCTTAAAACACGGCACATCGACCCACTTCATGCCGATCTGCGACGTACTTGTATAGTTTCGTCAAACATCGATCGTTTCGAGTGGTAGGCAATCCGGCCGTCAATGGTGATTCATGGCCTCACAGATATAAACAACAATAACTCCGCTTCTATTCGTCGTATGCGAATATGCGACATAGCAATTTGTAGCTTAAAACACGTCACATCGAACCACCTTGTGCCGATCTGCGACGAACTTGCATAGTTTTGTCAAACATCGATCGTTTCGAGTGGAAAGCAATCCGGCCGTCAATGGTGATTCATGGCCTCACAGATATAAACAACTATAACTCCGCTTCTATTCGTCGAACGCAAATCTGCGACATAGCAATTTGTAGCATAAAACACGCCCCAACGAACCACCTTATACCGATCTGCGACGAACTTGCATAGTTTTGTCAAACATCGATCGTTTCGAGTGGAAAGCAATCCGGCCGTCAATGGTGATTCATGGCCTGACAACTATAACCCCGCTTCTATTCGTCGAATGCAAATCTGCGACATAGCAATTTGTAGCTTAAAACACGTCACATCGTACCACCTTGTGCCGATCTGCGACGAACTTGCATAGTTTCGTCAAACATCGATCGTTTCGAGTGGTACGCAATCCGGCCGTCAATGGTGATTCATGGCCTCACAGATATAAACAACTATAACTCCGCTTCTATTCGCCGTATGCAAATCTGCGACATAGCAATTTGTAGCATAAAACACGGCCCAACCACCCACCTTATACCGATCTGCGACGAACTTGCATAGTTTCGTCAAACATCGATCGTTTCGAGTGGAAAGCAATCCGGCCGTCAATGGTGATTCATGGCCTGACAGATATAAACAACTATAAGTCCGCTTCTATACGCCGTATGCGAATCTGCGACACAGCAATTTGTAGCTCAAAACACGCCCCAACGAACCACCTTATACCAATCTGCGACGAACTTGCATAGTTTCGTCAAACATCGATCGTTTCGAGTGGAAAGCAATCCGGCCGTCAATGGTGATTCATGGCCTCACAGATATAAACAACAATAACTCCGCTTCTATTCGTCGAATGCAAATCTGCGACATAGCAATTTGTAGTTTAAAACACGTCACATCGACCCACCTTGTGCCGATGTGCGACGAACTTGCATAGTTTCGTCAAACGTCGATCGTTTCGAGTGGTAGGCAATCCGGCCGTCAATGGTGATTCATGGCCTCACAGATATAAACAACTATAACTCCGCTTCTATTCGTCGAATGCAAATCTGCGACATAGCAATTTGTAGCTTAAAACACGTCACATCGACCCACCTTGTGCCGATCTGCGACGAACTTGCATAGTTTCGTCAAACATCGATCGTTTCGAGTGGAAAGCAATCCGGCCGTCAATGGTGATTCATGGCCTCACAGATATAAACAACAATTACTCCGCTTCTATTCGTCGTATGCAAATCTGCGACATAGCAATTTGTAGCATAAAACACGCCCCAACGAACCACCTTGTGCCGATCTGCGACGAACTTGCATAGTTTCGTCAAACATCGATCGTTTCGAGTGGTAGGCAATCTGGCCGTCAATGGTGATTCATGGCCTCACAGATATAAACAACTATAACTCCGCTTCTATTCGTCGAATGCAAATCTGCGACATAGCAATTTGTAGCTTAAAACACGTCACATCGACCCACCTTGTGCCGATCTGCAACGAACTTGCATAGTTTCGTCAAACATCGATCGTTTCGAGTGGTAGGCAATCCGTCCGTCAATGGTGATTCATGGCCTCACAGATATAAACAACAATAACTCCGCTTCTGTTCGTCGTATGCAAATCTGCGACATAGCAATTTGTAGCATAAAACACGTCACATCGACCCACCTTGTGCCGATCTGCGACGAACTTGCATAGTTTCGTCAAACATCGATCGTTTCGAGTGGAAAGCAATCCGGCCGTCAATGGTGATTCATGGCCTCACAGATATAAACAACAATAACTCCGCTTCTATTCGTCGTATGCAAATCTGCGACATAGCAATTTGTAGCATAAAACACGCCCCAACGAACCACCTTGTGGCGATCTGCGACGAACTTGCATAGTTTCGTCAAACATCGATCGTTTCGAGTGGAAAGCAATCCGGCCGTCAATGGTGATTCATGGCCTGACAACTATAACCCCGCTTCTATTCGTCGAATGCAAATCTGTGACATAGCAATTTGTAGCTTAAAACACGTCACATCGACCCACCTTGTGCCGATCTGCGACGAACTTGCATAGTTTCGTCAAACATCGATCGTTTCGAGTGGTAGGCAATCCGGCCGTCAATGGTGATTCATGGCCTCACAGATATAAACAACTATAACTCCGCTTCTATTCGTCGAATGCAAATCTGCGACATAGCAATTTGTAGCTTAAAACACGTCACATCGACCCACCTTGTAACGATCTGCGACGAACTTGCATAGTTTCGTCAAACATCGATCGTTTCGAGTGGTAGGCAATCCGGCCGTCAATGGTGATTCATGGCCTCACAGATATAAACAACTATAACTCCGCTTCTATTCGTCGAATGCAAATCTGCGACATAGCAATTTGTAGCTTAAAACACGTCACATCGACCCACCTTGTGCCGATCTGCAACGAACTTGCATAGTTTCGTCAAACATCGATCGTTTCGAGTGGTAGGCAATCCGTCCGTCAATGGTGATTCATGGCCTCACAGATATAAACAACAATAACTCCGCTTCTATTCGTCGTATGCAAATCTGCGACATAGCAATTTGTAGCATAAAACACGTCACATCGACCCACCTTGTGCCGATCTGCGACGAACTTGCATGGTTTCGTCAAACGTCGTTCGTTTCGAGTGGTAGGGAATCCGGCCGTCAATGGTGATTCATGGCCTCACAGATATAAACAACAACAACTCCGCTTCTATTCGTCGTATGCGAATATGCGACATAGCAATTTGTAGCTTAAAACACGCCACATCGAACTACCTTGTGCCGATCTGCGACGAACTTGCATACTTTCGTCAAACGTCGATCGTTTCGAGTGGTAGGCAATCCGGCCGTCAATGTTGATTCATGGCCTCACAGATATAAACAACAATAACTCCGCTTCTATTCGTCGTATGCGAATATGCGACATAGCAATTTGCAGCTTAAAACACGTCACATCGAACCACCTTGTGGCGATCTGCGACGAACTTGCATAGTTTCGTCAAACATCGATCGTTTGGAGTGGAAAGCAATCCGGCCGTCAATGATGATTCATGGCCTCACAGATATAAACAACAATAACTCCGCTTCTATTCGTCGTATGCGAATATACGACATAGCAATTTTTAGCTTAAAACACGCCACATCGAACCACCTTGTGCCGATCTGCGGCGAACCTGCATAGTTTCGTCAAACGTCGATCGTTTGGAGTGGTAGGGAATCCGGTCGTCAATGGTGATTCATGGCCTCACAGATATAAAAAACAATAACTCCGCTTCTATTCGTCGTATGCGAATCTGCGACAGAGCAATTTTTAGTTTAAAACACGCCCCAACGAACCACCTTATACCGATCTGCAAAAAACTTGGATAGTTTTGTCAAACATCGATCGTTTCGAGTGGAAAGCAATCCGGCCGTCAATAGTGATTCATGGCCTGACAGATATAAACAACTATAACTCCGCTTCTATTCGTCGAATGCAAATCTGCGACATAGCAATTTGTAGCTTAAAACACGTCACATCGACCCACCTTGTGCCGATCTGCGACGAACTTGCATAGTTTCGTCAAACATCGATCGTTTCGAGTGGTTGGCAATCCGGCCGTCAATGGTGATTCATGGCCTCACAGATATAAACAACAATAACTCCGCTTCTATACGTCGTATGCAAATCTGCGACATAGCAATTTGTAGCTTAAAACGCGACACATCGACCCACCTCATGCCGATCTGCGACGTACTTGTATAGTTTTGTCAAACGTCGATCGTTTCGAGGGGTAGGCAATCAGGTAGTCAATGGCGATTCATGGCCTCACAGATATAAACAACTATAACTCTGCTTCTGTTCGTCGTATGCAAATCTGCGACATAGCAATTTGTAGCTTAAAACACGCCCCAACGAACCACCTTATACCGATCTGCGACGAACTTGCATGGTTTCGTCAAACGTCGATCGTTTCGAGTTGTAGGGAATCCGGCCGTCAATGGTGATTCATGGCCTCACCGATATAAACAACTATAACTCCGCTTCTATTCGTCGAATGAAAATCTGCGACATAGCAATTTGTAGCATAAAACGCGTCACATCGACCCACTTCATGCCGATCTGCGACGTACTTGTATAGTTTCGTCAAACATCGATCGTTTCGAGTGGTAGGCAATCCGGCCGTCAATGGTGATTCATGGCCTCACAGATATAAACAACAATAACTCCGCTTCTATTCGTCGTATGCAAATCTGCGACATAGCAATTTGTAGCTTAAAACACGCCCCAACGAACCACCTTATACCGATCTGCGACGAACTTGCATAGTTTCGTCAAACATCGATCGTTCCGAGTGGAAAGCAATCCGACCGTCAATGGTGATTCATGGCCTCACAGAGATAAACAACAATAACTCCGCTTCAATTCGTCGAATGCAAATCTGCGACATAGCAATTTGTAGCTTAAAACGCGACACATCGACCCACCTCATGCCGATCTGCGACGTACTTGTATAGTTTTGTCAAACGTCGATCGTTTCGAGGGGTAGGCAATCAGGTAGTCAATGGCGATTCATGGCCTCACAGATATAAACAACTATAAATCTGCTTCTATTCGTCGTATGCAAATCTGCGACACAGAAATTTGTAGCTTAAAACACGCCCCAACGAACCACCTTATACCGATCTGCGACGAACTTGCATAGTTTCGTCAAACATCGATCGTTCCGAGTGGAAAGCAATCCGACCGTCAATGGTGATTCATGGCCTCACAGATATAAACAACAATAACTCCGCTTCAATTCGTCGAATGCAAATCTGCGACATAGCAATTTGTAGCTTAAAACGCGACGCATCGACCCACCTCATGCCGATCTGCGACGTACTTGTATAGTTTTGTCAAACGTCGATCGTTTCGAGGGGTAGGCAATCAGGTAGTCAATGGCGATTCATGGCCTCACAGATATAAACAACTATAAATCTGCTTCTGTTCGTCGTATGCAAATCTGCGACACAGAAATTTGTAGCATAAAACACGACACATCGACCCACCTCATGCCGATCTGCGACGTACTTGTATAGTTTTGTCAATCGTCGATCGTTTCGAGTGGAAAGCAATCCGGCCTCAATGGTGATTCATGGCCTGACAGATATAAACAACTATAACTCAGCTTCTATTCGTCGAATGCAAATTTGCGACATAGCGATTTGTAGCTTAAAACACGACACATCGACCCACTTCATGCCGATCTGCGACGTACTTGTATAGTTTCGTCAAACGTCGATCGTTTCGAGTGGTAGGCAATCCGGTAGTCAATGGCGATTCATGCCCTCACAGATATAAACAACTATAACTCCGCTTCTATTCGTCGTATGCGAATCTGCGACCTAGCAATTTGTAGCTTAAAACCCGCCCCAAGGAACCACCTTATACCGATCTGCGACGAACTTGCATAGTTTCGTCAAACATCGATCGATTCTAGTGGAAAGCAATCTGGCCGTCAATGGTGATTCATGGCCAGACAGATATAAACAACTATAACTCCGCTTCTATTCGTCGAATGCAAATCTGCGACATAGCAATTTGTAGCATAAAACACGTCACATCGACCCACCTTGTGCCGATCTGCGACGAACTTGCATGGTTTCGTCAAACGTCGATCGTTTCGAGTGGTAGGGAATCCGGCCGTCAATGGTGATTCATGGCCTCACAGATATAAACCACAATAACTCCGTTTCTATTCGTCGTTTGCGAATCTGCGACATAGCAATTTGTAGCTTAAAACACGCCCTAATGAACCAACTTAACCGATCTGCGACGAACTTGCATAGTTTTGTCAAACATCGATCGTTTCGAGTGGAGAGCAATCCGGCCTCAATGGTGATTCATGGCCTGGCAGATATAAACAACTATAACTCAGCTTCTATTCGTCGAATGCAAATTTGCGACATAGCGATTTGTAGCTTAAAACACGACACACCGACCCACCTCATGCCGATCTGCGACGTAATTGTATAGTTTCGTCAAACGTCGATCGTTTCGAGTGGAAAGCAATCCGGCCGTCAATGATGATTCATGGCCTCACAGATATAAACAACAATAACTCCGCTTCTATTCGTCGTGTGCGAATATGCGACATAGCAATTTGTAGCTTAAAACACGCCACATCGAACCACCTTGTGTCGATCTGCGACGAACTTGCATGGTTTCGTCAAACGTCGATCGTTTCGAGTGGTAGGGAATCCGGCCGTCAATGGTGATTCATGGCCTCACAGATATAAACAACAATAACTCCGCTTCTATTCGTCGTATGCAAATCTGCAACATAGCAATTTGTAGCATAAAACACGCCCCAACGAACCACCGTATACCGATCTGCGACGAACTTGCATAGTTTTGTCAAACATCGATCGTTTCGAGTGGAAAGCAATCCGGCCGTCAATAGTGATTCATGGCCTAACAGGTATAAACAACTATAACTCAGCTTCTATTCGTCGAATGCAAAATGCGACATAGCGATTTGTAGCTTAAAACACGGCACATCGACCCACTTCATGCCGATCTGCGACGTACTTGTATAGTTTCGTCAAACATCGATCGTTTCGAGTGGTAGGCAATCCGGCCGTCAATGGTGATTCATGGCCTCACAGATATAAACAACTATAACTCCGCTTCTATTCGTCGAATGCAAATCTGCGACATAGCAATTAGTAGCTTAAAACACGTCACATCGAACCACCTTGTGGCGATCTGCGACGAACTTGCATAGTTTCGTCAAACGTCGATCGTTTCGAGTGGTTGGGAATCCGGCCGTCAATGATGATTCATGGCCTCACAGATATAAACAACAATAACTCCGCTTCTATTCGTCGTATGCAAATCTGCGACATAGCAATTTGTAACATAAAACACGCCCCAACGAACCACCTTATACCGATCTGCGACGAACTTGCATAGTTTTGTCAAACATCGATCGTTTCGAGTGGAAAGCAATCCGGCCGTCAATGATGATTCATGGCCTCACTGATATAAACAACAATAACTCCGCTTCTATTCGTCGAATGCAAATCTGCGACATAGCAATTTGTAGCTTAAAACACGTCACATCGACCCACCTTGTGCCGATCTGCAACGAACTTGCATAGTTTCGTCAAACATCGATCGTTTCGAGTGGTAGGCAATCCGTCCGTCAATGGTGATTCATGGCCTCACAGATATAAACAACAATAACTCCGCTTCTATTCGTCGTATGCAAATCTGCGACATAGCAATTTGTAGCATAAAACACGTCACATCGACCCACCTTGTGCCGATCTGCGACGAACTTGCATGGTTTCGTCAAACGTCGATCGTTTCGAGTGGTAGGGAATCCGGCCGTCAATGGTGATTCATGGCCTCACAGATATAAACAACAACAACTCCGCTTCTATTCGTCGTATGCGAATATGCGACATAGCAATTTGTAGCTTAAAACACGCCACATCGAACTACCTTGTGCCGATCTGCGACGAACTTGCATACTTTCGTCAAACGTCGATCGTTTCGAGTGGTAGGCAATCCGGCCGTCAATGGTGATTCATGGCCTCACAGATATAAACAACAATAACTCCGCTTCTATTCGTCGTATGCGAATATGCGACATAGCAATTTGCAGCTTAAAACACGTCACATCGAACCACCTTGTGGCGATCTGCGACGAACTTTCATAGTTTCGTCAAACATCGATCGCTTGGAGTGGAAAGCAATCCGGCCGTCAATGATGATTCATGGCCTCACAGATATAAACAACAATAACTCCGCTTCTATTCGTCGTATGCGAATATGCGACATAGCAATTTTTAGCTTAAAACACGCCACATCGAACCACCTTGTGCCGATCTGCGGCGAACCTGCATAGTTTCGTCAAACGTCGATCGTTTCGAGTGGTAGGGAATCCGGTCGTCAATGGTGATTCATGGCCTCACAGATATAAAAAACAATAACTCCGCTTCTATTCGTCGTATGCGAATCTGCGACAGAGCAATTTTTAGTTTAAAACACGCCCCAACGAACCACCTTATACCGATCTGCAAAAAACTTGGATAGTTTTGTCAAACATCGATCGTTTCGAGTGGAAAGCAATCCGGCCGTCAATGGTGATTCATGGCCTGACAGATATAAACAACTATAACTCCGCTTCTATTCGTCGAATGCAAATCTGCGACATAGCAATTTGTAGCTTAAAACACGTCACATCGACCCACCTTGTGCCGATCTGCGACGAACTTGCATAGTTTCGTCAAACATCGATCGTTTCGAGTGGTTGGCAATCCGGCCGTCAATGGTGATTCATGGCCTCACAGATATAAACAACAATAACTCCGCTTCTATACGTCGTATGCAAATCTGCGACATAGCAATTTGTAGCTTAAAACGCGACACATCGACCCACCTCATGCCGATCTGCGACGTACTTGTATAGTTTTGTCAAACGTCGATCGTTTCGAGGGGTAGGCAATCAGGTAGTCAATGGCGATTCATGGCCTCACAGATATAAACAACTATAACTCCGCTTCTATTCGTCGAATGCAAATCTGCGACATAGCAATTAGTAGCTTAAAACACGTCACATCGAACCACCTTGTGGCGATCTGCGACGTACTTGCATAGTTTCGTCAAACGTCGATCGTTTCGAGTGGTAGGGAATCCGGCCGTCAATGGTGATTCATGGCCTCACAGATATAAACAACAATAACTCCGCTTCTATTCGTCGTATGCAAATCTGCGACATAGCAATTTGTAACATAAAACATGCCCCAACGAACCACCTTATACCGATCTGCGACGAACTTGCATAGTTTTGTCAAACATCGATCGTTTCGAGTGGAAAGCAATCCGGCCGTCAATGATGATTCATGGCCTCACAGATATAAACAACAATAACTCCGCTTCTATCGTCGTATGCGAATATGCGACATAGCAATTTTTAGCTTAAAACACGCCACATCGAACCACCTTGTGCCGATCTACGACGAACTTGCATAGTTTCGTCAAACGTCGATCGTTTCGAGTGGTAGGGAATCCGGTCGTCAATGGTGATTCATGGCCTCACAGATATAAAAAACAATAACTCCGCTTCTATTCGTCGTATGCGAATCTGCGACAGAGCAATTTTTAGCTTAAAACACGCCCCAACGGACCACCTTATACCGATCTGCAAAAAACTTGCATAGTTTTGTCAAACATTGATCGTTTCGAGTGGAAAGCAATCCGGCCGTCAATGGTGATTCATGGCCTGACAGATATAAACAACTATAACTCCGCTTCTATTCGTCGAATGCAAATCTGCGACATAGCAATTTGTAGCTTAAAACACGCCACATCGAACCACCTCATGCCGATCTGCGACGTACTTGTATAGTTTCGTCAAACGTCGATCGTTTCGAGTGGTAGGCAATCCGGTAGTCAATGGCGATTCATGCCCTCACAGATATAAACAACTATAACTCCGCTTCTATTCGTCGTATGCGAATCTGCGACCTAGCAATTTGTAGCTTAAAACACGCCCCAATGAACCACCTTATACCGATCTGCGACGAACTTGCATAGTTTCGTCAAACATCGATCGATTCTAGTGGAAAGCAATCTGGCCGTCAATGGTGATTCATGGCCAGACAGATATAAACAACTATAACTCCGCTTCTATTCGTCGAATGCAAATCTGCGACATAGCAATTTGTAGCATAAAACACGTCACATCGACCCACCATGTGCCGATCTGCGACGAACTTGCATGGTTTCGTCAAACGTCGTTCGTTTCGAGTGGTAGGGAATCCGGCCGTCAATGGTGATTCATGGCCTCACAGATATAAACCACAATAACTCCGTTTCTATTCGTCGTTTGCGAATCTGCGACATAGCAATTTGTAGCTTAAAACACGCCCTAATGAACCAACTTAACCGATCTGCGACGAACTTGCATAGTTTTGTCAAACATCGATCGTTTCGAGTGGAAAGCAATCCGGTCGTCAATGGTGATTCATGGCCTGACAGGTATAAACAACTATAACTCAGCTTCTATTCGTCGAATGCAAATTTGCGACATAGCGATTTGTAGCTTAAAACACGACACATCGACCCACTTCATGCCGATCTGCGACGTACTTGTATAGTTTCGTCAAACATCGATCGTTTCGAGTGGTAGGCAATCCGGCCGTCAATGGTGATTCATGGCCTCACAGATATAAACAACAATAACTCCGCTTCTATTCGTCGTATGCAAATCTGCGACATAGCAATTTGTAGCTTAAAACACGCCCCAACGAACCACCTTATACCGATCTGCGACGAACTTGCATAGTTTCGTCAAACATCGATCGTTCCGAGTGGAAAGCAATCCGACCGTCAATGGTGATTCATGGCCTCACAGATATAAACAACAATAACTCCGCTTCAATTCGTCGAATGCAAATCTGCGACATAGCAATTTGTAGCTTAAAACGCGACACATCGACCCACCTCATGCCGATCTGCGACGTACTTGTATAGTTTTGTCAAACGTCGATCGTTTCGAGGGGTAGGCAATCAGGTAGTCAATGGCGATTCATGGCCTCACAGATATAAACAACTATAAATCTGCTTCTGTTCGTCGTATGCAAATCTGCGACACAGAAATTTGTAGCATAAAACACGACACATCGACCCACCTCATGCCGATCTGCGACGTACTTGTATAGTTTTGTCAATCGTCGATCGTTTCGAGGGGTAGGCAATCCGGTAGTCAATGGCGATTCATGGTCTCACAATTATAAACAACTATAACTCCGCTTCTATTCGTCGAATGCAAATTTGCGACATAGCAATTTGTAGCTTAAAACACGTCACATCGACCCACCTTGTGTCGATCTGCGACGAACTTGCATGGTTTCGTCAAACGTCGATCGTTTCGAGTGGTAGGCAATCCGGCCGTCAATGGTGATTCATGGCCTCACAGATATAAACAACAATAACTCCGCTTCTATTCGTCGTATGCAAATCTGCGACATAGCAATTTGTAGCTTAAAACACGCCCCAACGAACCACCTTATACCGATCTGCGACGAACTTGCATAGTTTCGTCAAACATTGATCGTTCCGAGTGGAAAGCAATCCGACCGTCAATGGTGATTCATGGCCTCACAGATATAAACAACAATAACTCCGCTTCAATTCGTCGAATGCAAATCTGCGACATAGCAATTTGTAGCTTAAAACGCGACACATCGACCCACCTCATGCCGATCTGCGACGTACTTGTATAGTTTTGTCAAACGTCGATCGTTTCGAGGGGTAGGCAATCAGGTAGTCAATGGCGATTCATGGCCTCACAGATATAAACAACTATAAATCTGCTTCTGTTCGTCGTATGCAAATCTGCGACACAGAAATTTGTAGCATAAAACACGACACATCGACCCACCTCATGCCGATCTGCGACGTACTTGTATAGTTTTGTCAATCGTCGATCGTTTCGAGGGGTAGGCAATCCGGTAGTCAATGGCGATTCATGGTCTCACAGATATAAACAACTATAACTCCGCTTCTATTCGTCGAATGCAAATTTGCGACATAGCAATTTGTAGCTTAAAACACGTCACATCGACCCACCTTGTGTCGATCTGCGACGAACTTGCATGGTTTCGTCAAACGTCGATCGTTTCGAGTGGTAGGGAATCCGGCCGTCAATGGTGATTCATGGCCTCACAGATATAAACAACAATAACTCCGCTTCTATTCGTCGTATGCAAATCTGCAACATAGCAATTTGTAGCATAAAACACGCGCCAACGAACCACCTTATACCGATCTGCGACGAACTTGCATAGTTTTGTCAAACATCGATCGTTTCGAGTGGAAAGCAATCCGGCCGTCAATGGTGATTCATGGCCTAACAGGTATAAACAACTATAACTCAGCTTCTATTCGTCGAATGCAAAATGCGACATAGCGATTTGTAGCTTAAAACACGGCACATCGACCCACTTCATGCCGATCTGCGACGTACTTGTATAGTTTCGTCAAACATCGATCGTTTCGAGTGGTAGGCAATCCGGCCGTCAATGGTGATTCATGGCCTCACAGATATAAACAACAATAACTCCGCTTCTATTCGTCGTATGCGAATATGCGACATAGCAATTTGTAGCTTAAAACACGTCACATCGAACCACCTTGTGCCGATCTGCGACGAACTTGCATGGTTTTGTCAAACATCGATCTTTTCGAGTGGAAAGCAATCCGGCCGTCAATGATGATTCATGGCCTCGCAGATATAAACAACAATAACTCCGCTTCTATTCGTCGTGTGCGAATATGCGACATAGCAATTTGTAGATTAAAACACGCCACATCGAACCACCTTGTGCCGACCTGCAACGAACTTGTATAGTTTCGTCAAACGTCGATCGTTTCGAGTGGTAGGCAATCCGGCCGTCAACGGTGATTCATGGCCTCACAGATATAAACAACTATAACTCCGCTTCTATTCGTCGAACGCAAGTCTGCGACATAGCAATTTGTAGCATAAAACACGCCCCAACGAACCACCTTATACCGATCTGCGACGAACTTGCATAGTTTTGTCAAACATCGATCGTTTCGAGTGGAAAGCAATCCGGCCGTCAATGGTGATTCATGGCCTGACAACTATAACCCCGCTTCTATTCGTCGAATGCAAATCTGCGACATAGCAATTTGTAGCTTAAAACACGTCACATCGTACCACCTTGTGCCGATCTGCGACGAACTTGCATAGTTTCGTCAAACATCGATCGTTTCGTGTGGTACGCAATCCGGCCGTCAATGGTGATTCATGGCCTCACAGATATAAACAACTATAACTCCGCTTCTATTCGCCGTATGCAAATCTGCGACATAGCAATTTGTAGCATAAAACACGGCCCAACCACCCACCTTATACCGATCTGCGACGAACTTGCATAGTTTCGTCAAACATCGATCGTTTCGAGTGGAAAGCAATCCGGCCGTCAATGGTGATTCATGGCCTGACAGACATAAACAACTATAAGTCCGCTTCTATACGCCGTATGCGAATCTGCGACATAGCAATTTGTAGCTCAAAACACGCCCCAACGAACCACCTTATACCGATCTGCGACGAACTTGCATAGTTTCGTCAAACATCGATCGTTTCGAGTGGAAAGCAATCCGGCCGTCAATGGTGATTCATGGCCTCACAGATATAAACAACAATAACTCCGCTTCTATTCGTCGAATGCAAATCTGCGACATAGCAATTTGTAGTTTAAAACACGTCACATCGACCCACCTTGTGCCGATGTGAGACGAACTTGCATAGTTTCGTCAAACGTCGATCGTTTCGAGTGGTAGGCAATCCGGCCGTCAATGGTGATTCATGGCCTCACAGATATAAACAACTATAACTCCGCTTCTATTCGTCGAATGCAAATCTGCGACATAGCAATTTGTAGCTTAAAACACGTCACATCGACCCACCTTGTGCCGATCTGCGACGAACTTGCATAGTTTCGTCAAACATCGATCGTTTCGAGTGGTAGGCAATCCGGCCGTCAATGGTGATTCATGGCCTCACAGATATAAACAACTATAACTCCGCTTCTATTCGTCGAATGCAAATCTGCGACATAGCAATTTGTAGCTTAAAACACGTCACATCGACCCACCTTGTGCCGATCTGCAACGAACTTGCATAGTTTCGTCAAACATCGATCGTTTCGAGTGGTAGGCAATCCGTCCGTCAATGGTGATTCATGGCCTCACAGATATAAACAACAATAACTCCGCTTCTATTCGTCGTATGCAAATCTGCGACATAGCAATTTGTAGCATAAAACACGTCACATCGACCCACCTTGTGCCGATCTGCGACGAACTTGCATAGTTTCGTCAAACATCGATCGTTTCGAGTGGAAAGCAATCCGGCCGTCAATGGTGATTCATGGCCTCACAGATATAAACAACAATAACTCCGCTTCTATTCGTCGTATGCAAATCTGCGACATAGCAATTTGTAGCTTAAAACACGCCCCAACGAACCACCTTGTGGCGATCTGCGACGAACTTGCATAGTTTCGTCAAACATCGATCGTTTCGAGTGGAAAGCAATCCGGCCGTCAATGGTGATTCATGGCCTGACAACTATAACCCCGCTTCTATTCGTCGAATGCAAATCTGTGACATAGCAATTTGTAGCTTAAAACACGTCACATCGACCCACCTTGTGCCGATCTGCGACGAACTTGCATAGTTTCGTCAAACATCGATCGTTTCGAGTGGTAGGCAATCCGGCCGTCAATGGTGATTCATGGCCTCACAGATATAAACAACTATAACTCCGCTTCTATTCGTCGAATGCAAATCTGCGACATAGCAATTTGTAGCTTAAAACACGTCACATCGACCCACCTTGTAACGATCTTCCACGAACTTGCATAGTTTCGTCAAACATCGATCGTTTCGAGTGGTAGGCAATCCGGCCGTCAATGGTGATTCATGGCCTCACCGATATAAACAACTATAACTCCGCTTCTATTCGTCGAATGCAAATCTGCGACATAGCAATTTGTAGCATAAAACGCGTCACATCGACCCACTTCATGCCGATCTGCGACGTACTTGTATAGTTTCGTCAAACATCGATCGTTTCGAGTGGTAGGCAATCCGGCCGTCAATGGTGATTCATGGCCTCACAGATATAAACAACAATAACTCCGCTTCTATTCGTCGTATGCAAATCTGCGACATAGCAATTTGTAGCTTAAAACACGCCCCAACGAACCACCTTATACCGATCTGCGACGAACTTGCATAGTTTCGTCAAACATCGATCGTTCCGAGTGGAAAGCAATCCGACCGTCAATGGTGATTCATGGCCTCACAGATATAAACAACAATAACTCCGCTTCAATTCGTCGAATGCAAATCTGCGACATAGCAATTTGTAGCTTAAAACGCGACACATCGACCCACCTCATGCCGATCTGCGACGTACTTGTATAGTTTTGTCAAACGTCGATCGTTTCGAGGGGTAGGCAATCAGGTAGTCAATGGCGATTCATGGCCTCACAGATATAAACAACTATAAATCTGCTTCTATTCGTCGTATGCAAATCTGCGACACAGAAATTTGTAGCTTAAAACACGCCCCAACGAACCACCTTATACCGATCTGCGACGAACTTGCATAGTTTCGTCAAACATCGATCGTTCCGAGTGGAAAGCAATCCGACCGTCAATGGTGATTCATGGCCTCACAGATATAAACAACAATAACTCCGCTTCAATTCGTCGAATGCAAATCTGCGACATAGCAATTTGTAGCTTAAAACGCGACACATCGACCCACCTCATGCCGATCTGCGACGTACTTGTATAGTTTTGTCAAACGTCGATCGTTTCGAGGGGTAGGCAATCAGGTAGTCAATGGCGATTCATGGCCTCACAGATATAAACAACTATAAATCTGCTTCTGTTCGTCGTATGCAAATCTGCGACACAGAAATTTGTAGCATAAAACACGACACATCGACCCACCTCATGCCGATCTGCGACGTACTTGTATAGTTTTGTCAATCGTCGATCGTTTCGAGGGGTAGGCAATCCGGTAGTCAATGGCGATTCATGGTCTCACAATTATAAACAACTATAACTCCGCTTCTATTCGTCGAATGCAAATTTGCGACATAGCAATTTGTAGCTTAAAACACGTCACATCGACCCACCTTGTGTCGATCTGCGACGAACTTGCATGGTTTCGTCAAACGTCGATCGTTTCGAGTGGTAGGCAATCCGGCCGTCAATGGTGATTCATGGCCTCACAGATATAAACAACAATAACTCCGCTTCTATTCGTCGTATGCAAATCTGCGACATAGCAATTTGTAGCTTAAAACACGCCCCAACGAACCACCTTATACCGATCTGCGACGAACTTGCATAGTTTCGTCAAACATTGATCGTTCCGAGTGGAAAGCAATCCGACCGTCAATGGTGATTCATGGCCTCACAGATATAAACAACAATAACTCCGCTTCAATTCGTCGAATGCAAATCTGCGACATAGCAATTTGTAGCTTAAAACGCGACACATCGACCCACCTCATGCCGATCTGCGACGTACTTGTATAGTTTTGTCAAACGTCGATCGTTTCGAGGGGTAGGCAATCAGGTAGTCAATGGCGATTCATGGCCTCACAGATATAAACAACTATAAATCTGCTTCTGTTCGTCGTATGCAAATCTGCGACACAGAAATTTGTAGCATAAAACACGACACATCGACCCACCTCATGCCGATCTGCGACGTACTTGTATAGTTTTGTCAATCGTCGATCGTTTCGAGGGGTAGGCAATCCGGTAGTCAATGGCGATTCATGGTCTCACAGATATAAACAACTATAACTCCGCTTCTATTCGTCGAATGCAAATTTGCGACATAGCAATTTGTAGCTTAAAACACGTCACATCGACCCACCTTGTGTCGATCTGCGACGAACTTGCATGGTTTCGTCAAACGTCGATCGTTTCGAGTGGTAGGGAATCCGGCCGTCAATGGTGATTCATGGCCTCACAGATATAAACAACAATAACTCCGCTTCTATTCGTCGTATGCAAATCTGCAACATAGCAATTTGTAGCATAAAACACGCGCCAACGAACCACCTTATACCGATCTGCGACGAACTTGCATAGTTTTGTCAAACATCGATCGTTTCGAGTGGAAAGCAATCCGGCCGTCAATGGTGATTCATGGCCTAACAGGTATAAACAACTATAACTCAGCTTCTATTCGTCGAATGCAAAATGCGACATAGCGATTTGTAGCTTAAAACACGGCACATCGACCCACTTCATGCCGATCTGCGACGTACTTGTATAGTTTCGTCAAACATCGATCGTTTCGAGTGGTAGGCAATCCGGCCGTCAATGGTGATTCATGGCCTCACAGATATAAACAACAATAACTCCGCTTCTATTCGTCGTATGCGAATATGCGACATAGCAATTTGTAGCTTAAAACACGTCACATCGAACCACCTTGTGCCGATCTGCGACGAACTTGCATGGTTTTGTCAAACATCGATCTTTTCGAGTGGAAAGCAATCCGGCCGTCAATGATGATTCATGGCCTCACAGATATAAACAACAATAACTCCGCTTCTATTCGTCGTGTGCGAATATGCGACATAGCAATTTGTAGATTAAAACACGCCACATCGAACCACCTTGTGCCGACCTGCAACGAACTTGTATAGTTTCGTCAAACGTCGATCGTTTCGAGTGGTAGGCAATCCGGCCGTCAACGGTGATTCATGGCCTCACAGATATAAACAACTATAACTCCGCTTCTATTCGTCGAACGCAAATCTGCGACATAGCAATTTGTAGCATAAAACACGCCCCAACGAACCACCTTATACCGATCTGCGACGAACTTGCATAGTTTTGTCAAACATCGATCGTTTCGAGTGGAAAGCAATCCGGCCGTCAATGGTGATTCATGGCCTGACAACTATAACCCCGCTTCTATTCGTCGAATGCAAATCTGCGACATAGCAATTTGTAGCTTAAAACACGTCACATCGTACCACCTTGTGCCGATCTGCGACGAACTTGCATAGTTTCGTCAAACATCGATCGTTTCGTGTGGTACGCAATCCGGCCGTCAATGGTGATTCATGGCCTCACAGATATAAACAACTATAACTCCGCTTCTATTCGCCGTATGCAAATCTGCGACATAGCAATTTGTAGCATAAAACACGGCCCAACCACCCACCTTATACCGATCTGCGACGAACTTGCATAGTTTCGTCAAACATCGATCGTTTCGAGTGGAAAGCAATCCGGCCGTCAATGGTGATTCATGGCCTGACAGACATAAACAACTATAAGTCCGCTTCTATACGCCGTATGCGAATCTGCGACATAGCAATTTGTAGCTCAAAACACGCCCCAACGAACCACCTTATACCGATCTGCGACGAACTTGCATAGTTTCGTCAAACATCGATCGTTTCGAGTGGAAAGCAATCCGGCCGTCAATGGTGATTCATGGCCTCACAGATATAAACAACAATAACTCCGCTTCTATTCGTCGAATGCAAATCTGCGACATAGCAATTTGTAGTTTAAAACACGTCACATCGACCCACCTTGTGCCGATGTGCGACGAACTTGCATAGTTTCGTCAAACGTCGATCGTTTCGAGTGGTAGGCAATCCGGCCGTCAATGGTGATTCATGGCCTCACAGATATAAACAACTATAACTCCGCTTCTATTCGTCGAATGCAAATCTGCGACATAGCAATTTGTAGCTTAAAACACGTCACATCGACCCACCTTGTGCCGATCTGCGACGAACTTGCATAGTTTCGTCAAACATCGATCGTTTCGAGTGGTAGGCAATCCGGCCGTCAATGGTGATTCATGGCCTCACAGATATAAACAACTATAACTCCGCTTCTATTCGTCGAATGCAAATCTGCGACATAGCAATTTGTAGCTTAAAACACGTCACATCGACCCACCTTGTGCCGATCTGCAACGAACTTGCATAGTTTCGTCAAACATCGATCGTTTCGAGTGGTAGGCAATCCGTCCGTCAATGGTGATTCATGGCCTCACAGATATAAACAACAATAACTCCGCTTCTATTCGTCGTATGCAAATCTGCGACATAGCAATTTGTAGCATAAAACACGTCACATCGACCCACCTTGTGCCGATCTGCGACGAACTTGCATAGTTTCGTCAAACATCGATCGTTTCGAGTGGAAAGCAATCCGGCCGTCAATGGTGATTCATGGCCTCACAGATATAAACAACAATAACTCCGCTTCTATTCGTCGTATGCAAATCTGCGACATAGCAATTTGTAGCATAAAACACGCCCCAACGAACCACCTTGTGGCGATCTGCGACGAACTTGCATAGTTTCGTCAAACATCGATCGTTTCGAGTGGAAAGCAATCCGGCCGTCAATGGTGATTCATGGCCTGACAACTATAACCCCGCTTCTATTCGTCGAATGCAAATCTGTGACATAGCAATTTGTAGCTTAAAACACGTCACATCGACCCACCTTGTGCCGATCTGCGACGAACTTGCATAGTTTCGTCAAACATCGATCGTTTCGAGTGGTAGGCAATCCGGCCGTCAATGGTGATTCATGGCCTCACAGATATAAACAACTATAACTCCGCTTCTATTCGTCGAATGCAAATCTGCGACATAGCAATTTGTAGCTTAAAACACGTCACATCGACCCACCTTGTAACGATCTTCCACGAACTTGCATAGTTTCGTCAAACATCGATCGTTTCGAGTGGTAGGCAATCCGGCCGTCAATGGTGATTCATGGCCTCACCGATATAAACAACTATAACTCCGCTTCTATTCGTCGAATGCAAATCTGCGACATAGCAATTTGTAGCATAAAACGCGTCACATCGACCCACTTCATGCCGATCTGCGACGTACTTGTATAGTTTCGTCAAACATCGATCGTTTCGAGTGGTAGGCAATCCGGCCGTCAATGGTGATTCATGGCCTCACAGATATAAACAACAATAACTCCGCTTCTATTCGTCGTATGCAAATCTGCGACATAGCAATTTGTAGCTTAAAACACGCCCCAACGAACCACCTTATACCGATCTGCGACGAACTTGCATAGTTTCGTCAAACATCGATCGTTCCGAGTGGAAAGCAATCCGACCGTCAATGGTGATTCATGGCCTCACAGATATAAACAACAATAACTCCGCTTCAATTCGTCGAATGCAAATCTGCGACATAGCAATTTGTAGCTTAAAACGCGACACATCGACCCACCTCATGCCGATCTGCGACGTACTTGTATAGTTTTGTCAAACGTCGATCGTTTCGAGGGGTAGGCAATCAGGTAGTCAATGGCGATTCATGGCCTCACAGATATAAAAAACTATAAATCTGCTTCTATTCGTCGTATGCAAATATGCGACACAGAAATTTGTAGCTTAAAACACGCCCCAACGAACCACCTTATACCGATCTGCGACGAACTTGCATAGTTTCGTCAAACATCGATCGTTCCGAGTGGAAAGCAATCCGACCGTCAATGGTGATTCATGGCCTCACAGATATAAACAACAATAACTCCGCTTCAATTCGTCGAATGCAAATCTGCGACATAGCAATTTGTAGCTTAAAACGCGACACATCGACCCACCTCATGCCGATCTGCGACGTACTTGTATAGTTTTGTCAAACGTCGATCGTTTCGAGGGGTAGGCAATCAGGTAGTCAATGGCGATTCATGGCCTCACAGATATAAACAACTATAAATCTGCTTCTGTTCGTCGTATGCAAATCTGCGACACAGAAATTTGTAGCATAAAACACGACACATCGACCCACCTCATGCCGATCTGCGACGTACTTGTATAGTTTTGTCAATCGTCGATCGTTTCGAGGGGTAGGCAATCCGGTAGTCAATGGCGATTCATCGTCTCACAGATATAAACAACTATAACTCCGCTTCTATTCGTCGAATGCAAATTTGCGACATAGCAATTTGTAGCTTAAAACACGTCACATCGACCCACCTTGTGTCGATCTGCGACGAACTTGCATGGTTTCGTCAAACGTCGATCGTTTCGAGTGGTAGGGAATCCGGCCGTCAATGGTGATTCATGGCCTCACAGATATAAACAACAATAACTCCGCTTCTATTCGTCGTATGCAAATCTGCGACATAGCAATTTGTAGCATAAAACACGCCCCAACGAACCACCTTATACCGATCTGCGACGAACTTGCATAGTTTTGTCAAACATCGATCGTTTCGAGTGGAAAGCAATCCGGCCGTCAATGGTGATTCATGGCCTAACAGGTATAAACAACTATAACTCAGCTTCTATTTGTCGAATGCAAATTTGCGACATAGCGATTTGTAGCTTAAAACACGGCACATCGACCCACTTCATGCCGATCTGCGACGTACTAGTATAGTTTCGTCAAACATCGATCGTTTCGAGTGGTAGGCAATCCGGCCGTCAATGGTGATTCATGGCCTCACAGATATAAACAACAATAACTCCGCTTCTATTCGTCGTATGCGAATATGCGACATAGCAATTTGTAGCTTAAAACACGTCACATCGAACCACCTTGTGCCGATCTGCGACGAACTTGCATGGTTTTGTCAAACATCGATCTTTTCGAGTGGAAAGCAATCCGGCCGTCAATGATGATTCATGGCCTCACAGATATAAACAACAATAACTCCGCTTCTATTCGTCGTGTGCGAATATGCGACATAGCAATTTGTAGCTTAAAACACGCCACATCGAACCACCTTGTGCCGACCTGCGACGAACTTGTATAGTTTCGTCAAACGTCGATCGTTTCGAGTGGTAGGCAATCCGGCCGTCAACGGTGATTCATGGCCTCACAGATATAAACAACTATAACTCCGCTTCTATTCGTCGAACGCAAATCTGCGACATAGCAATTTGTAGCATAAAACACGCCCCAACGAACCACCTTATACCGATCTGCGACGAACTTGCATAGTTTTGTCAAACATCGATCGTTTCGAGTGGAAAGCAATCCGGCCGTCAATGGTGATTCATGGCCTGACAACTATAACCCCGCTTCTATTCGTCGAATGCAAATCTGCGACATAGCAATTTGTAGCTTAAAACACGTCACATCGTACCACCTTGTGCCGATCTGCGACGAACTTGCATAGTTTCGTCAAACATCGATCGTTTCGAGTGGTACGCAATCCGGCCATCAATGGTGATTCATGGCCTCACAGATATAAACAACTATAACTCCGCTTCTATTCGCCGTATGCAAATCTGCGACATAGCAATTTGTAGCATAAAACACGGCCCAACCACCCACCTTATACCGATCTGCGACGAACTTGCATAGTTTCGTCAAACATCGATCGTTTCGAGTGGAAAGCAATCCGGCCGTCAATGGTGATTCATGGCCTGACAGATATAAACAACTATAAGTCCGTTTCTATACGCCGTATGCGAATCTGCGACATAGCAATTTGTAGCTCAAAACACGCCCCAACGAACCACCTTATACCGATCTGCGACGAACTTGCATAGTTTCGTCAAACATCGATCGTTTCGAGTGGAAAGCAATCCGGCCGTCAATGGTGATTCATGGCCTCACAGATATAAACAACAATAACTCCGCTTCTATTCGTCGAATGCAAATCTGCGACATAGCAATTTGTAGTTTAAAACACGTCACATCGACCCACCTTGTGCCGATGTGCGACGAACTTGCATAGTTTCGTCAAACGTCGATCGTTTCGAGTGGTAGGCAATCCGGCCGTCAATGGTGATTCATGGCCTCACAGATATAAACAACTATAACTCCGCTTCTATTCGTCGAATGCAAATCTGCGACATAGCAATTTGTAGCTTAAAACACGTCACATCGACCCACCTTGTGCCGATCTGCGACGAACTTGCATAGTTTCGTCAAACATCGATCGTTTCGAGTGGAAAGCAATCCGGCCGTCAATGGTGATTCATGGCCTCACAGATATAAACAACAATTACTCCGCTTCTATTCGTCGTATGCAAATCTGCGACATAGCAATTTGTAGCATAAAACACGCCCCAACGAACCACCTTGTGGCGATCTGCGACGAACTTGTATAGTTTTGTCAAACGTCGATCGTTTCGAGGGGTAGGCAATCAGGTAGTCAATGGCGATTCATGGCCTCACAGATATAAACAACTATAACTCCGCTTCTATTCGTCGAATGCAAATCTGCGACATAGCAATTTGTAGCATAAAACGCGTCACATCGACCCACCTTGTGCCGATCTGCGACGAACTTGCATGGTTTCGTCAAACGTCGATCGTTTCGAGTGGTAGGGAATCCGGCCGTCAATGGTGATTCATGGCCTCACAGATATAAACAACAATAACTCCGCTTCTATTCGTCGTATGCAAATCTGCGACACAGCAATTTGTAGCTTAAAACACGTCACATCGAACCACCTTGTGCCGATCTGCGACGAACTTGCATAGTTTCGTCAAACATCGATCGTTTCGAGTGGAAAGCAATCCGGCCGTCAATGGTGATTCATGGCCTCACAGATATAAACAACAATAACTCCGCTTCTATTCGTCGAATGCAAATCTGCGACATAGCAATTTGTAGTTTAAAACACGTCACATCGACCCACCTTGTGCCGATGTGCGACGAACTTGCATAGTTTCGTCAAACGTCGATCGTTTCGAGTGGTAGGCAATCCGGCCGTCAATGGTGATTCATGGCCTCACAGATATAAACAACTATAACTCCGCTTCTATTCGTCGAATGCAAATCTGCGACATAGCAATTTGTAGCTTAAAACACGTCACATCGACCCACCTTGTGCCGATCTGCGACGAACTTGCATAGTTTCGTCAAACATCGATCGTTTCGAGTGGTAGGCAATCCGGCCGTCAATGGTGATTCATGGCCTCACAGATATAAACAACTATAACTCCGCTTCTATTCGTCGAATGCAAATCTGCGACATAGCAATTTGTAGCTTAAAACACGTCACATCGACCCACCTTGTGCCGATCTGCAACGAACTTGCATAGTTTCGTCAAACATCGATCGTTTCGAGTGGTAGGCAATCCGTCCGTCAATGGTGATTCATGGCCTCACAGATATAAACAACAATAACTCCGCTTCTATTCGTCGAATGCAAATCTGCGACATAGCAATTTGTAGCATAAAACACGTCACATCGACCCACCTTGTGCCGATCTGCGACGAACTTGCATAGTTTCGTCAAACATCGATCGTTTCGAGTGGAAAGCAATCCGGCCGTCAATGGTGATTCATGGCCTCACAGATATAAACAACAATAACTCCGCTTCTATTCGTCGTATGCAAATCTGCGACATAGCAATTTGTAGCATAAAACACGCCCCAACGAACCACCTTGTGGCGATCTGCGACGAACTTGCATAGTTTCGTCAAACATCGATCGTTTCGAGTGGAAAGCAATCCGGCCGTCAATGGTGATTCATGGCCTGACAACTATAACCCCGCTTCTATTCGTCGAATGCAAATCTGTGACATAGCAATTTGTAGCTTAAAACACGTCACATCGACCCACCTTGTGCCGATCTGCGACGAACTTGCATAGTTTCGTCAAACATCGATCGTTTCGAGTGGTAGGCAATCCGGCCGTCAATGGTGATTCATGGCCTCACAGATATAAACAACTATAACTCCGCTTCTATTCGTCGAATGCAAATCTGCGACATAGCAATTTGTAGCTTAAAACACGTCACATCGACCCACCTTGTAACGATCTTCCACGAACTTGCATAGTTTCGTCAAACATCGATCGTTTCGAGTGGTAGGCAATCCGGCCGTCAATGGTGATTCATGGCCTCACCGATATAAACAACTATAACTCCGCTTCTATTCGTCGAATGCAAATCTGCGACATAGCAATTTGTAGCATAAAACGCGTCACATCGACCCACTTCATGCCGATCTGCGACGTACTTGTGTAGTTTCGTCAAACATCGATCGTTTCGAGTGGTAGGCAATCCGGCCGTCAATGGTGATTCATGGCCTCACAGATATAAACAACAATAACTCCGCTTCTATTCGTCGTATGCAAATCTGCGACATAGCAATTTGTAGCTTAAAACTCGCCCCAACGAACCACCTTATACCGATCTGCGACGAACTTGCATAGTTTCGTCAAACATCGATCGTTCCGAGTGGAAAGCAATCCGACCGTCAATGGTGATTCATGGCCTCACAGATATAAACAACAATAACTCCGCTTCAATTCGTCGAATGCAAATCTGCGACATAGCAATTTGTAGCTTAAAACGCGACACATCGACCCACCTCATGCCGATCTGCGACGTACTTGTATAGTTTTGTCAAACGTCGATCGTTTCGAGGGGTAGGCAATCAGGTAGTCAATGGCGATTCATGGCCTCACAGATATAAACAACTATAAATCTGCTTCTATTCGTCGTATGCAAATCTGCGACACAGAAATTTGTAGCTTAAAACACGCCCCAACGAACCACCTTATACCGATCTGCGACGAACTTGCATAGTTTCGTCAAACATCGATCGTTCCGAGTGGAAAGCAATCCGACCGTCAATGGTGATTCATGGCCTCACAGATATAAACAACAATAACTCCGCTTCAATTCGTCGAATGCAAATCTGCGACATAGCAATTTGTAGCTTAAAACGCGACACATCGACCCACCTCATGCCGATCTGCGACGTACTTGTATAGTTTTGTCAAACGTCGATCGTTTCGAGGGGTAGGCAATCAGGTAGTCAATGGCGATTCATGGCCTCACAGATATAAACAACTATAAATCTGCTTCTGTTCGTCGTATGCAAATCTGCGACACAGAAATTTGTAGCATAAAACACGACACATCGACCCACCTCATGCCGATCTGCGACGTACTTGTATAGTTTTGTCAATCGTCGATCGTTTCGAGGGGTAGGCAATCCGGTAGTCAATGGCGATTCATCGTCTCACAGATATAAACAACTATAACTCCGCTTCTATTCGTCGAATGCAAATTTGCGACATAGCAATTTGTAGCTTAAAACACGTCACATCGACCCACCTTGTGTCGATCTGCGACGAACTTGCATGGTTTCGTCAAACGTCGATCGTTTCGAGTGGTAGGGAATCCGGCCGTCAATGGTGATTCATGGCCTCACAGATATAAACAACAATAACTCCGCTTCTATTCGTCGTATGCAAATCTGCGACATAGCAATTTGTAGCATAAAACACGCCCCAACGAACCACCTTATACCGATCTGCGACGAACTTGCATAGTTTTGTCAAACATCGATCGTTTCGAGTGGAAAGCAATCCGGCCGTCAATGGTGATTCATGGCCTAACAGGTATAAACAACTATAACTCAGCTTCTATTTGTCGAATGCAAATTTGCGACATAGCGATTTGTAGCTTAAAACACGGCACATCGACCCACTTCATGCCGATCTGCGACGTACTAGTATAGTTTCGTCAAACATCGATCGTTTCGAGTGGTAGGCAATCCGGCCGTCAATGGTGATTCATGGCCTCACAGATATAAACAACAATAACTCCGCTTCTATTCGTCGTATGCGAATATGCGACATAGCAATTTGTAGCTTAAAACACGTCACATCGAACCACCTTGTGCCGATCTGCGACGAACTTGCATGGTTTTGTCAAACATCGATCTTTTCGAGTGGAAAGCAATCCGGCCGTCAATGATGATTCATGGCCTCACAGATATAAACAACAATAACTCCGCTTCTATTCGTCGTGTGCGAATATGCGACATAGCAATTTGTAGCTTAAAACACGCCACATCGAACCACCTTGTGCCGACCTGCGACGAACTTGTATAGTTTCGTCAAACGTCGATCGTTTCGAGTGGTAGGCAATCCGGCCGTCAACGGTGATTCATGGCCTCACAGATATAAACAACTATAACTCCGCTTCTATTCGTCGAACGCAAATCTGCGACATAGCAATTTGTAGCATAAAACACGCCCCAACGAACCACCTTATACCGATCTGCGACGAACTTGCATAGTTTTGTCAAACATCGATCGTTTCGAGTGGAAAGCAATCCGGCCGTCAATGGTGATTCATGGCCTGACAACTATAACCCCGCTTCTATTCGTCGAATGCAAATCTGCGACATAGCAATTTGTAGCTTAAAACACGTCACATCGTACCACCTTGTGCCGATCTGCGACGAACTTGCATAGTTTCGTCAAACATCGATCGTTTCGAGTGGTACGCAATCCGGCCATCAATGGTGATTCATGGCCTCACAGATATAAACAACTATAACTCCGCTTCTATTCGCCGTATGCAAATCTGCGACATAGCAATTTGTAGCATAAAACACGGCCCAACCACCCACCTTATACCGATCTGCGACGAACTTGCATAGTTTCGTCAAACATCGATCGTTTCGAGTGGAAAGCAATCCGGCCGTCAATGGTGATTCATGGCCTGACAGATATAAACAACTATAAGTCCGTTTCTATACGCCGTATGCGAATCTGCGACATAGCAATTTGTAGCTCAAAACACGCCCCAACGAACCACCTTATACCGATCTGCGACGAACTTGCATAGTTTCGTCAAACATCGATCGTTTCGAGTGGAAAGCAATCCGGCCGTCAATGGTGATTCATGGCCTCACAGATATAAACAACAATAACTCCGCTTCTATTCGTCGAATGCAAATCTGCGACATAGCAATTTGTAGTTTAAAACACGTCACATCGACCCACCTTGTGCCGATGTGCGACGAACTTGCATAGTTTCGTCAAACGTCGATCGTTTCGAGTGGTAGGCAATCCGGCCGTCAATGGTGATTCATGGCCTCACAGATATAAACAACTATAACTCCGCTTCTATTCGTCGAATGCAAATCTGCGACATAGCAATTTGTAGCTTAAAACACGTCACATCGACCCACCTTGTGCCGATCTGCGACGAACTTGCATAGTTTCGTCAAACATCGATCGTTTCGAGTGGAAAGCAATCCGGCCGTCAATGGTGATTCATGGCCTCACAGATATAAACAACAATTACTCCGCTTCTATTCGTCGTATGCAAATCTGCGACATAGCAATTTGTAGCATAAAACACGCCCCAACGAACCACCTTGTGGCGATCTGCGACGAACTTGTATAGTTTTGTCAAACGTCGATCGTTTCGAGGGGTAGGCAATCAGGTAGTCAATGGCGATTCATGGCCTCACAGATATAAACAACTATAACTCCGCTTCTATTCGTCGAATGCAAATCTGCGACATAGCAATTTGTAGCATAAAACGCGTCACATCGACCCACCTTGTGCCGATCTGCGACGAACTTGCATGGTTTCGTCAAACGTCGATCGTTTCGAGTGGTAGGGAATCCGGCCGTCAATGGTGATTCATGGCCTCACAGATATAAACAACAATAACTCAGCTTCTATTCGTCGTATGCAAATCTGCGACACAGCGATTTGTAGCTTAAAACACGTCACATCGAACCACCTTGTGCCGATCTGCGACGAACTTGCATAGTTTCGTCAAACATCGATCGTTTCGAGTGGTAGGCAATCCGGCCGTCAATGGTGATTCATGGCCTCACAGATATAAACAACTATAACTCCGCTTCTATTCGTCGAATGCAAATCTGCGACATAGCAATTTGTAGCTTAAAACACGCCACATCGAACCACCTCATGCCGATCTGCGACGTACTTGTATAGTTTCGTCAAACGTCGATCCTTTCGAGTGGTAGGCAATCCGGTAGTCAATGGCGATTCATGCCCTCACAGATATAAACAACTATAACTCCGCTTCTATTCGTCGTATGCGAATCTGCGACCTAGCAATTTGTAGCTTAAAACACGCCCGAATGAACCACCTTATACCGATCTGCGACGAACTTGCATAGTTTCGTCAAACATCGATCGATTCTAGTGGAAAGCAATCTGGCCGTCAATGGTGATTCATGGCCAGACAGATATAAACAACTATAACTCCGCTTCTATTCGTCGAATGCAAATCTGCGACATAGCAATTTGTAGCATAAAACACGTCACATCGACCCACCATGTGCCGATCTGCGACGAACTTGCATGGTTTCGTCAAACGTCGTTCGTTTCGAGTGGTAGGGAATCCGGCCGTCAATGGTGATTCATGGCCTCACAGATATAAACCACAATAACTCCGTTTCTATTCGTCGTTTGCGAATCTGCGACATAGCAATTTGTAGCTTAAAACGCGACACATCGACCCACCTCATGCCGATCTGCGACGTACTTGTATAGTTTTGTCAAACGTCGATCGTTTCGAGGGGTAGGCAATCAGGTAGTCAATGGCGATTCATGGCCTCACAGATATAAACAACTATAAATCTGCTTCTGTTCGTCGTATGCAAATCTGCGACACAGAAATTTGTAGCATAAAACACGACACATCGACCCACCTCATGCCGATCTGCGACGTACTTGTATAGTTTTGTCAATCGTCGATCGTTTCGAGGGGTAGGCAATCCGGTAGTCAATGGCGATTCATCGTCTCACAGATATAAACAACTATAACTCCGCTTCTATTCGTCGAATGCAAATTTGCGACATAGCAATTTGTAGCTTAAAACACGTCACATCGACCCACCTTGTGTCGATCTGCGACGAACTTGCATGGTTTCGTCAAACGTCGATCGTTTCGAGTGGTAGGGAATCCGGCCGTCAATGGTGATTCATGGCCTCACAGATATAAACAACAATAACTCCGCTTCTATTCGTCGTATGCAAATCTGCGACATAGCAATTTGTAGCATAAAACACGCCCCAACGAACCACCTTATACCGATCTGCGACGAACTTGCATAGTTTTGTCAAACATCGATCGTTTCGAGTGGAAAGCAATCCGGCCGTCAATGGTGATTCATGGCCTAACAGGTATAAACAACTATAACTCAGCTTCTATTTGTCGAATGCAAATTTGCGACATAGCGATTTGTAGCTTAAAACACGGCACATCGACCCACTTCATGCCGATCTGCGACGTACTAGTATAGTTTCGTCAAACATCGATCGTTTCGAGTGGTAGGCAATCCGGCCGTCAATGGTGATTCATGGCCTCACAGATATAAACAACAATAACTCCGCTTCTATTCGTCGTATGCGAATATGCGACATAGCAATTTGTAG
Source organism: Anoplius nigerrimus (assembly GCA_914767735.1). NCBI lineage: Eukaryota > Metazoa > Arthropoda > Insecta > Hymenoptera > Pompilidae > Anoplius > Anoplius nigerrimus. The sequence goes on from CAJZBX010000756.1 coordinate 195,146, forward strand.
CTTAAAACACGTCACATCGAACCACCTTGTGCCGATCTGCGACGAACTTGCATGGTTTTGTCAAACATCGATCTTTTCGAGTGGAAAGCAATCCGGCCGTCAATGATGATTCATGGCCTCACAGATATAAACAACAATAACTCCGCTTCTATTCGTCGTGTGCGAATATGCGACATAGCAATTTGTAGCTTAAAACACGCCACATCGAACCACCTTGTGCCGACCTGCGACGAACTTGTATAGTTTCGTCAAACGTCGATCGTTTCGAGTGGTAGGCAATCCGGCCGTCAACGGTGATTCATGGCCTCACAGATATAAACAACTATAACTCCGCTTCTATTCGTCGAACGCAAATCTGCGACATAGCAATTTGTAGCATAAAACACGCCCCAACGAACCACCTTATACCGATCTGCGACGAACTTGCATAGTTTTGTCAAACATCGATCGTTTCGAGTGGAAAGCAATCCGGCCGTCAATGGTGATTCATGGCCTGACAACTATAACCCCGCTTCTATTCGTCGAATGCAAATCTGCGACATAGCAATTTGTAGCTTAAAACACGTCACATCGTACCACCTTGTGCCGATCTGCGACGAACTTGCATAGTTTCGTCAAACATCGATCGTTTCGAGTGGTACGCAATCCGGCCATCAATGGTGATTCATGGCCTCACAGATATAAACAACTATAACTCCGCTTCTATTCGCCGTATGCAAATCTGCGACATAGCAATTTGTAGCATAAAACACGGCCCAACCACCCACCTTATACCGATCTGCGACGAACTTGCATAGTTTCGTCAAACATCGATCGTTTCGAGTGGAAAGCAATCCGGCCGTCAATGGTGATTCATGGCCTGACAGATATAAACAACTATAAGTCCGTTTCTATACGCCGTATGCGAATCTGCGACATAGCAATTTGTAGCTCAAAACACGCCCCAACGAACCACCTTATACCGATCTGCGACGAACTTGCATAGTTTCGTCAAACATCGATCGTTTCGAGTGGAAAGCAATCCGGCCGTCAATGGTGATTCATGGCCTCACAGATATAAACAACAATAACTCCGCTTCTATTCGTCGAATGCAAATCTGCGACATAGCAATTTGTAGTTTAAAACACGTCACATCGACCCACCTTGTGCCGATGTGCGACGAACTTGCATAGTTTCGTCAAACGTCGATCGTTTCGAGTGGTAGGCAATCCGGCCGTCAATGGTGATTCATGGCCTCACAGATATAAACAACTATAACTCCGCTTCTATTCGTCGAATGCAAATCTGCGACATAGCAATTTGTAGCTTAAAACACGTCACATCGACCCACCTTGTGCCGATCTGCGACGAACTTGCATAGTTTCGTCAAACATCGATCGTTTCGAGTGGAAAGCAATCCGGCCGTCAATGGTGATTCATGGCCTCACAGATATAAACAACAATTACTCCGCTTCTATTCGTCGTATGCAAATCTGCGACATAGCAATTTGTAGCATAAAACACGCCCCAACGAACCACCTTGTGGCGATCTGCGACGAACTTGTATAGTTTTGTCAAACGTCGATCGTTTCGAGGGGTAGGCAATCAGGTAGTCAATGGCGATTCATGGCCTCACAGATATAAACAACTATAACTCCGCTTCTATTCGTCGAATGCAAATCTGCGACATAGCAATTTGTAGCATAAAACGCGTCACATCGACCCACCTTGTGCCGATCTGCGACGAACTTGCATGGTTTCGTCAAACGTCGATCGTTTCGAGTGGTAGGGAATCCGGCCGTCAATGGTGATTCATGGCCTCACAGATATAAACAACAATAACTCCGCTTCTATTCGTCGTATGCAAATCTGCGACACAGCAATTTGTAGCTTAAAACACGTCACATCGAACCACCTTGTGCCGATCTGCGACGAACTTGCATAGTTTCGTCAAACATCGATCGTTTCGAGTGGTAGGCAATCCGGCCGTCAATGGTGATTCATGGCCTCACAGATATAAACAACTATAACTCCGCTTCTATTCGTCGAATGCAAATCTGCGACATAGCAATTTGTAGCTTAAAACACGCCACATCGAACCACCTCATGCCGATCTGCGACGTACTTGTATAGTTTCGTCAAACGTCGATCGTTTCGAGTGGTAGGCAATCCGGTAGTCAATGGCGATTCATGCCCTCACAGATATAAACAACTATAACTCCGCTTCTATTCGTCGTATGCGAATCTGCGACCTAGCAATTTGTAGCTTAAAACACGCCCCAATGAACCACCTTATACCGATCTGCGACGAACTTGCATAGTTTCGTCAAACATCGATCGATTCTAGTGGAAAGCAATCTGGCCGTCAATGGTGATTCATGGCCAGACAGATATAAACAACTATAACTCCGCTTCTATTCGTCGAATGCAAATCTGCGACATAGCAATTTGTAGCATAAAACACGTCACATCGACCCACCATGTGCCGATCTGCGACGAACTTGCATGGTTTCGTCAAACGTCGTTCGTTTCGAGTGGTAGGGAATCCGGCCGTCAATGGTGATTCATGGCCTCACAGATATAAACCACAATAACTCCGTTTCTATTCGTCGTTTGCGAATCTGCGACATAGCAATTTGTAGCTTAAAACACGCCCTAATGAACCAACTTAACCGATCTGCGACGAACTTGCATAGTTTTGTCAAACATCGATCGTTTCGAGTGGAAAGCAATCCGGTCGTCAATGGTGATTCATGGCCTGACAGGTATAAACAACTATAACTCAGCTTCTATTCGTCGAATGCAAATTTGCGACATAGCGATTTGTAGCTTAAAACACGACACATCGACCCACTTCATGCCGATCTGCGACGTACTTGTATAGTTTCGTCAAACATCGATCGTTTCGAGTGGTAGGCAATCCGGCCGTCAATGGTGATTCATGGCCTCACAGATATAAACAACAATAACTCCGCTTCTATTCGTCGTATGCAAATCTGCGACATAGCAATTTGTAGCTTAAAACACGCCCCAACGAACCACCTTATACCGATCTGCGACGAACTTGCATAGTTTCGTCAAACATCGATCGTTCCGAGTGGAAAGCAATCCGACCGTCAATGGTGATTCATGGCCTCACAGATATAAACAACAATAACTCCGCTTCAATTCGTCGAATGCAAATCAGCGACATAGCAATTTGTAGCTTAAAACGCGACACATCGACCCACCTCATGCCGATCTGCGACGTACTTGTATAGTTTTGTCAAACGTCGATCGTTTCGAGGGGTAGGCAATCAGGTAGTCAATGGCGATTCATGGCCTCACAGATATAAACAACTATAAATCTGCTTCTGTTCGTCGTATGCAAATCTGCGACACAGAAATTTGTAGCATAAAACACGACACATCGACCCACCTCATGCCGATCTGCGACGTACTTGTATAGTTTTGTCAATCGTCGATCGTTTCGAGGGGTAGGCAATCCGGTAGTCAATGGCGATTCATGGTCTCACAATTATAAACAACTATAACTCCGCTTCTATTCGTCGAATGCAAATTTGCGACATAGCAATTTGTAGCTTAAAACACGTCACATCGACCCACCTTGTGTCGATCTGCGACGAACTTGCATGGTTTCGTCAAACGTCGATCGTTTCGAGTGGTAGGCAATCCGGCCGTCAATGGTGATTCATGGCCTCACAGATATAAACAACAATAACTCCGCTTCTATTCGTCGTATGCAAATCTGCGACATAGCAATTTGTAGCTTAAAACACGCCCCAACGAACCACCTTATACCGATCTGCGACGAACTTGCATAGTTTCGTGAAACATCGATCGTTCCGAGTGGAAAGCAATCCGACCGTCAATGGTGATTCATGGCCTCACAGATATAAACAACAATAACTCCGCTTCAATTCGTCGAATGCAAATCTGCGACATAGCAATTTGTAGCTTAAAACGCGACACATCGACCCACCTCATGCCGATCTGCGACGTACTTGTATAGTTTTGTCAAACGTCGATCGTTTCGAGGGGTAGGCAATCAGGTAGTCAATGGCGATTCATGGCCTCACAGATATAAACAACTATAAATCTGCTTCTGTTCGTCGTATGCAAATCTGCGACACAGAAATTTGTAGCATAAAACACGACACATCGACCCACCTCATGCCGATCTGCGACGTACTTGTATAGTTTTGTCAATCGTCGATCGTTTCGAGGGGTAGGCAATCCGGTAGTCAATGGCGATTCATGGTCTCACAGATATAAACAACTATAACTCCGCTTCTATTCGTCGAATGCAAATTTGCGACATAGCAATTTGTAGCTTAAAACACGTCACATCGACCCACCTTGTGTCGATCTGCGACGAACTTGCATGGTTTCGTCAAACGTCGATCGTTTCGAGTGGTAGGGAATCCGGCCGTCAATGGTGATTCATGGCCTCACAGATATAAACAACAATAACTCCGCTTCTATTCGTCGTATGCAAATCTGCAACATAGCAATTTGTAGCATAAAACACGCCCCAACGAACCACCTTATACCGATCTGCGACGAACTTGCATAGTTTTGTCAAACATCGATCGTTTCGAGTGGAAAGCAATCCGGCCGTCAATGGTGATTCATGGCCTAACAGGTATAAACAACTATAACTCAGCTTCTATTCGTCGAATGCAAAATGCGACATAGCGATTTGTAGCTTAAAACACGGCACATCGACCCACTTCATGCCGATCTGCGACGTACTTGTATAGTTTCGTCAAACATCGATCGTTTCGAGTGGTAGGCAATCCGGCCGTCAATGGTGATTCATGGCCTCACAGATATAAACAACAATAACTCCGCTTCTATTCGTCGTATGCGAATATGCGACATAGCAATTTGTAGCTTAAAACACGTCACATCGAACCACCTTGTGCCGATCTGCGACGAACTTGCATGGTTTTGTCAAACATCGATCTTTTCGAGTGGAAAGCAATCCGGCCGTCAATGATGATTCATGGCCTCACAGATATAAACAACAATAACTCCGCTTCTATTCGTCGTGTGCGAATATGCGACATAGCAATTTGTAGATTAAAACACGCCACATCGAACCACCTTGTGCCGACCTGCGACGAACTTGTATAGTTTCGTCAAACGTCGATCGTTTCGAGTGGTAGGCAATCCGGCCGTCAACGGTGATTCATGGCCTCACAGATATAAACAACTATAACTCCGCTTCTATTCGTCGAACGCAAATCTGCGACATAGCAATTTGTAGCATAAAACACGCCCCAACGAACCACCTTATACCGATCTGCGACGAACTTGCATAGTTTTGTCAAACATCGATCGTTTCGAGTGGAAAGCAATCCGGCCGTCAATGGTGATTCATGGCCTGACAACTATAACCCCGCTTCTATTCGTCGAATGCAAATCTGCGACATAGCAATTTGTAGCTTAAAACACGTCACATCGTACCACCGTGTGCCGATCTGCGACGAACTTGCATAGTTTCGTCAAACATCGATCGTTTCGAGTGGTACGCAATCCGGCCGTCAATGGTGATTCATGGCCTCACAGATATAAACAACTATAACTCCGCTTCTATTCGCCGTATGCAAATCTGCGACATAGCAATTTGTAGCATAAAACACGGCCCAACCACCCACCTTATACCGATCTGCGACGAACTTGCATAGTTTCGTCAAACATCGATCGTTTCGAGTGGAAAGCAATCCGGCCGTCAATGGTGATTCATGGCCTGACAGACATAAACAACTATAAGTCCGCTTCTATACGCCGTATGCGAATCTGCGACATAGCAATTTGTAGCTCAAAACACGCCCCAACGAACCACCTTATACCGATCTGCGACGAACTTGCATAGTTTCGTCAAACATCGATCGTTTCGAGTGGAAAGCAATCCGGCCGTCAATGGTGATTCATGGCCTCACAGATATAAACAACAATAACTCCGCTTCTATTCGTCGAATGCAAATCTGCGACATAGCAATTTGTAGTTTAAAACACGTCACATCGACCCACCTTGTGCCGATGTGCGACGAACTTGCATAGTTTCGTCAAACGTCGATCGTTTCGAGTGGTAGGCAATCCGGCCGTCAATGGTGATTCATGGCCTCACAGATATAAACAACTATAACTCCGCTTCTATTCGTCGAATGCAAATCTGCGACATAGCAATTTGTAGCTTAAAACACGTCACATCGACCCACCTTGTGCCGATCTGCGACGAACTTGCATAGTTTCGTCAAACATCGATCGTTTCGAGTGGTAGGCAATCCGGCCGTCAATGGTGATTCATGGCCTCACAGATATAAACAACTATAACTCCGCTTCTATTCGTCGAATGCAAATCTGCGACATAGCAATTTGTAGCTTAAAACACGTCACATCGACCCACCTTGTGCCGATCTGCAACGAACTTGCATAGTTTCGTCAAACATCGATCGTTTCGAGTGGTAGGCAATCCGTCCGTCAATGGTGATTCATGGCCTCACAGATATAAACAACAATAACTCCGCTTCTATTCGTCGTATGCAAATCTGCGACATAGCAATTTGTAGCATAAAACACGTCACATCGACCCACCTTGTGCCGATCTGCGACGAACTTGCATAGTTTCGTCAAACATCGATCGTTTCGAGTGGAAAGCAATCCGGCCGTCAATGGTGATTCATGGCCTCACAGATATAAACAACAATAACTCCGCTTCTATTCGTCGTATGCAAATCTGCGACATAGCAATTTGTAGCATAAAACACGCCCCAACGAACCACCCTGTGGCGATCTGCGACGAACTTGCATAGTTTCGTCAAACATCGATCGTTTCGAGTGGAAAGCAATCCGGCCGTCAATGGTGATTCATGGCCTGACAACTATAACCCCGCTTCTATTCGTCGAATGCAAATCTGTGACATAGCAATTTGTAGCTTAAAACACGTCACATCGACCCACCTTGTGCCGATCTGCGACGAACTTGCATAGTTTCGTCAAACATCGATCGTTTCGAGTGGTAGGCAATCCGGCCGTCAATGGTGATTCATGGCCTCACAGATATAAACAACTATAACTCCGCTTCTATTCGTCGAATGCAAATCTGCGACATAGCAATTTGTAGCTTAAAACACGTCACATCGACCCACCTTGTAACGATCTGCGACGAACTTGCATAGTTTCGTCAAACATCGATCGTTTCGAGTGGTAGGCAATCCGGCCGTCAATGGTGATTCATGGCCTCACCGATATAAACAACTATAACTCCGCTTCTATTCGTCGAATGCAAATCTGCGACATAGCAATTTGTAGCATAAAACGCGTCACATCGACCCACTTCATGCCGATCTGCGACGTACTTGTATAGTTTCGTCAAACATCGATCGTTTCGAGTGGTAGGCAATCCGGCCGTCAATGGTGATTCATGGCCTCACAGATATAAACAACAATAACTCCGCTTCTATTCGTCGTATGCAAATCTGCGACATAGCAATTTGTAGCTTAAAACACGCCCCAACGAACCACCTTATACCGATCTGCGACGAACTTGCATAGTTTCGTCAAACATCGATCGTTCCGAGTGGAAAGCAATCCGACCGTCAATGGTGATTCATGGCCTCACAGATATAAACAACAATAACTCCGCTTCAATTCGTCGAATGCAAATCTGCGACATAGCAATTTGTAGCTTAAAACGCGACACATCGACCCACCTCATGCCGATCTGCGACGTACTTGTATAGTTTTGTCAAACGTCGATCGTTTCGAGGGGTAGGCAATCAGGTAGTCAATGGCGATTCATGGCCTCACAGATATAAACAACTATAAATCTGCTTCTATTCGTCGTATGCAAATCTGCGACACAGAAATTTGTAGCTTAAAACACGCCCCAACGAACCACCTTATACCGATCTGCGACGAACTTGCATAGTTTCGTCAAACATCGATCGTTCCGAGTGGAAAGCAATCCGACCGTCAATGGTGATTCATGGCCTCACAGATATAAACAACAATAACTCCGCTTCAATTCGTCGAATGCAAATCTGCGACATAGCAATTTGTAGTTTAAAACGCGACACATCGACCCACCTCATGCCGATCTGCGACGTACTTGTATAGTTTTGTCAAACGTCGATCGTTTCGAGGGGTAGGCAATCAGGTAGTCAATGGCGATTCATGGCCTCACAGATATAAACAACTATAAATCTGCTTCTGTTCGTCGTATGCAAATCTGCGACACAGAAATTTGTAGCATAAAACACGACACATCGACCCACCTCATGCCGATCTGCGACGTACTTGTATAGTTTTGTCAATCGTCGATCGTTTCGAGGGGTAGGCAATCCGGTAGTCAATGGCGATTCATGGTCTCACAGATATAAACAACTATAACTCAGCTTCTATTTGTCGAATGCAAATTTGCGACATAGCGATTTGTAGCTTAAAACACGGCACATCGACCCACTTCATGCCGATCTGCGACGTACTTGTATAGTTTCGTCAAACATCGATCGTTTCGAGTGGTAGGCAATCCGGCCGTCAATGGTGATTCATGGCCTCACAGATATAAACAACAATAACTCCGCTTCTATTCGTCGTATGCGAATATGCGACATAGCAATTTGTAGCTTAAAACACGTCACATCGAACCACCTTGTGCCGATCTGCGACGAACTTGCATGGTTTTGTCAAACATCGATCTTTTCGAGTGGAAAGCAATCCGGCCGTCAATGATGATTCATGGCCTCACAGATATAAACAACAATAACTCCGCTTCTATTCGTCGTGTGCGAATATGCGACATAGCAATTTGTAGCTTAAAACACGCCACATCGAACCACCTTGTGCCGACCTGCGACGAACTTGTATAGTTTCGTCAAACGTCGATCGTTTCGAGTGGTAGGCAATCCGGCCGTCAATGGTGATTCATGGCCTGACAACTATAACCCCGCTTCTATTCGTCGAATGCAAATCTGTGACATAGCAATTTGTAGCTTAAAACACGTCACATCGACCCACCTTGTGCCGATCTGCGACGAACTTGCATAGTTTCGTCAAACATCGATCGTTTCGAGTGGTAGGCAATCCGGCCGTCAATGGTGATTCATGGCCTCACAGATATAAACAACTATAACTCCGCTTCTATTCGTCGAATGCAAATCTGCGACATAGCAATTTGTAGCTTAAAACACGTCACATCGACCCACCTTGTAACGATCTGCGACGAACTTGCATAGTTTCGTCAAACATCGATCGTTTCGAGTGGTAGGCAATCCGGCCGTCAATGGTGATTCATGGCCTCACAGATATAAACAACTATAACTCCGCTTCTATTCGTCGAATGCAAATCTGCGACATAGCAATTTGTAGCTTAAAACACGTCACATCGACCCACCTTGTGCCGATCTGCAACGAACTTGCATAGTTTCGTCAAACATCGATCGTTTCGAGTGGTAGGCAATCCGTCCGTCAATGGTGATTCATGGCCTCACAGATATAAACAACAATAACTCCGCTTCTATTCGTCGTATGCAAATCTGCGACATAGCAATTTGTAGCATAAAACACGTCACATCGACCCACCTTGTGCCGATCTGCGACGAACTTGCATACTTTCGTCAAACGTCGATCGTTTCGAGTGGTAGGCAATCCGGCCGTCAATGGTGATTCATGGCCTCACAGATATAAACAACTATAACTCCGCTTCTATTCGTCGAATGCAAATCTGCGACATAGCAATTAGTAGCTTAAAACACGTCACATCGAACCACCTTGTGGCGATCTGCGACGAACTTGCATAGTTTCGTCAAACGTCGATCGTTTCGAGTGGTAGGGAATCCGGCCGTCAATGGTGATTCATGGCCTCACAGATATAAACAACAATAACTCCGCTTCTATTCGTCGTATGCAAATCTGCGACATAGCAATTTGTAACATAAAACACGCCCCAACGAACCACCTTATACCGATCTGCGACGAACTTGCATAGTTTTGTCAAACATCGATCGTTTCGAGTGGAAAGCAATCCGGCCGTCAATGGTGATTCATGGCCTAACAGGTATAAACAACTATAACTCAGCTTCTATTCGTCGAATGCAAAATGCGACATAGCGATTTGTAGCTTAAAACACGGCACATCGACCCACTTCATGCCGATCTGCGACGTACTTGTATAGTTTCGTCAAACATCGATCGTTTCGAGTGGTAGGCAATCCGGCCGTCAATGGTGATTCATGGCCTCACAGATATAAACAACAATAACTCCGCTTCTATTCGTCGTATGCGAATATGCGACATAGCAATTTGTAGCTTAAAACACGTCACATCGAACCACCTTGTGCCGATCTGCGACGAACTTGCATGGTTTTGTCAAACATCGATCTTTTCGAGTGGAAAGCAATCCGGCCGTCAATGATGATTCATGGCCTCACAGATATAAACAACAACAACTCCGCTTCTATTCGTCGTATGCGAATATGCGACATAGCAATTTGTAGCTTAAAACACGCCACATCGAACTACCTTGTGCCGATCTGCGACGAACTTGCATACTTTCGTCAAACGTCGATCGTTTCGAGTGGTAGGCAATCCGGCCGTCAATGGTGATTCATGGCCTCACAGATATAAACAACAATAACTCCGCTTCTATTCGTCGTATGCGAATATGCGACATAGCAATTTGTAGCTTAAAACACGCCACATCGAACTACCTTGTGCCGATCTGCGACGAACTTGCATACTTTCGTCAAACGTCGATCGTTTCGAGTGGTAGGCAATCCGGCCGTCAATGGTGATTCATGGCCTCACAGATATAAACAACAATAACTCCGCTTCTATTCGTCGTATGCGAATATGCGACATAGCAATTTGCAGCTTAAAACACGTCACATCGAACCACCTTGTGGCGATCTGCGACGAACTTTCATAGTTTCGTCAAACATCGATCGTTTGGAGTGGAAAGCAATCCGGCCGTCAATGATGATTCATGGCCTCACAGATATAAACAACAATAACTCCGCTTCTATTCGTCGTATGCGAATATGCGACATAGCAATTTTTAGCTTAAAACACGCCACATCGAACCACCTTGTGCCGATCTGCGGCGAACCTGCATAGTTTCGTCAAACGTCGATCGTTTCGAGTGGTAGGGAATCCGGTCGTCAATGGTGATTCATGGCCTCACAGATATAAAAAACAATAACTCCGCTTCTATTCGTCGTATGCGAATCTGCGACAGAGCAATTTTTAGTTTAAAACACGCCCCAACGAACCACCTTATACCGATCTGCAAAAAACTTGGATAGTTTTGTCAAACATCGATCGTTTCGAGTGGAAAGCAATCCGGCCGTCAATGGTGATTCATGGCCTGACAGATATAAACAACTATAACTCCGCTTCTATTCGTCGAATGCAAATCTGCGACATAGCAATTTGTAGCTTAAAACACGTCACATCGACCCACCTTGTGCCGATCTGCGACGAACTTGCATAGTTTCGTCAAACATCGATCGTTTCGAGTGGTTGGCAATCCGGCCGTCAATGGTGATTCATGGCCTCACAGATATAAACAACAATAACTCCGCTTCTATACGTCGTATGCAAATCTGCGACATAGCAATTTGTAGCTTAAAACGCGACACATCGACCCACCTCATGCCGATCTGCGACGTACTTGTATAGTTTTGTCAAACGTCGATCGTTTCGAGTGGTAGGCAATCCGTCCGTCAATGGTGATACATGGCCTCACAGATATAAACAACAATAACTCCGCTTCTATTCGTCGTATGCAAATCTGCGACATAGCAATTTGTAGCATAAAACACGTCACATCGACCCACCTTGTGCCGATCTGCGACGAACTTGCATGGTTTCGTCAAACGTCGATCGTTTCGAGTGGTAGGGAATCCGGCCGTCAATGGTGATTCATGGCCTCACAGATATAAACAACAACAACTCCGCTTCTATTCGTCGTATGCGAATATGCGACATAGCAATTTGTAGCTTAAAACACGCCACATCGAACTACCTTGTGCCGATCTGCGACGAACTTGCATACTTTCGTCAAACGTCGATCGTTTCGAGTGGTAGGCAATCCGGCCGTCAATGGTGATTCATGGCCTCACAGATATAAACAACAATAACTCCGCTTCTATTCGTCGTATGCGAATATGCGACATAGCAATTTGCAGCTTAAAACACGTCACATCGAACCACCTTGTGGCGATCTGCGACGAACTTTCATAGTTTCGTCAAACATCGATCGTTTGGAGTGGAAAGCAATCCGGCCGTCAATGATGATTCATGGCCTCACAGATATAAACAACAATAACTCCGCTTCTATTCGTCGTATGCGAATATGCGACATAGCAATTTTTAGCTTAAAACACGCCACATCGAACCACCTTGTGCCGATCTGCGGCGAACCTGCATAGTTTCGTCAAACGTCGATCGTTTCGAGTGGTAGGGAATCCGGTCGTCAATGGTGATTCATGGCCTCACAGATATAAAAAACAATAACTCCGCTTCTATTCGTCGTATGCGAATCTGCGACAGAGCAATTTTTAGTTTAAAACACGCCCCAACGAACCACCTTATACCGATCTGCAAAAAACTTGGATAGTTTTGTCAAACATCGATCGTTTCGAGTGGAAAGCAATCCGGCCGTCAATGGTGATTCATGGCCTGACAGATATAAACAACTATAACTCCGCTTCTATTCGTCGAATGCAAATCTGCGACATAGCAATTTGTAGCTTAAAACACGTCACATCGACCCACCTTGTGCCGATCTGCGACGAACTTGCATAGTTTCGTCAAACATCGATCGTTTCGAGTGGTTGGCAATCCGGCCGTCAATGGTGATTCATGGCCTCACAGATATAAACAACAATAACTCCGCTTCTATACGTCGTATGCAAATCTGCGACATAGCAATTTGTAGCTTAAAACGCGACACATCGACCCACCTCATGCCGATCTGCGACGTACTTGTATAGTTTTGTCAAACGTCGATCGTTTCGAGGGGTAGGCAATCAGGTAGTCAATGGCGATTCATGGCCTCACAGATATAAACAACTATAAATCTGCTTCTATTCGTCGTATGCAAATCTGCGACACAGAAATTTGTAGCTTAAAACACGCCCCAACGAACCACCTTATACCGATCTGCGACGAACTTGCATAGTTTCGTCAAACATCGATCGTTCCGAGTGGAAAGCAATCCGACCGTCAATGGTGATTCATGGCCTCACAGATATAAACAACAATAACTCCGCTTCAATTCGTCGAATGCAAATCTGCGACATAGCAATTTGTAGCTTAAAACGCGACACATCGACCCACCTCATGCCGATCTGCGACGTACTTGTATAGTTTTGTCAAACGTCGATCGTTTCGAGGGGTAGGCAATCAGGTAGTCAATGGCGATTCATGGCCTCACAGATATAAACAACTATAACTCTGCTTCTGTTCGTCGTATGCAAATCTGCGACATAGCAATTTGTAGCTTAAAACACGCCCCAACGAACCACCTTATACCGATCTGCAAAAAACTTGGATAGTTTTGTCAAACATCGATCGTTTCGAGTGGAAAGCAATCCGGCCGTCAATGGTGATTCATGGCCTGACAGATATAAACAACTATAACTCCGCTTCTATTCGTCGAATGCAAATCTGCGACATAGCAATTTGTAGCATAAAACGCGTCACATCGACCCACTTCATGCCGATCTGCGACGTACTTGTATAGTTTCGTCAAACATCGATCGTTTCGAGTGGTAGGCAATCCGGCCGTCAATGGTGATTCATGGCCTCACAGATATAAACAACAATAACTCCGCTTCTATTCGTCGTATGCAAATCTGCGACATAGCAATTTGTAGCTTAAAACACGCCCCAACGAACCACCTTATACCGATCTGCGACGAACTTGCATAGTTTCGTCAAACATCGATCGTTCCGAGTGGAAAGCAATCCGACCGTCAATGGTGATTCATGGCCTCACAGATATAAACAACAATAAGTCCGCTTCAATTCGTCGAATGCAAATCTGCGACATAGCAATTTGTAGCTTAAAACGCGACACATCGACCCACCTCATGCCGATCTGCGACGTACTTGTATAGTTTTGTCAAACGTCGATCGTTTCGAGGGGTAGGCAATCAGGTAGTCAATGGCGATTCATGGCCTCACAGATATAAACAACTATAAATCTGCTTCTATTCGTCGTATGCAAATCTGCGACACAGAAATTTGTAGCTTAAAACACGCCCCAACGAACCACCTTATACCGATCTGCGACGAACTTGCATAGTTTCGTCAAACATCGATCGTTCCGAGTGGAAAGCAATCCGACCGTCAATGGTGATTCATGGCCTCACAGATATAAACAACAATAACTCCGCTTCAATTCGTCGAATGCAAATCTGCGACATAGCAATTTGTAGCTTAAAACGCGACACATCGACCCACCTCATGCCGATCTGCGACGTACTTGTATAGTTTTGTCAAACGTCGATCGTTTCGAGGGGTAGGCAATCAGGTAGTCAATGGCGATTCATGGCCTCACAGATATAAACAACTATAAATCTGCTTCTGTTCGTCGTATGCAAATCTGCGACACAGAAATTTGTAGCATAAAACACGACACATCGACCCACCTCATGCCGATCTGCGACGTACTTGTATAGTTTTGTCAATCGTCGATCGTTTCGAGGGGTAGGCAATCCGGTAGTCAATGGCGATTCATGGTCTCACAGATACAAACAACTATAACTCCGCTTCTATTCGTCGAATGCAAATTTGCGACATAGCAATTTGTAGCTTAAAACACGTCACATCGACCCACCTTGTGTCGATCTGCGACGAACTTGCATGGTTTCGTCAAACGTCGATCGTTTCGAGTGGTAGGGAATCCGGCCGTCAATGGTGATTCATGGCCTCACAGATATAAACAACAATAACTCCGCTTCTATTCGTCGTATGCAAATCTGCGACATAGCAATTTGTAGCATAAAACACGCCCCAACGAACCACCTTATACCGATCTGCGACGAACTTGCATAGTTTTGTCAAACATCGATCGTTTCGAGTGGAAAGCAATCCGGCCGTCAATGGTGATTCATGGCCTAACAGGTATAAACAACTATAACTCAGCTTCTATTTGTCGAATGCAAATTTGCGACATAGCGATTTGTAGCTTAAAACACGGCACATCGACCCACTTCATGCCGATCTGCGACGTACTTGTATAGTTTCGTCAAACATCGATCGTTTCGAGTGGTAGGCAATCCGGCCGTCAATGGTGATTCATGGCCTCACAGATATAAACAACAATAACTCCGCTTCTATTCGTCGTATGCGAATATGCGACATAGCAATTTGTAGCTTAAAACACGTCACATCGAACCACCTTGTGCCGATCTGCGACGAACTTGCATGGTTTTGTCAAACATCGATCTTTTCGAGTGGAAAGCAATCCGGCCGTCAATGATGATTCATGGCCTCACAGATATAAACAACAATAACTCCGCTTCTATTCGTCGTGTGCGAATATGCGACATAGCAATTTGTAGCTTAAAACACGCCACATCGAACCACCTTGTGCCGACCTGCGACGAACTTGTATAGTTTCGTCAAACGTCGATCGTTTCGAGTGGTAGGCAATCCGGCCGTCAACGGTGATTCATGGCCTCACAGATATAAACAACTATAACTCCGCTTCTATTCGTCGAACGCAAATCTGCGACATAGCAATTTGTAGCATAAAACACGCCCCAACGAACCACCTTATACCGATCTGCGACGAACTTGCATAGTTTTGTCAAACATCGATCGTTTCGAGTGGAAAGCAATCCGGCCGTCAATGGTGATCCATGGCCTGACAACTATAACCCCGCTTCTATTCGTCGAATGCAAATCTGCGACATAGCAATTTGTAGCTTAAAACACGTCACATCGTACCACCTTGTGCCGATCTGCGACGAACTTGCATAGTTTCGTCAAACATCGATCGTTTCGAGTGGTACGCAATCCGGCCGTCAATGGTGATTCATGGCCTCACAGATATAAACAACTATAACTCCGCTTCTATTCGCCGTATGCAAATCTGCGACATAGCAATTTGTAGCATAAAACACGGCCCAACCACCCACCTTATACCGATCTGCGACGAACTTGCATAGTTTCGTCAAACATCGATCGTTTCGAGTGGAAAGCAATCCGGCCGTCAATGGTGATTCATGGCCTGACAGATATAAACAACTATAAGTCCGTTTCTATACGCCGTATGCGAATCTGCGACATAGCAATTTGTAGCTCAAAACACGCCCCAACGAACCACCTTATACCGATCTGCGACGAACTTGCATAGTTTCGTCAAACATCGATCGTTTCGAGTGGAAAGCAATCCGGCCGTCAATGGTGATTCATGGCCTCACAGATATAAACAACAATAACTCCGCTTCTATTCGTCGAATGCAAATCTGCGACATAGCAATTTGTAGTTTAAAACACGTCACATCGACCCACCTTGTGCCGATGTGCGACGAACTTGCATAGTTTCGTCAAACGTCGATCGTTTCGAGTGGTAGGCAATCCGGCCGTCAATGGTGATTCATGGCCTCACAGATATAAACAACTATAACTCCGCTTCTATTCGTCGAATGCAAATCTGCGACATAGGAATTTGTAGCTTAAAACACGTCACATCGACCCACCTTGTGCCGACCTGCGACGAACTTGTATAGTTTCGTCAAACGTCGATCGTTTCGAGTGGTAGGCAATCCGGCCGTCAACGGTGATTCATGGCCTCACAGATATAAACAACTATAACTCCGCTTCTATTCGTCGAACGCAAATCTGCGACATAGCAATTTGTAGCATAAAACACGCCCCAACGAACCACCTTATACCGATCTGCGACGAACTTGCATAGTTTTGTCAAACATCGATCGTTTCGAGTGGAAAGCAATCCGGCCGTCAATGGTGATCCATGGCCTGACAACTATAACCCCGCTTCTATTCGTCGAATGCAAATCTGCGACATAGCAATTTGTAGCTTAAAACACGTCACATCGTACCACCTTGTGCCGATCTGCGACGAACTTGCATAGTTTCGTCAAACATCGATCGTTTCGAGTGGTACGCAATCCGGCCGTCAATGGTGATTCATGGCCTCACAGATATAAACAACTATAACTCCGCTTCTATTCGCCGTATGCAAATCTGCGACATAGCAATTTGTAGCATAAAACACGGCCCAACCACCCACCTTATACCGATCTGCGACGAACTTGCATAGTTTCGTCAAACATCGATCGTTTCGAGTGGAAAGCAATCCGGCCGTCAATGGTGATTCATGGCCTGACAGATATAAACAACTATAAGTCCGTTTCTATACGCCGTATGCGAATCTGCGACATAGCAATTTGTAGCTCAAAACACGCCCCAACGAACCACCTTATACCGATCTGCGACGAACTTGCATAGTTTCGTCAAACATCGATCGTTTCGAGTGGAAAGCAATCCGGCCGTCAATGGTGATTCATGGCCTCACAGATATAAACAACAATAACTCCGCTTCTATTCGTCGAATGCAAATCTGCGACATAGCAATTTGTAGTTTAAAACACGTCACATCGACCCACCTTGTGCCGATGTGCGACGAACTTGCATAGTTTCGTCAAACGTCGATCGTTTCGAGTGGTAGGCAATCCGGCCGTCAATGGTGATTCATGGCCTCACAGATATAAACAACTATAACTCCGCTTCTATTCGTCGAATGCAAATCTGCGACATAGGAATTTGTAGCTTAAAACACGTCACATCGACCCACCTTGTGCCGATCTGCGACGAACTTGCATAGTTTCGTCAAACATCGATCGTTTCGAGTGGAAAGCAATCCGGCCGTCAATGGTGATTCATGGCCTCACAGATATAAACAACAATTACTCCGCTTCTATTCGTCGTATGCAAATCTGCGACATAGCAATTTGTAGCATAAAACACGCCCCAACGAACCACCTTGTGGCGATCTGCGACGAACTTGCATAGTTTCGTCAAACATCGATCGTTTCGAGTGGAAAGCAATCCGGCCGTCAATGGTGATTCATGGCCTGACAACTATAACCCCGCTTCTATTCGTCGAATGCAAATCTGTGACATAGCAATTTGTAGCTTAAAACACGTCACATCGACCCACCTTGTGCCGATCTGCGACGAACTTGCATAGTTTCGTCAAACATCGATCGTTTCGAGTGGTAGGCAATCCGGCCGTCAATGGTGATTCATGGCCTCACAGATATAAACAACTATAACTCCGCTTCTATTCGTCGAATGCAAATCTGCGACATAGCAATTTGTAGCTTAAAACACGTCACATCGACCCACCTTGTGCCGATCTGCGACGAACTTGCATAGTTTCGTCAAACATCGATCGTTTCGAGTGGTAGGCAATCCGGCCGTCAATGGTGATTCATGGCCTCACAGATATAAACAACTATAACTCCGCTTCTATTCGTCGAATGCAAATCTGCGACATAGCAATTTGTAGCTTAAAACACGTCACATCGACCCACCTTGTGCCGATCTGCAACGAACTTGCATAGTTTCGTCAAACATCGATCGTTTCGAGTGGTAGGCAATCCGTCCGTCAATGGTGATTCATGGCCTCACAGATATAAACAACAATAACTCCGCTTCTATTCGTCGTATGCAAATCTGCGACATAGCAATTTGTAGCTTAAAACACGTCACATCGACCCACCTTGTGGCGATCTGCGACGAACTTGCATAGTTTCGTCAAACGTCGATCGTTTCGAGTGGTAGGGAATCCGGCCGTCAATGGTGATTCATGGCCTCACAGATATAAACAACAATAACTCCGCTTCTATTCGTCGTATGCAAATCTGCGACATAGCAATTTGTAACATAAAACACGCCCCAACGAACCACCTTATACCGATCTGCGACGAACTTGCATAGTTTTGTCAAACATCGATCGTTTCGAGTGGAAAGCAATCCGGCCGTCAATGATGATTCATGGCCTCACAGATATAAACAACAATAACTCCGCTTCTATTCGTCGAATGCAAATCTGCGACATAGCAATTTGTAGCTTAAAACACGTCACATCGACCCACCTTGTGCCGATCTGCAACGAACTTGCATAGTTTCGTCAAACATCGATCGTTTCGAGTGGTAGGCAATCCGTCCGTCAATGGTGATTCATGGCCTCACAGATATAAACAACAATAACTCCGCTTCTATTCGTCGTATGCAAATCTGCGACATAGCAATTTGTAGCATAAAACACGTCACATCGACCCACCTTGTGCCGATCTGCGACGAACTTGCATGGTTTCGTCAAAAGTCGATCGTTTCGAGTGGTAGGGAATCCGGCCGTCAATGGTGATTCATGGCCTCACAGATATAAACAACAATAACTCCGCTTCTATTCGTCGTATGCGAATCTGCGACAGAGCAATTTTTAGTTTAAAACACGCCCCAACGAACCACCTTATACCGATCTGCAAAAAACTTGGATAGTTTTGTCAAACATCGATCGTTTCGAGTGGAAAGCAATCCGGCCGTCAATGGTGATTCATGGCCTGACAGATATAAACAACTATAACTCCGCTTCTATTCGTCGAATGCAAATCTGCGACATAGCAATTTGTAGCTTAAAACACGTCACATCGACCCACCTTGTGCCGATCTGCGACGAACTTGCATAGTTTCGTCAAACATCGATCGTTTCGAGTGGTTGGCAATCCGGCCGTCAATGGTGATTCATGGCCTCACAGATATAAACAACAATAACTCCGCTTCTATACGTCGTATGCAAATCTGCGACATAGCAATTTGTAGCTTAAAACGCGACACATCGACCCACCTCATGCCGATCTGCGACGTACTTGTATAGTTTTGTCAAACGTCGATCGTTTCGAGTGGTAGGCAATCCGTCCGTCAATGGTGATTCATGGCCTCACAGATATAAACAACAATAACTCCGCTTCTATTCGTCGTATGCAAATCTGCGACATAGCAATTTGTAGCATAAAACACGTCACATCGACCCACCTTGTGCCGATCTGCGACGAACTTGCATGGTTTCGTCAAACGTCGATCGTTTCGAGTGGTAGGGAATCCGGCCGTCAATGGTGATTCATGGCCTCACAGATATAAACAACAACAACTCCGCTTCTATTCGTCGTATGCGAATATGCGACATAGCAATTTGTAGCTTAAAACACGCCACATCGAACTACCTTGTGCCGATCTGCGACGAACTTGCATACTTTCGTCAAACGTCGATCGTTTCGAGTGGTAGGCAATCCGGCCGTCAATGGTGATTCATGGCCTCACAGATATAAACAACAATAACTCCGCTTCTATTCGTCGTATGCGAATATGCGACATAGCAATTTGTAGCTTAAAACACGTCACATCGAACCACCTTGTGGCGATCTGCGACGAACTTTCATAGTTTCGTCAAACATCGATCGTTTGGAGTGGAAAGCAATCCGGCCGTCAATGATGATTCATGGCCTCACAGATATAAACAACAATAACTCCGCTTCTATTCGTCGTATGCGAATATGCGACATAGCAATTTTTAGCTTAAAACACGCCACATCGAACCACCTTGTGCCGATCTGCGGCGAACCTGCATAGTTTCGTCAAACGTCGATCGTTTCGAGTGGTAGGGAATCCGGTCGTCAATGGTGATTCATGGCCTCACAGATATAAAAAACAATAACTCCGCTTCTATTCGTCGTATGCGAATCTGCGACAGAGCAATTTTTAGTTTAAAACACGCCCCAACGAACCACCTTATACCGATCTGCAAAAAACTTGGATAGTTTTGTCAAACATCGATCGTTTCGAGTGGAAAGCAATCCGGCCGTCAATGGTGATTCATGGCCTGACAGATATAAACAACTATAACTCCGCTTCTATTCGTCGAATGCAAATCTGCGACATAGCAATTTGTAGCTTAAAACACGTCACATCGACCCACCTTGTGCCGATCTGCGACGAACTTGCATAGTTTCGTCAAACATCGATCGTTTCGAGTGGTTGGCAATCCGGCCGTCAATGGTGATTCATGGCCTCACAGATATAAACAACAATAACTCCGCTTCTATACGTCGTATGCAAATCTGCGACATAGCAATTTGTAGCTTAAAACGCGACACATCGACCCACCTCATGCCGATCTGCGACGTACTTGTATAGTTTTGTCAAACGTCGATCGTTTCGAGTGGTAGGCAATCCGTCCGTCAATGGTGATTCATGGCCTCACAGATATAAACAACAATAACTCCGCTTCTATTCGTCGTATGCAAATCTGCGACATAGCAATTTGTAGCATAAAACACGTCACATCGACCCACCTTGTGCCGATCTGCGACGAACTTGCATGGTTTCGTCAAACGTCGATCGTTTCGAGTGGTAGGGAATCCGGCCGTCAATGGTGATTCATGGCCTCACAGATATAAACAACAACAACTCCGCTTCTATTCGTCGTATGCGAATATGCGACATAGCAATTTGTAGCTTAAAACACGCCACATCGAACTACCTTGTGCCGATCTGCGACGAACTTGCATACTTTCGTCAAACGTCGATCGTTTCGAGTGGTAGGCAATCCGGCCGTCAATGGTGATTCATGGCCTCACAGATATAAACAACAATAACTCCGCTTCTATTCGTCGTATGCGAATATGCGACATAGCAATTTGCAGCTTAAAACACGTCACATCGAACCACCTTGTGGCGATCTGCGACGAACTTTCATAGTTTCGTCAAACATCGATCGTTTGGAGTGGAAAGCAATCCGGCCGTCAATGATGATTCATGGCCTCACAGATATAAACAACAATAACTCCGCTTCTATTCGTCGTATGCGAATATGCGACATAGCAATTTTTAGCTTAAAACACGCCACATCGAACCACCTTGTGCCGATCTGCGGCGAACCTGCATAGTTTCGTCAAACATCGATCGTTTCGAGTGGAAAGCAATCCGGCCGTCAATGGTGATTCATGGCCTGACAGATATAAACAACTATAACTCCGCTTCTATTCGTCGAATGCAAATCTGCGACATAGCAATTTGTAGCTTAAAACACGTCACATCGACCCACCTTGTGCCGATCTGCGACGAACTTGCATAGTTTCGTCAAACATCGATCGTTTCGAGTGGTTGGCAATCCGGCCGTCAATGGTGATTCATGGCCTCACAGATATAAACAACAATAACTCCGCTTCTATACGTCGTATGCAAATCTGCGACATAGCAATTTGTAGCTTAAAACGCGACACATCGACCCACCTCATGCCGATCTGCGACGTACTTGTATAGTTTTGTCAAACGTCGATCGTTTCGAGGGGTAGGCAATCAGGTAGTCAATGGCGATTCATGGCCTCACAGATATAAACAACTATAACTCTGCTTCTGTTCGTTGTATGCAAATCTGCGACATAGCAATTTGTAGCTTAAAACACGCCCCAACGAACCACCTTATACCGATCTGCGACGAACTTGCATAGTTTTGCCAAACATCGATCGTTTCGAGTGGAAAGCAATCCGGCCGTCAATGGTGATTCATGGCCTCACAGATATAAACAACAATAACTCCGCTTCTATTCGTCGTATGCGAATATGCGACATAGCAATTTGTAGCTTAAAACACGTCACATCGACCCACCTTCTGCCGATCTGCGACGAACTTGCATGGTTTCGTCAAACGTCGATCGTTTCGAGTTGTAGGGAATCCGGCCGTCAATGGTGATTCATGGCCTCACCGATATAAACAACTATAACTCCGCTTCTATTCGTCGAATGCAAATCTGCGACATAGCAATTTGTAGCATAAAACGCGTCACATCGACCCACCTTGTGCCGATCTGCGACGAACTTGCATGGTTTCGTCAAACGTCGATCGTTTCGAGTGGTAGGGAATCCGGCCGTCAATGGTGATTCATGGCCTCACAGATATAAACAACAATAACTCCGCTTCTATTCGTCGTATGCGAATATGCGACATAGCAATTTGTAGCTTAAAACACGTCAGATCGACCCACCTTCTGCCGATCTGCGACGAACTTGCATGGTTTTGTCAAACGTCGATCGTTTCGAGTGGTAGGGAATCCGGTAGTCAATGGCGATTCATGGCCTCACAGATATAAACAACAATAAATCCGCTTCTATTCGTCGTATGCAAATCTGCGACACAGCAATTTGTAGCTTAAAACACGTCACATCGAACCACCTTGTGCCGATCTGCGACGAACTTGCATAGTTTCGTCAAACATCGATCGTTTCGAGTGGTAGGCAATCCGGCCGTCAATGGTGATTCATGGCCTCACAGATATAAACAACTATAACTCCGCTTCTATTCGTCGAATGCGAATATGCGACATAGCAATTTGTAGCTTAAAACACGCCACATCGAACCACCTTGTGCCGATCTGCGACGAACTTGCATACTTTCGTCAAACGTCGATCGTTTCGAGTGGTAGGCAATCCGGCCGTCAATGGTGATTCATGGCCTCACAGATATAAACAACTATAACTCCGCTTCTATTCGTCGAATGCAAATCTGCGACATAGCAATTAGTAGCTTAAAACACGTCACATCGAACCACCTTGTGGCGATCTGCGACGAACTTGCATAGTTTCGTCAAACGTCGATCGTTTCGAGTGGTAGGGAATCCGGCCGTCAATGGTGATTCATGGCCTCACAGATATAAACAACAATAACTCCGCTTCTATTCGTCGTATGCAAATCTGCGACATAGCAATTTGTAACATAAAACACGCCCCAACGAACCACCTTATACCGATCTGCGACGAACTTGCATAGTTTTGTCAAACATCGATCGTTTCGAGTGGAAAGCAATCCGGCCGTCAATGATGATTCATGGCCTCACAGATATAAACAACAATAACTCCGCTTCTATCGTCGTATGCGAATATGCGACATAGCAATTTTTAGCTTAAAACACGCCACATCGAACCACCTTGTGCCGATCTGCGACGAACTTGCATAGTTTCGTCAAACGTCGATCGTTTCGAGTGGTAGGGAATCCGGTCGTCAATGGTGATTCATGGCCTCACAGATATAAAAAACAATAACTCCGCTTCTATTCGTCGTATGCGAATCTGCGACAGAGCAATTTTTAGCTTAAAACACGCCCCAACGGACCACCTTATACCGATCTGCAAAAAACTTGCATAGTTTTGTCAAACATTGATCGTTTCGAGTGGAAAGCAATCCGGCCGTCAATGGTGATTCATGGCCTGACAGATATAAACAACTATAACTCCGCTTCTATTCGTCGAATGCAAATCTGCGACATAGCAATTTGTAGCTTAAAACACGTCACATCGACCCACCTTGTGCCGATCTGCGACGAACTTGCATAGTTTCGTCAATCATCGATCGTTTCGAGTGGTTGGCAATCCGGCCGTCAATGGTGATTCATGGCCTCACAGATATAAACAACAATAACTCCGCTTCTATACGTCGTATGCAAATCTGCGACATAGCAATTTGTAGCATAAAACACGACCCAACGACCCACCTTTTACCGATCTGCAACGAACTTGATTGGTTTCGTCAAACATCGATCGTTTCGAGTGCTAGGCAATCCGGCCGTCAATGGTGATTCATGGCCTCACGGATATAAACAACTATAACTCTGCTTCTGTTCGTCGTATGCAAATCTGCGACATAGCAATTTGTAGCTTAAAACGCGACACATCGACCCACCTCATGCCGATCTGCGACGTACTTGTATAGTTTTGTCAAACGTCGATCGCTTCGAGGGGTAGGCAATCAGGTAGTCAATGGCGATTCATGGCCTCACAGATACAAACAACTATAACTCTGCTTCTGTTCGTCGTATGCAAATCTGCGACATAGAATTTTGTAGCATAAAACACGACACATCGACCCACCTCATGCCGATCTGCGACGTACTTGTATAGTTTTGTCAAACGTCGATCGTTTCGAGGGGTAGGCAATCCGGTAGTCAATGGCGATTCATGTCCTCACAGATATAAACAACTATAACTCCGCTTCTATTCGTCGAATGCAAATTTGCGACATAGCAATTTGTAGCTTAAAACACGTCACATCGACCCACCTTGTGTCGATCTGCGACGAACTTGCATGGTTTCGTCAAACATCGATCGTTTGGAGTGGAAAGCAATCCGGCCGTCAATGATGATTCATGGCCTCACAGATATAAACAACAATAACTCCGCTTCTATTCGTCGTATGCGAATATGCGACATAGCAATTTGTAGCTTAAAACACGTCAGATCGACCCACCTTCTGCCGATCTGCGACGAACTTGCATGGTTTTGTCAAACGTCGATCGTTTCGAGTGGTAGGGAATCCGGCCGTCAATGGTGATTCATGGCCTCACAG
The DNA here is from genome assembly GCA_914767735.1 of Anoplius nigerrimus. Taxonomy (NCBI): domain Eukaryota; kingdom Metazoa; phylum Arthropoda; class Insecta; order Hymenoptera; family Pompilidae; genus Anoplius; species Anoplius nigerrimus. The sequence continues at coordinate 220,576 of CAJZBX010000756.1, forward strand.
ATATAAACAACATTAACTCCGCTTCTATTCGTCGTATGCAAATCTGCGACATAGCAATTTGTAGCATAAAACACGCCCCAACGAACCACCTTATACCGATCTGCGACGAACTTGCATAGTTTTGTCAAACATCGATCGTTTCGAGTGGAAAGCAATCCTGCCGTCAATGGTGATTCATGGCCTGACAGATATAAACAACTATAACTCAGCTTCTATTCGTCGAATGCAAATTTGCGACATAGCGATTTGTAGCTTAAAACACGACACATCGACCCACCTTATGCCGATCTGCGACGTACTTGTATAGTTTCGTCAAACGTCGATCGTTTCGAGTGGTAGGCAATCCGGTAGTCAATGGCGATTCATGGCCTCACAGATATAAACAACTATAACTCCGCTTCTATTCGTCGTATGCGAATCTGCGACATAGCAATTTGTAGCTTAAAACACGTCACATCGACCCACCTTGTGCCGATCTGCAATGAACTTGCACAGTTTCGTCAAACATCGATCGTTTCGAGTGGTAGGCAATCCGGCCGTCAATGGTGATTCATGGCCTGACAGATATAAACAACAATAACTCCGCTTCTATTCGTCGAATGCAAATCTGCGACATAGCAATTTGTAGCTTAAAACACGTCACATCGACCCACCTTGTGCCGATCTGCGACGAACTTGCATAGTTTCGTCAATCATCGATCGTTTCGAGTGGTTGGCAATCCGGCCGTCAATGGTGATTCATGGCCTCACAGATATAAACAACAATAACTCCGCTTCTATACGTCGTATGCAAATCTGCGACATAGCAATTTGTAGCATAAAACACGACCCAACGACCCACCTTTTACCGATCTGCAACGAACTTGATTGGTTTCGTCAAACATCGATCGTTTCGAGTGCTAGGCAATCCGGCCGTCAATGGTGATTCATGGCCTCACGGATATAAACAACTATAACTCTGCTTCTGTTCGTCGTATGCAAATCTGCGACATAGCAATTTGTAGCTTAAAACGCGACACATCGACCCACCTCATGCCGATCTGCGACGTACTTGTATAGTTTTGTCAAACGTCGATCGCTTCGAGGGGTAGGCAATCAGGTAGTTAATGGCGATTCATGGCCTCACAGATACACAAACAACTATAACTCTGCTTCTGTTCGTCGTATGCAAATCTGCGACATAGAAATTTGTAGCATAAAACACGACACATCGACCCACCTCATGCCGATCTGCGACGTACTTGTATAGTTTTGTCAAACGTCGATCGTTTCGAGTGGTAGGCAATCCGGCCGTCAATGGTGATTCATGGCCTCACAGATATAAACAACAATAACTCCGCTTCTATTCGTCGTATGCGAATATGCGACATAGCAATTTGCAGCTTAAAACACGTCACATCGAACCACCTTGTGGCGATCTGCGACGAACTTTCATAGTTTCGTCAAACATCGATCGTTTGGAGTGGAAAGCAATCCGGCCGTCAATGATGATTCATGGCCTCACAGATATAAACAACAATAACTCCGCTTCTATTCGTCGTATGCGAATATGCGACATAGCAATTTTTAGCTTAAAACACGCCACATCGAACCACCTTGTGCCGATCTGCGGCGAACCTGCATAGTTTCGTCAAACGTCGATCGTTTCGAGTGGTAGGGAATCCGGTCGTCAATGGTGATTCATGGCCTCACAGATATAAACAACATTAACTCCGCTTCTATTCGTCGTATGCAAATCTGCGACATAGCAATTTGTAGCATAAAACACGCCCCAACGAACCACCTTATACCGATCTGCGACGAACTTGCATAGTTTTGTCAAACATCGATCGTTTCGAGTGGAAAGCAATCCTGCCGTCAATGGTGATTCATGGCCTGACAGATATAAACAACTATAACTCAGCTTCTATTCGTCGAATGCAAATTTGCGACATAGCGATTTGTAGCTTAAAACACGACACATCGACCCACCTTATGCCGATCTGCGACGTACTTGTATAGTTTCGTCAAACGTCGATCGTTTCGAGTGGTAGGCAATCCGGTAGTCAATGGCGATTCATGGCCTCACAGATATAAACAACTATAACTCCGCTTCTATTCGTCGTATGCGAATCTGCGACATAGCAATTTGTAGCTTAAAACACGTCACATCGACCCACCTTGTGCCGATCTGCAATGAACTTGCACAGTTTCGTCAAACATCGATCGTTTCGAGTGGTAGGCAATCCGGCCGTCAATGGTGATTCATGGCCTGACAGATATAAACAACAATAACTCCGCTTCTATTCGTCGAATGCAAATCTGCGACATAGCAATTTGTAGCTTAAAACACGTCACATCGACCCACCTTGTGCCGATCTGCGACGAACTTGCATAGTTTCGTCAATCATCGATCGTTTCGAGTGGTTGGCAATCCGGCCGTCAATGGTGATTCATGGCCTCACAGATATAAACAACAATAACTCCGCTTCTATACGTCGTATGCAAATCTGCGACATAGCAATTTGTAGCATAAAACACGACCCAACGACCCACCTTTTACCGATCTGCAACGAACTTGATTGGTTTCGTCAAACATCGATCGTTTCGAGTGCTAGGCAATCCGGCCGTCAATGGTGATTCATGGCCTCACGGATATAAACAACTATAACTCTGCTTCTGTTCGTCGTATGCAAATCTGCGACATAGCAATTTGTAGCTTAAAACGCGACACATCGACCCACCTCATGCCGATCTGCGACGTACTTGTATAGTTTTGTCAAACGTCGATCGCTTCGAGGGGTAGGCAATCAGGTAGTTAATGGCGATTCATGGCCTCACAGATACACAAACAACTATAACTCTGCTTCTGTTCGTCGTATGCAAATCTGCGACATAGAAATTTGTAGCATAAAACACGACACATCGACCCACCTCATGCCGATCTGCGACGTACTTGTATAGTTTTGTCAAACGTCGATCGTTTCGAGTGGTAGGCAATCCGGCCGTCAATGGTGATTCATGGCCTCACAGATATAAACAACAATAACTCCGCTTCTATTCGTCGTATGCGAATATGCGACATAGCAATTTGCAGCTTAAAACACGTCACATCGAACCACCTTGTGGCGATCTGCGACGAACTTTCATAGTTTCGTCAAACATCGATCGTTTGGAGTGGAAAGCAATCCGGCCGTCAATGATGATTCATGGCCTCACAGATATAAACAACAATAACTCCGCTTCTATTCGTCGTATGCGAATATGCGACATAGCAATTTTTAGCTTAAAACACGCCACATCGAACCACCTTGTGCCGATCTGCGGCGAACCTGCATAGTTTCGTCAAACGTCGATCGTTTCGAGTGGTAGGGAATCCGGTCGTCAATGGTGATTCATGGCCTCACAGATATAAAAAACAATAACTCCGCTTCTATTCGTCGTATGCGAATCTGCGACAGAGCAATTTTTAGTTTAAAACACGCCCCAACGAACCACCTTATACCGATCTTGCAAAAAACTTGGATAGTTTTGTCAAACATCGATCGTTTCGAGTGGAAAGCAATCCGGCCGTCAATGGTGATTCATGGCCTGACAGATATAAACAACTATAACTCCGCTTCTATTCGTCGAATGCAAATCTGCGACATAGCAATTTGTAGCTTAAAACACGTCACATCGACCCACCTTGTGCCGATCTGCGACGAACTTGCATAGTTTCGTCAAACATCGATCGTTTCGAGTGGTTGGCAATCCGGCCGTCAATGGTGATTCATGGCCTCACAGATATAAACAACAATAACTCCGCTTCTATACGTCGTATGCAAATCTGCGACATAGCAATTTGTAGCTTAAAACGCGACACATCGACCCACCTCATGCCGATCTGCGACGTACTTGTATAGTTTTGTCAAACGTCGATCGTTTCGAGGGGTAGGCAATCAGGTAGTCAATGGCGATTCATGGTCTCACAGATATAAACAACTATAACTCTGCTTCTGTTCGTCGTATGCAAATCTGCGACATAGCAATTTGTAGCTTAAAACACGCCCCAACGAACCACCTTATACCGATCTGCGACGAACTTGCATAGTTTTGTCAAACATCGATCGTTTCGAGTGGAAAGCAATCCGGCCGTCAATGGTGATTCGTGGCCTCACAGATGTAAACAACAATAACTCCGCTTCTATTCGTCGTATGCGAATATGCGACATAGCAATTTGTAGCTTAAAACACGTCACATCGACCCACCTTCTGCCGATCTGCGACGAACTTGCATGGTTTCGTCAAACGTCGATCGTTTCGAGTTGTAGGGAATCCGGCCGTCAATGGTGATTCATGGCCTCACCGATATAAACAACTATAACTCCGCTTCTATTCGTCGAATGCAAATCTGCGACATAGCAATTTGTAGCATAAAACGCGTCACATCGACCCACCTTGTGCCGATCTGCGACGAACTTGCATGGTTTCGTCAAACGTCGATCGTTTCGAGTGGTAGGGAATCCGGCCGTCAATGGTGATTCATGGCCTCACAGATATAAACAACAATAACTCCGCTTCTATTCGTCGTATGCGAATATGCGACATAGCAATTTGTAGCTTAAAACACGTCAGATCGACCCACCTTCTGCCGATCTGCGACGAACTTGCATGGTTTTGTCAAACGTCGATCGTTTCGAGTGGTAGGGAATCCGGTAGTCAATGGCGATTCATGGCCTCACAGATATAAACAACAATAAATCCGCTTCTATTCGTCGTATGCAAATCTGCGACACAGCAATTTGTAGCTTAAAACACGTCACATCGAACCACCTTGTGCCGATCTGCGACGAACTTGCATAGTTTCGTCAAACATCGATCGTTTCGAGTGGTAGGCAATCCGGCCGTCAATGGTGATTCATGGCCTCACAGATATAAACAACTATAACTCCGCTTCTATTCGTCGAATGCGAATATGCGACATAGCAATTTGTAGCTTAAAACACGCCACATCGAACCACCTTGTGCCGATCTGCGACGAACTTGCATACTTTCGTCAAACGTCGATCGTTTCGAGTGGTAGGCAATCCGGCCGTCAATGGTGATTCATGGCCTCACAGATATAAACAACTATAACTCCGCTTCTATTCGTCGAATGCAAATCTGCGACATAGCAATTAGTAGCTTAAAACACGTCACATCGAACCACCTTGTGGCGATCTGCGACAAACTTGCATAGTTTCGTCAAACGTCGATCGTTTCGAGTGGTAGGGAATCCGGCCGTCAATGGTGATTCATGGCCTCACAGATATAAACAACAATAACTCCGCTTCTATTCGTCGTATGCAAATCTGCGACATAGCAATTTGTAACATAAAACACGCCCCAACGAACCACCTTATACCGATCTGCGACGAACTTGCATAGTTTTGTCAAACATCGATCGTTTCGAGTGGAAAGCAATCCGGCCGTGAATGATGATTCATGGCCTCACAGATATAAACAACAATAACTCCGCTTCTATCGTCGTATGCGAATATGCGACATAGCAATTTTTAGCTTAAAACACGCCACATCGAACCACCTTGTGCCGATCTGCGACGAACTTGCATAGTTTCGTCAAACGTCGATCGTTTCGAGTGGTAGGGAATCCGGTCGTCAATGGTGATTCATGGCCTCACAGATATAAAAAACAATAACTCCGCTTCTATTCGTCGTATGCGAATCTGCGACAGAGCAATTTTTAGCTTAAAACACGCCCCAACGGACCACCTTATACCGATCTGCAAAAAACTTGCATAGTTTTGTCAAACATTGATCGTTTCGAGTGGAAAGCAATCCGGCCGTCAATGGTGATTCATGGCCTGACAGATATAAACAACTATAACTCCGCTTCTATTCGTCGAATGCAAATCTGCGACATAGCAATTTGTAGCTTAAAACACGTCACATCGACCCACCTTGTGCCGATCTGCGACGAACTTGCATAGTTTCGTCAATCATCGATCGTTTCGAGTGGTTGGCAATCCGGCCGTCAATGGTGATTCATGGCCTCACAGATATAAACAACAATAACTCCGCTTCTATACGTCGTATGCAAATCTGCGACATAGCAATTTGTAGCATAAAACACGACCCAACGACCCACCTTTTACCGATCTGCAACGAACTTGATTGGTTTCGTCAAACATCGATCGTTTCGAGTGCTAGGCAATCCGGCCGTCAATGGTGATTCATGGCCTCACGGATATAAACAACTATAACTCTGCTTCTGTTCGTCGTATGCAAATCTGCGACATAGCAATTTGTAGCTTAAAACGCGACACATCGACCCACCTCATGCCGATCTGCGACGTACTTGTATAGTTTTGTCAAACGTCGATCACTTCGAGGGGTAGGCAATCAGGTAGTCAATGGCGATTCATGGCCTCACAGATACAAACAACTATAACTCTGCTTCTGTTCGTCGTATGCAAATCTGCGACATAGAAATTTGTAGCATAAAACACGACACATCGACCCACCACATGCCGATCTGCGACGTACTTGTATAGTTTTGTCAAACGTCGATCGTTTCGAGGGGTAGGCAATCCGGTAGACAATGGCGATTCATGTCCTCACAGATATAAACAACTATAACTCCGCTTCTATTCGTCGTATGCGAATATGCGACATAGCAATTTGTAGCATAAAACACGCCCCAACGAACCACCTTATACCGATCTGCGACGAACTTGCATAGTTTTGTCAAACATCGATCGTTTCGAGTGGAAAGCAATCCGGCCGTCAATGGTGATTCATGGCCTGACAGATATAAACAACTATAACTCAGCTTCTATTCGTCGAATGCAAATTTGCGACATAGCGATTTGTAGCTTAAAACACGACACATCGACCCACCTCATGCCGATCTGCGACGTACTTGTATAGTTTCGTCAAACGTCGATCGTTTCGAGTGGTAGGCAATCCGGTAGTCAATGGCGATTCATGGCCTCACAGATATAAACAACTATAACTCCGCTTCTATTCGTCGTATGCGAATCTGCGACATAGCAATTTGTAGCTTAAAACACGTCACATCGACCCACCTTGTGCCGATCTGCGACGAACTTGCATGGTTTCGTCAAACGTCGATCGTTTCGAGTGGTAGGGAATCCGGCCGTCAATGGTGATTCATGGCCTCACAGATATAAACAACAATAACTCCGCTTCTATTCGTCGTATGCAAATCTGCGACATAGCAATTTGTAACATAAAACACGCCCCAACGAACCACCTTATACCGATCTGCGACGAACTTGCATAGTTTCGTCAAACGTCGATCGTTTCGAGTGGTAGGGAATCCGGCCGTCAATGGTGATTCATGGCCTCACAGATATAAACAACAATAACTCCGCTTCTGTTCGTCGAATGCAAATCTGCGGCATAGCAATTTGTAGCTTAAAACACGTCACATCGAACCACCTTGTGCCGATCTGCGACGAACGTGCATAGTTTCGTCAAACGTCGATCGTTTCGAGTGGTAGGCAATCCGGCCGTCAATGGTGATTCATGGCCTCACAGATATAAACAACAATAACTCCGCTTCTATTCGTCGTATGCAAATCTGCGACATAGCAATTTGTAGCATAAAACACGCCCCAACGAACCACCTTATATCGATCTGCGACGAACTTGCATAGTTTTGTCAAACATCGATCGTTTCGAGTGGAAAGAAATCCGGCCGTCAATGATGATTCATGGCCTCACAGATATAAACAACAATAACTCCGCTTCTATTCGTCGTATGCGAATATGCGACATAGCAATTTGTAGCTTAAAACACGCCACATCGAACCACCTTGTGCCGATCTGCGACGCACTTGCATAGTTTCGTCAAACGTCGATCGTTTCGAGTGGTAGGCAATCCGGCCGTCAACGGTGATTCATGGCCTCACAGATATAAACAACTATAACTCCGCTTCTATTCGTCGAATGCAAATCTGCGACATAGCAATTTTTAGCTTAAAACACGCCCCAACGGACCACCTTATACCGATCTGCAAAAAACTTGCATAGTTTTGTCAAACATTGATCGTTTCGAGTGGAAAGCAATCCGGCCGTCAATGGTGATTCATGGCCTGACAGATATAAACAACTATAACTCCGCTTCTATTCGTCGAATGCAAATCTGCGACATAGCAATTTGTAGCTTAAAACACGTCACATCGACCCACCTTGTGCCGATCTGCGACGAACTTGCATAGTTTCGTCAATCATCGATCGTTTCGAGTGGTTGGCAATCCGGCCGTCAATGGTGATTCATGGCCTCACAGATATAAACAACAATAACTCCGCTTCTATACGTCGTATGCAAATCTGCGACATAGCAATTTGTAGCATAAAACACGACCCAACGACCCACCTTTTACCGATCTGCAACGAACTTGATTGGTTTCGTCAAACATCGATCGTTTCGAGTGCTAGGCAATCCGGCCGTCAATGGTGATTCATGGCCTCACGGATATAAACAACTATAACTCTGCTTCTGTTCGTCGTATGCAAATCTGCGACATAGCAATTTGTAGCTTAAAACGCGACACATCGACCCACCTCATGCCGATCTGCGACGTACTTGTATAGTTTTGTCAAACGTCGATCGCTTCGAGGGGTAGGCAATCAGGTAGTCAATGGCGATTCATGGCCTCACAGATACAAACAACTATAACTCTGCTTCTGTTCGTCGTATGCAAATCTGCGACATAGAAATTTGTAGCATAAAACACGACACATCGACCCACCTCATGCCGATCTGCGACGTACTTGTATAGTTTTGTCAAACGTCGATCGTTTCGAGGGGTAGGCAATCCGGTAGTCAATGGCGATTCATGTCCTCACAGATATAAACAACTATAACTCCGCTTCTATTCGTCGAATGCAAATTTGCGACATAGCAATTTGTAGCTTAAAACACGTCACATCGACCCACCTTGTGTCGATCTGCGACGAACTTGCATGGTTTCGTCAAACATCGATCGTTTGGAGTGGAAAGCAATCCGGCCGTCAATGATGATTCATGGCCTCACAGATATAAACAACAATAACTCCGCTTCTATTCGTCGTATGCGAATATGCGACATAGCAATTTGTAGCTTAAAACACGTCAGATCGACCCACCTTCTGCCGATCTGCGACGAACTTGCATGGTTTTGTCAAACGTCGATCGTTTCGAGTGGTAGGGAATCCGGCCGTCAATGGTGATTCATGGCCTCACAGATATAAACAACATTAACTCCGCTTCTATTCGTCGTATGCAAATCTGCGACATAGCAATTTGTAGCATAAAACACGCCCCAACGAACCACCTTATACCGATCTGCGACGAACTTGCATAGTTTTGTCAAACATCGATCGTTTCGAGTGGAAAGCAATCCTGCCGTCAATGGTGATTCATGGCCTGACAGATATAAACAACTATAACTCAGCTTCTATTCGTCGAATGCAAATTTGCGACATAGCGATTTGTAGCTTAAAACACGACACATCGACCCACCTCATGCCGATCTGCGACGTACTTGTATAGTTTCGTCAAACGTCGATCGTTTCGAGTGGTAGGCAATCCGGTAGTCAATGGCGATTCATGGCCTCACAGATATAAACAACTATAACTCCGCTTCTATTCGTCGTATGCGAATCTGCGACATAGCAATTTGTAGCTTAAAACACGTCACATCGACCCACCTTGTGCCGATCTGCAACGAACTTGCACAGTTTCGTCAAACATCGATCGTTTTGAGTGGTAGGCAATCCGGCCGTCAATGGTGATTCATGGCCTGACAGATATAAACAACAATAACTCCGCTTCTATTCGTCGAATGCAAATCTGCGACATAGCAATTTGTAGCTTAAAACACGTCACATCGACCCACCTTGTGCCGATCTGCGACGAACTTGCATAGTTTCGTCAATCATCGATCGTTTCGAGTGGTTGGCAATCCGGCCGTCAATGGTGATTCATGGCCTCACAGATATAAACAACAATAACTCCGCTTCTATACGTCGTATGCAAATCTGCGACATAGCAATTGGTAGCATAAAACACGACCCAACGACCCACCTTTTACCGATCTGCAACGAACTTGATTGGTTTCGTCAAACATCGATCGTTTCGAGTGCTAGGCAATCCGGCCGTCAATGGTGATTCATGGCCTCACGGATATAAACAACTATAACTCTGCTTCTGTTCGTCGTATGCAAATCTGCGACATAGCAATTTGTAGCTTAAAACGCGACACATCGACCCACCTCATGCCGATCTGCGACGTACTTGTATAGTTTTGTCAAACGTCGATCGCTTCGAGGGGTAGGCAATCAGGTAGTCAATGGCGATTCATGGCCTCACAGATACACAAACAACTATAACTCTGCTTCTGTTCGTCGTATGCAAATCTGCGACATAGAAATTTGTAGCATAAAACACGACACATCGACCCACCTCATGCCGATCTGCGACGTACTTGTATAGTTTTGTCAAACGTCGATCGTTTCGAGTGGTAGGCAATCCGGCCGTCAATGGTGATTCATGGCCTCACAGATATAAACAACAATAACTCCGCTTCTATTCGTCGTATGCGAATATGCGACATAGCAATTTGCAGCTTAAAACACGTCACATCGAACCACCTTGTGGCGATCTGCGACGAACTTTCATAGTTTCGTCAAACATCGATCGTTTGGAGTGGAAAGCAATCCGGCCGTCAATGATGATTCATGGCCTCACAGATATAAACAACAATAACTCCGCTTCTATTCGTCGTATGCGAATATGCGACATAGCAATTTTTAGCTTAAAACACGCCACATCGAACCACCTTGTGCCGATCTGCGGCGAACCTGCATAGTTTCGTCAAACGTCGATCGTTTCGAGTGGTAGGGAATCCGGTCGTCAATGGTGATTCATGGCCTCACAGATATAAAAAACAATAACTCCGCTTCTATTCGTCGTATGCGAATCTGCGACAGAGCAATTTTTAGTTTAAAACACGCCCCAACGAACCACCTTATACCGATCTTGCAAAAAACTTGGATAGTTTTGTCAAACATCGATCGTTTCGAGTGGAAAGCAATCCGGCCGTCAATGGTGATTCATGGCCTGACAGATATAAACAACTATAACTCCGCTTCTATTCGTCGAATGCAAATCTGCGACATAGCAATTTGTAGCTTAAAACACGTCACATCGACCCACCTTGTGCCGATCTGCGACGAACTTGCATAGTTTCGTCAAACATCGATCGTTTCGAGTGGTTGGCAATCCGGCCGTCAATGGTGATTCATGGCCTCACAGATATAAACAACAATAACTCCGCTTCTATACGTCGTATGCAAATCTGCGACATAGCAATTTGTAGCTTAAAACGCGACACATCGACCCACCTCATGCCGATCTGCGACGTACTTGTATAGTTTTGTCAAACGTCGATCGTTTCGAGGGGTAGGCAATCAGGTAGTCAATGGCGATTCATGGTCTCACAGATATAAACAACTATAACTCTGCTTCTGTTCGTCGTATGCAAATCTGCGACATAGCAATTTGTAGCTTAAAACACGCCCCAACGAACCACCTTATACCGATCTGCGACGAACTTGCATAGTTTTGTCAAACATCGATCGTTTCGAGTGGAAAGCAATCCGGCCGTCAATGGTGATTCGTGGCCTCACAGATGTAAACAACAATAACTCCGCTTCTATTCGTCGTATGCGAATATGCGACATAGCAATTTGTAGCTTAAAACACGTCACATCGACCCACCTTCTGCCGATCTGCGACGAACTTGCATGGTTTCGTCAAACGTCGATCGTTTCGAGTTGTAGGGAATCCGGCCGTCAATGGTGATTCATGGCCTCACCGATATAAACAACTATAACTCCGCTTCTATTCGTCGAATGCAAATCTGCGACATAGCAATTTGTAGCATAAAACGCGTCACATCGACCCACCTTGTGCCGATCTGCGACGAACTTGCATGGTTTCGTCAAACGTCGATCGTTTCGAGTGGTAGGGAATCCGGCCGTCAATGGTGATTCATGGCCTCACAGATATAAACAACAATAACTCCGCTTCTATTCGTCGTATGCGAATATGCGACATAGCAATTTGTAGCTTAAAACACGTCAGATCGACCCACCTTCTGCCGATCTGCGACGAACTTGCATGGTTTTGTCAAACGTCGATCGTTTCGAGTGGTAGGGAATCCGGTAGTCAATGGCGATTCATGGCCTCACAGATATAAACAACAATAAATCCGCTTCTATTCGTCGTATGCAAATCTGCGACACAGCAATTTGTAGCTTAAAACACGTCACATCGAACCACCTTGTGCCGATCTGCGACGAACTTGCATAGTTTCGTCAAACATCGATCGTTTCGAGTGGTAGGCAATCCGGCCGTCAATGGTGATTCATGGCCTCACAGATATAAACAACTATAACTCCGCTTCTATTCGTCGAATGCGAATATGCGACATAGCAATTTGTAGCTTAAAACACGCCACATCGAACCACCTTGTGCCGATCTGCGACGAACTTGCATACTTTCGTCAAACGTCGATCGTTTCGAGTGGTAGGCAATCCGGCCGTCAATGGTGATTCATGGCCTCACAGATATAAACAACTATAACTCCGCTTCTATTCGTCGAATGCAAATCTGCGACATAGCGATTTGTAGCTTAAAACACGACACATCGACCCACCTCATGCCGATCTGCGACGTACTTGTATAGTTTCGTCAAACGTCGATCGTTTCGAGTGGTAGGCAATCCGGTAGTCAATGGCGATTCATGGCCTCACAGATATAAACAACTATAACTCCGCTTCTATTCGTCGTATGCGAATCTGCGACATAGCAATTTGTAGCTTAAAACACGTCACATCGACCCACCTTGTGCCGATCTGCGACGAACTTGCATGGTTTCGTCAAACGCCGATCGTTTCGAGTGGTAGGGAATCCGGCCGTCAATGGTGATTCATGGCCTCACAGATATAAACAACAATAACTCCGCTTCTATTCGTCGTATGCAAATCTGCGACATAGCAATTTGTAACATAAAACACGCCCCAACGAACCACCTTATACCGATCTGCGACGAACTTGCATAGTTTCGTCAAACGTCGATCGTTTCGAGTGGTAGGGAATCCGGCCGTCAATGGTGATTCATGGCCTCACAGATATAAACAACAATAACTCCGCTTCTGTTCGTCGAATGCAAATCTGCGGCATAGCAATTTGTAGCTTAAAACACGTCACATCGAACCACCTTGTGCCGATCTGCGACGAACGTGCATAGTTTCGTCAAACGTCGATCGTTTCGAGTGGTAGGCAATCCGGCCGTCAATGGTGATTCATGGCCTCACAGATATAAACAACAATAACTCCGCTTCTATTCGTCGTATGCAAATCTGCGACATAGCAATTTGTAGCATAAAACACGCCCCAACGAACCACCTTATATCGATCTGCGACGAACTTGCATAGTTTTGTCAAACATCGATCGTTTCGAGTGGAAAGAAATCCGGCCGTCAATGATGATTCATGGCCTCACAGATATAAACAACAATAACTCCGCTTCTATTCGTCGTATGCGAATATGCGACATAGCAATTTGTAGCTTAAAACACGCCACATCGAACCACCTTGTGCCGATCTGCGACGAACTTGCATAGTTTCGTCAAACGTCGATCGTTTCGAGTGGTAGGCAATCCGGCCGTCAACGGTGATTCATGGCCTCACAGATATAAACAACTATAACTCCGCTTCTATTCGTCGAATGCAAATCTGCGACATAGCAATTTTTAGCTTAAAACACGCCCCAACGGACCACCTTATACCGATCTGCAAAAAACTTGCATAGTTTTGTCAAACATTGATCGTTTCGAGTGGAAAGCAATCCGGCCGTCAATGGTGATTCATGGCCTGACAGATATAAACAACTATAACTCCGCTTCTATTCGTCGAATGCAAATCTGCGACATAGCAATTTGTAGCTTAAAACACGTCACATCGACCCACCTTGTGCCGATCTGCGACGAACTTGCATAGTTTCGTCAATCATCGATCGTTTCGAGTGGTTGGCAATCCGGCCGTCAATGGTGATTCATGGCCTCACAGATATAAACAACAATAACTCCGCTTCTATACGTCGTATGCAAATCTGCGACATAGCAATTTGTAGCATAAAACACGACCCAACGACCCACCTTTTACCGATCTGCAACGAACTTGATTGGTTTCGTCAAACATCGATCGTTTCGAGTGCTAGGCAATCCGGCCGTCAATGGTGATTCATGGCCTCACGGATATAAACAACTATAACTCTGCTTCTGTTCGTCGTATGCAAATCTGCGACATAGCAATTTGTAGCTTAAAACGCGACACATCGACCCACCTCATGCCGATCTGCGACGTACTTGTATAGTTTTGTCAAACGTCGATCGCTTCGAGGGGTAGGCAATCAGGTAGTCAATGGCGATTCATGGCCTCACAGATACAAACAACTATAACTCTGCTTCTGTTCGTCGTATGCAAATCTGCGACATAGAAATTTGTAGCATAAAACACGACACATCGACCCACCTCATGCCGATCTGCGACGTACTTGTATAGTTTTGTCAAACGTCGATCGTTTCGAGGGGTAGGCAATCCGGTAGTCAATGGCGATTCATGTCCTCACAGATATAAACAACTATAACTCCGCTTCTATTCGTCGAATGCAAATTTGCGACATAGCAATTTGTAGCTTAAAACACGTCACATCGACCCACCTTGTGTCGATCTGCGACGAACTTGCATGGTTTCGTCAAACATCGATCGTTTGGAGTGGAAAGCAATCCGGCCGTCAATGATGATTCATGGCCTCACAGATATAAACAACAATAACTCCGCTTCTATTCGTCGTATGCGAATATGCGACATAGCAATTTGTAGCTTAAAACACGTCAGATCGACCCACCTTCTGCCGATCTGCGACGAACTTGCATGGTTTTGTCAAACGTCGATCGTTTCGAGTGGTAGGGAATCCGGCCGTCAATGGTGATTCATGGCCTCACAGATATAAACAACATTAACTCCGCTTCTATTCGTCGTATGCAAATCTGCGACATAGCAATTTGTAGCATAAAACACGCCCCAACGAACCACCTTATACCGATCTGCGACGAACTTGCATAGTTTTGTCAAACATCGATCGTTTCGAGTGGAAAGCAATCCTGCCGTCAATGGTGATTCATGGCCTGACAGATATAAACAACTATAACTCAGCTTCTATTCGTCGAATGCAAATTTGCGACATAGCGATTTGTAGCTTAAAACACGACACATCGACCCACCTCATGCCGATCTGCGACGTACTTGTATAGTTTCGTCAAACGTCGATCGTTTCGAGTGGTAGGCAATCCGGTAGTCAATGGCGATTCATGGCCTCACAGATATAAACAACTATAACTCCGCTTCTATTCGTCGTATGCGAATCTGCGACATAGCAATTTGTAGCTTAAAACACGTCACATCGACCCACCTTGTGCCGATCTGCAACGAACTTGCACAGTTTCGTCAAACATCGATCGTTTTGAGTGGTAGGCAATCCGGCCGTCAATGGTGATTCATGGCCTGACAGATATAAACAACAATAACTCCGCTTCTATTCGTCGAATGCAAATCTGCGACATAGCAATTTGTAGCTTAAAACACGTCACATCGACCCACCTTGTGCCGATCTGCGACGAACTTGCATAGTTTCGTCAATCATCGATCGTTTCGAGTGGTTGGCAATCCGGCCGTCAATGGTGATTCATGGCCTCACAGATATAAACAACAATAACTCCGCTTCTATACGTCGTATGCAAATCTGCGACATAGCAATTGGTAGCATAAAACACGACCCAACGACCCACCTTTTACCGATCTGCAACGAACTTGATTGGTTTCGTCAAACATCGATCGTTTCGAGTGCTAGGCAATCCGGCCGTCAATGGTGATTCATGGCCTCACGGATATAAACAACTATAACTCTGCTTCTGTTCGTCGTATGCAAATCTGCGACATAGCAATTTGTAGCTTAAAACGCGACACATCGACCCACCTCATGCCGATCTGCGACGTACTTGTATAGTTTTGTCAAACGTCGATCGCTTCGAGGGGTAGGCAATCAGGTAGTCAATGGCGATTCATGGCCTCACAGATACACAAACAACTATAACTCTGCTTCTGTTCGTCGTATGCAAATCTGCGACATAGAAATTTGTAGCATAAAACACGACACATCGACCCACCTCATGCCGATCTGCGACGTACTTGTATAGTTTTGTCAAACGTCGATCGTTTCGAGTGGTAGGCAATCCGGCCGTGAATGGTGATTCATGGCCTCACAGATATAAACAACAATAACTCCGCTTCTATTCGTCGTATGCGAATATGCGACATAGCAATTTGCAGCTTAAAACACGTCACATCGAACCACCTTGTGGCGATCTGCGACGAACTTTCATAGTTTCGTCAAACATCGATCGTTTGGAGTGGAAAGCAATCCGGCCGTCAATGATGATTCATGGCCTCACAGATATAAACAACAATAACTCCGCTTCTATTCGTCGTATGCGAATATGCGACATAGCAACTTTTAGCTTAAAACACGCCACATCGAACCACCTTGTGCCGATCTGCGGCGAACCTGCATAGTTTCGTCAAACGTCGATCGTTTCGAGTGGTAGGGAATCCGGTCGTCAATGGTGATTCATGGCCTCACAGATATAAAAAACAATAACTCCGCTTCTATTCGTCGTATGCGAATCTGCGACAGAGCAATTTTTAGTTTAAAACACGCCCCAACGAACCACCTTATACCGATCTTGCAAAAAACTTGGATAGTTTTGTCAAACATCGATCGTTTCGAGTGGAAAGCAATCCGGCCGTCAATGGTGATTCATGGCCTGACAGATATAAACAACTATAACTCCGCTTCTATTCGTCGAATGCAAATCTGCGACATAGCAATTTGTAGCTTAAAACACGTCACATCGACCCACCTTGTGCCGATCTGCGACGAACTTGCATAGTTTCGTCAAACATCGATCGTTTCGAGTGGTTGGCAATCCGGCCGTCAATGGTGATTCATGGCCTCACAGATATAAACAACAATAACTCCGCTTCTATACGTCGTATGCAAATCTGCGACATAGCAATTTGTAGCTTAAAACGCGACACATCGACCCACCTCATGCCGATCTGCGACGTACTTGTATAGTTTTGTCAAACGTCGATCGTTTCGAGGGGTAGGCAATCAGGTAGTCAATGGCGATTCATGGTCTCACAGATATAAACAACTATAACTCTGCTTCTGTTCGTCGTATGCAAATCTGCGACATAGCAATTTGTAGCTTAAAACACGCCCCAACGAACCACCTTATACCGATCTGCGACGAACTTGCATAGTTTTGTCAAACATCGATCGTTTCGAGTGGAAAGCAATCCGGCCGTCAATGGTGATTCGTGGCCTCACAGATGTAAACAACAATAACTCCGCTTCTATTCGTCGTATGCGAATATGCGACATAGCAATTTGTAGCTTAAAACACGTCACATCGACCCACCTTCTGCCGATCTGCGACGAACTTGCATGGTTTCGTCAAACGTCGATCGTTTCGAGTTGTAGGGAATCCGGCCGTCAATGGTGATTCATGGCCTCACCGATATAAACAACTATAACTCCGCTTCTATTCGTCGAATGCAAATCTGCGACATAGCAATTTGTAGCATAAAACGCGTCACATCGACCCACCTTGTGCCGATCTGCGACGAACTTGCATGGTTTCGTCAAACGTCGATCGTTTCGAGTGGTAGGGAATCCGGCCGTCAATGGTGATTCATGGCCTCACAGATATAAACAACAATAACTCCGCTTCTATTCGTCGTATGCGAATATGCGACATAGCAATTTGTAGCTTAAAACACGTCAGATCGACCCACCTTCTGCCGATCTGCGACGAACTTGCATGGTTTTGTCAAACGTCGATCGTTTCGAGTGGTAGGGAATCCGGTAGTCAATGGCGATTCATGGCCTCACAGATATAAACAACAATAAATCCGCTTCTATTCGTCGTATGCAAATCTGCGACACAGCAATTTGTAGCTTAAAACACGTCACATCGAACCACCTTGTGCCGATCTGCGACGAACTTGCATAGTTTCGTCAAACATCGATCGTTTCGAGTGGTAGGCAATCCGGCCGTCAATGGTGATTCATGGCCTGACAGATATAAACAACTATAACTCCGCTTCTATTCGTCGAATGCGAATATGCGACATAGCAATTTGTAGCTTAAAACACGCCACATCGAACCACCTTGTGCCGATCTGCGACGAACTTGCATACTTTCGTCAAACGTCGATCGTTTCGAGTGGTAGGCAATCCGGCCGTCAATGGTGATTCATGGCCTCACAGATATAAACAACTATAACTCCGCTTCTATTCGTCGAATGCAAATCTGCGACATAGCAATTAGTAGCTTAAAACACGTCACATCGAACCACCTTGTGGCGATCTGCGACAAACTTGCATAGTTTCGTCAAACGTCGATCGTTTCGAGTGGTAGGGAATCCGGCCGTCAATGGTGATTCATGGCCTCACAGATATAAACAACAATAACTCCGCTTCTATTCGTCGTATGCAAATCTGCGACATAGCAATTTGTAACATAAAACACGCCCCAACGAACCACCTTATACCGATCTGCGACGAACTTGCATAGTTTTGTCAAACATCGATCGTTTCGAGTGGAAAGCAATCCGGCCGTGAATGATGATTCATGGCATCACAGATATAAACAACAATAACTCCGCTTCTATCGTCGTATGCGAATATGCGACATAGCAATTTTTAGCTTAAAACACGCCACATCGAACCACCTTGTGCCGATCTGCGACGAACTTGCATAGTTTCGTCAAACGTCGATCGTTTCGAGTGGTAGGGAATCCGGTCGTCAATGGTGATTCATGGCCTCACAGATATAAAAAACAATAACTCCGCTTCTATTCGTCGTATGCGAATCTGCGACAGAGCAATTTTTAGCTTAAAACACGCCCCAACGGACCACCTTATACCGATCTGCAAAAAACTTGCATAGTTTTGTCAAACATTGATCGTTTCGAGTGGAAAGCAATCCGGCCGTCAATGGTGATTCATGGCCTGACAGATATAAACAACTATAACTCCGCTTCTATTCGTCGAATGCAAATCTGCGACATAGCAATTTGTAGCATAAAACACGACCCAACGACCCACCTTTTACCGATCTGCAACGAACTTGATTGGTTTCGTCAAACATCGATCGTTTCGAGTGCTAGGCAATCCGGCCGTCAATGGTGATTCATGGCCTCACGGATATAAACAACTATAACTCTGCTTCTGTTCGTCGTATGCAAATCTGCGACATAGCAATTTGTAGCTTAAAACGCGACACATCGACCCACCTCATGCCGATCTGCGACGTACTTGTATAGTTTTGTCAAACGTCGATCACTTCGAGGGGTAGGCAATCAGGTAGTCAATGGCGATTCATGGCCTCACAGATACAAACAACTATAACTCTGCTTCTGTTCGTCGTATGCAAATCTGCGACATAGAAATTTGTAGCATAAAACACGACACATCGACCCACCACATGCCGATCTGCGACGTACTTGTATAGTTTTGTCAAACGTCGATCGTTTCGAGGGGTAGGCAATCCGGTAGTCAATGGCGATTCATGTCCTCACAGATATAAACAACTATAACTCCGCTTCTATTCGTCGTATGCGAATATGCGACATAGCAATTTGTAGCTTAAAACACGTCAGATCGACCCACCTTCTGCCGATCTGCGACGAACTTGCATGGTTTTGTCAAACGTCGATCGTTTCGAGTGGTAGGGAATCCGGCCGTCAATGGTGATTCATGGCCTCACAGATATAAACAACAATAACTCCGCTTCTATTCGTCGTATGCAAATCTGCGACATAGCAATTTGTAGCATAAAACACGCCCCAACGAACCACCTTATACCGATCTGCGACGAACTTGCATAGTTTTGTCAAACATCGATCGTTTCGAGTGGAAAGCAATCCGGCCGTCAATGGTGATTCATGGCCTGACAGATATAAACAACTATAACTCAGCTTCTATTCGTCGAATGCAAATTTGCGACATAGCGATTTGTAGCTTAAAACACGACACATCGACCCACCTCATGCCGATCTGCGACGTACTTGTATAGTTTCGTCAAACGTCGATCGTTTCGAGTGGTAGGCAATCCGGTAGTCAATGGCGATTCATGGCCTCACAGATATAAACAACTATAACTCCGCTTCTATTCGTCGTATGCGAATCTGCGACATAGCAATTTGTAGCTTAAAACACGTCACATCGACCCACCTTGTGCCGATCTGCGACGAACTTGCATGCTTTCGTCAAACGTCGATCGTTTCGAGTGGTAGGGAATCCGGCCGTCAATGGTGATTCATGGCCTCACAGATATAAACAACAATAACTCCGCTTCTATTCGTCGTATGCAAATCTGCGACATAGCAATTTGTAACATAAAACACGCCCCAACGAACCACCTTATACCGATCTGCGACGAACTTGCATAGTTTCGTCAAACGTCGATCGTTTCGAGTGGTAGGGAATCCGGCCGTCAATGGTGATTCATGGCCTCACAGATATAAACAACAATAACTCCGCTTCTGTTCGTCGAATGCAAATCTGCGGCATAGCAATTTGTAGCTTAAAACACGTCACATCGAACCACCTTGTGCCGATCTGCGACGAACGTGCATAGTTTCGTCAAACGTCGATCGTTTCGAGTGGTAGGCAATCCGGCCGTCAATGGTGATTCATGGCCTCACAGATATAAACAACAATAACTCCGCTTCTGTTCGTCGAATGCAAATCTGCGACATAGCAATTTGTAGCTTAAAACACGTCACATCGAACCACCTTGTGCCGATCTGCGACGAACGTGCATAGTTTCGTCAAACGTCGATCGTTTCGAGTGGTAGGCAATCCGGCCGTCAATGGTGATTCATGGCCTCACAGATATAAACAACTATAACTCCGCTTCTATTCGTCGTATGCAAATCTGCGACATAGCAATTTGTAGCATAAAACACGCCCCAACGAACCACCTTATACCGATCTGCGACGAACTTGCATAGTTTTGTCAAACATCGATCGTTTCGAGTGGAAAGCAATCCGGCCGTCAATGATGATTCATGGCCTCACAGATATAAACAACAATAACTCCGCTTCTATTCGTCGTATGCGAATATGCGACATAGCAATTTGTAGCTTAAAACACGCCACATCGAACCACCTTGTGCCGATCTGCGACGAACTTGCATAGTTTCGTCAAACGTCGATCGTTTCGAGTGGTAGGCAATCCGGCCGTCAACGGTGATTCATGGCCTCACAGATATAAACAACTATAACTCCGCTTCTATTCGTCGAATGCAAATCTGCGACATAGCAATTTGTAGCTTAAAACACGTCACATCGACCCACCTTGTGCCGATCTGCAACGAACTTGCATAGTTTCGTCAAACATCGATCGTTTCGAGTGGTAGGCAATCCGGCCGTCAATGGTGATTCATGGCCTCACAGATATAAACAACAATAACTCCGCTTCTATTCGTCGTATGCGAATATGCGACATAGCAATTTGTAGCTTAAAACACGCCACATCGAACCACCTTGTGCCGATCTGCGACGAACTTGCATAGTTTCGTCAAACGTCGATCGTTTCGAGTGGTAGGCAATCCGGCCGTCAACGGTGATTCATGGCCTCACAGATATAAACAACTATAACTCCGCTTCTATTCGTCGTATGCAAATCTGCGACATAGCAATTTGTAGCATAAAACACGCCCCAACGAACCACCTTATACCGATCTGCGACGAACTTGCATAGTTTTGTCAAACATCGATCGTTTCGAGTGGAAAGCAATCCGGCCGTCAATGATGATTCATGGCCTCACACATATAAACAACAATAACTCCGCTTCTATTCGTCGTATGCGAATATGCGACATAGCAATTTGTAGCTTAAAACACGCCACATCGAACCACCTTGTGCCGATCTGCGACGAACTTGCATAGTTTCGTCAAACGTCGATCGTTTCGAGTGGTAGGCAATCCGGCCGTCAACGGTGATTCATGGCCTCGCAGTTATAAACAACTATAACTCCGCTTCTATTCGTCGAATGCAAGTTTGCGACATAGCGATTTGTAGCTTAAAACACGACACATCGACCCACCTCATGCCGATCTGCGACGTACTTGTATATAGTTTCGTCAAACGTCGATCGTTTCGAGTGGTAGGCAATCCGGCCGTCAATTGTGATTCATGGCCTCACAGATATAAACAAATATAACTCCGCTTCTATTCGTCGAATGCAAATCTGCGACATAGCAATTTGTAGCTTAAAACACGTCACATCGAACCACCTTGTGCCGATCTGCGACGAACTTGCATAGTTTCGTCAAACGTCGATCGTTTCGAGTGGTAGGCAATCCGGCCGTCAACGGTGATTCATGGCCTCACAGATATAAACAACTATAACTCCGCTTCTATTCGTCGTATGCAAATCTGCGACATAGCAATTTGTAGCATAAAACACGTCCCAACGAACCACCTTATACCGATCTGCGACGAACTTGCATAGTTTTGTCAAACATCGATCGTTTCGAGTGGAAAGCAATCCGGCCGTCAATGATGATTCATGGCCTCACACATATAAACAACAATAACTCCGCTTCTATTCGTCGTATGCGAATATGCGACATAGCAATTTGTAACTTAAAACACGCCACATCGAACCACCTTGTGCCGATCTGCGACGAACTTGCATAGTTTCGTCAAACGTCGATCGTTTCGAGTGGTAGGCAATCCGGCCGTCAACGGTGATTCATGGCCTCGCAGTTATAAACAACTATAACTCCGCTTCTATTCGTCGAATGCAAGTTTGCGACATAGCGATTTGTAGCTTAAAACACGACACATCGACCCACCTCATGCCGATCTGCGACGAACTTGCATGGTTTCGTCAAACGTCGATCGTGTCGAGTGGTAGGGAATCCGGCCGTCAATGGTGATTCACGGCCTCACAGATATAAACAACTATAACTCCGCTTCTATTCGTCGAATGCAAACCTACGACATAGCAATTTGTAGCTTAAAACACGTCACATCGACCCACCTCGTGCCGATCTGCGACGAACTTGCATAGTTTCGTCAAACATCGATCGTTTCGAGTGGTAGGCAATCCGGCCGTCAATGGTGATTCATGGCCTCACAGATAGGAACAACAATAACTCCGCTTCTATTCGTCGTATGCAAATCTGCGACATAGCAATTTGTAGCATAAAACACGCCCAAACGAACCACCTTATACCGATCTGCGACGAACTTGCATAGTTTTGTCAAACATCGATCGTTTCGAGTGGAAAGCAATCCGGCCTCAATGGTGATTCATGGCCTGACAGATATAAACAACTATAACTCAGCTTCTATTCGTCGAATGCAAATTTGCGACATAGCGATTTGTAGCTTAAAACACGACACATCGACCCACCTCATGCCGATCTGCGACGTACTTGTATAGTTTCGTCAAACGTCGATCGTTTCGAGTGGTAGGCAATCCGGCCGTCAATTGTGATTCATGGCCTCACAGATATAAACAACTATAACTCCGCTTCTATTCGTCGAATGCAAATCTGCGACATAGCAATTTGTAGCATAAAACACGCCCCAACGAACCACCTTATACCGATCTGCGACGAACTTGCATAGTTTTGTCAAACATCGATCGTTTCGAGTGGAAAGCAATCCGGCCGTCAATGATGATTCATGGCCTCACAGATATAAACAACAATAACTCCGCTTCTATTCGTCGTATGCGAATCTGCGACATAGCAATTTGTAGCATAAAACACGCCCCAACGAACCACCTTATACCGATCTGCGACGAACTTGCATAGTTTTGTCAAACATCGATCGTTTCGAGTGGAAAGCAATCCGGCCGTCAATGGTGATTCATGGCCTCACTGATATAAACAACTATAACTCCGCTTCTATTCGCTGTATGCAAATCTGCGACGTAGCAATTTGTAGCATAAAACACGGCCCAACGACCCACCTTATACCGATCTGCAACGAACTTGCATAGTTTTGTCAAACATCGATCGTTTCGAGTGGAAAGCAATCCGGCCGTCAATGGTGATTCATGGCCTGACAGATGTAAACAACTATAACTCCGCTTCTATTCGTCGTATGCGAATCTGCGACCTAGCAATTTGTAGCTTAAAACACGCCCCAACGAACCACCTTATACCGACCTGCGACGAACTAGCATAGTTTTGTCAAACATCGATCGTTTCGAGTGGTAGGCAATCCGGTCGTCAATGGTGATTCATGGCTTCACAGATATAAACAACAATAACTCCGCTTCTATTCGTCGTATGCAAATCTGCGACATAGCAATTTGTAGCATAAAACACGTCACATCGACCCACCTTGTGCCGATCTGCGACGAACTTGCATGGTTTCGTCAAACGTCGATCGTTTCGAGTGGTAGGGAATCCGGCCGTCAATGGTGATTCATGGCCTCACAGATATAAACAACAATAACTCCACTTCTATTCGTCGTATGCAAATCTGCGACATAGCAATTTGTAGCATAAAACACGCCCCATCGAACCACCTTATACCGATCTGCGACGAACTTGCATAGTTTTGTCAAACATCGATCGTTTCGAGTGGAAAGCAATCCGGCCGTCAATGATGATTCATGGCCTCACAGATATAAACAACAATAACTCCGCTTCTATTCGTCGTATGCGAATATGCGACATAGCAATTTGTAGCTTAAAACACGCAACATCGAACCACCTTGTGCCGATCTGCGACGAACTTGCATAGTTTCGTCAAACGTCGATCGTTTCGAGTGGTAGGCAATCCGGCCGTCAACGGTGATTCATGGCCTCACAGATATAAACAACTATAACTCCGCTTCTATTCGTCGTATGCGAATATGCGACATAGCAATTTGTAGCTTAAAACACGCCACATCGAACCACCATGTGCCGATTTGCGACGAACTTGCAAACTTTCGTCAAACGTCGATCGTTTCGAGTGGTAGGCAATCCGGCCGTCAACGGTGATTCATGGCCTCACAGATATAAACAACTATAACTCCGCTTCTATTCGTCGAATGCAAATCTGCGACATAGCAATTTGTAGCATAAAACACGTCACATCGACCCACCTTGTGCCGATCTGCGACGAACTTGCATGGTTTCGTCAAACGTCGATCGTTTCGAGTGGTAGGGAATCCGGCCGTCAATGGTGATTCATGGCCTCACAGATATAAACAACAATAACTCCGCTTCTATTCGTCGAATGCAAATCTGCGACATAGCAATTTGTAGCTTAAAACACGTCACATCGAACCACCTTGTGCCGATCTGCGACGAACGTGCATAGTTTCGTCAAACGTCGATCGTTTCGAGTGGTAGGCAATCCGGCCGTCAATGGTGATTCATGGCCTCACAGATATAAACAACTATAACTCCGCTTCTATTCGCCGTATGCAAATCTGCGACGTAGCAATTTGTAGCATAAAACACGGCCCAACAACCCACCTTATACCGATCTGCGACGAACTTGCATAGTTTTGTCAAACATCGATCGTTTCGAGTGGAAAGCAATCCGGCCGTCAATGGTGGTTCATGGCCTCACAGATATAAACAACAATAACTCCGCTTCTATTCATCGTATGCGAATATGCGACATAGCAATTTGTAGCTTAAAACACGCCACATCGAACCACCTTGTGCCGATCTGCGACGAACTTGCATACTTTCGTCAAACGTCGATCGTTTCGAGTGGTAGGGAATCCGGCCGTCAATGGTGATTCATGGCCTCACAGATATAAACAACAATAACTCTGCTTCTATTCGTCGTATGCAAATCTGCGACATAGCCATTTGTAGCGTAAAACACGCCCCAACGAACCACCTTATACCGATCTGCGACGAACTTGCATAGTTTTGTCAAACATCGATCGTTTCGAGTGGAAAGCAATCCGGCCGTCAATGATGATTCATGGCCTCACAGATATAAACAACAATAACTCCGCTTCTATTCGTCGTATGCG
The DNA here is from genome assembly GCA_914767735.1 of Anoplius nigerrimus. Taxonomy (NCBI): domain Eukaryota; kingdom Metazoa; phylum Arthropoda; class Insecta; order Hymenoptera; family Pompilidae; genus Anoplius; species Anoplius nigerrimus. The sequence goes on from CAJZBX010000756.1 coordinate 246,758, forward strand.
AATCTGCGTCATAGCAATTTGTAGCTTAAAACACGCCCTAATGAACCACCTTATACCGATCTGCGACGAACTTGCATAGTTTTGTCAAACATCGATCGTTTCGAGTGGAAATCAATCCGGCCGTCAATGGTGATTCATGGCCTCACAGATATAAACAACTATAACTCCGCTTCTATTCGTCGAATGCAAATCTGCGACATAGCAATTAGTAGCTTCAAACACGTCACATCGAACCACCTTGTGCCGATCTGCGACGAACTTGCATGGTTTCGTCAAACATCGATCGTTTCGAGTGGTAGGCAATCCGGCCGTCAATGGTGATTCATGGCCTGACAGATATAAACATCTATAACTCAGCTTCTATTCGTCGAATGCAAATTTGCGACATAGCGATTTGTAGGTTAAAACACGACACATCGACCCACCTCATGCCGATCTGCGACGTACTTGTATAGTTTCGTCAAACGTCGATAGTTTCGAGTGGTAGACAATCCGGCCGTCAATGGTGATTCATGGCCTCACAGATATAAACAACTATAACTCCGCTTCTATTCGTCGTATGCAAATCTGCGACATAGCAATTTGTAGCTTAAAACACGTCACATCGACCCACCTTGTGCCGATGTGCGACGAACTTGCATAGTTTCGTCAAACGTCGATCGTTTCGAGTGGTAGGGAATCCGGCCGTCAATGGTGATTCATGGCCTCACGGATATAAACCACAATAACTCCGTTTCTATTCGTCGTATGCGAATCTGCGTCATAGCAATTTGTAGCTTAAAACACGCCCTAATGAACCACCTTATACCGATCTGCGACGAACTTGCATAGTTTTGTCAAACATCGATCGTTTCGAGTGGAAATCAATCCGGCCGTCAATGGTGATTCATGGCCTCACAGATATAAACAACAATAACTCCGCTTCTATTCGTCGTATGCAAATCTGCGACATAGCAATTTGTAGCATAAAACACGCCCCAACGAACCACCTTATACCGATCTGCGACGAACTTGCACAGTTTTGTCAAACATCGATCGTTTCGAGTGGAAAGCAATCCGGCCGTCAATGGTGATTCATGGCCTGACAGATATAAACAACTATAACTCCGCTTCTATTCGTCGTATGCAAATCTGCGACATAGCAATTTGTAGCTTAAAACTGTTAGATATATATTTAGCATTAGTTGAATTTGGCGCTCGGTAACATTTGAGGAACGGATCAGTTGCTGGCGAGTATGTAAGCATTCTGTTGTTTCTCCCGCTTGCGAATCGTCAGTTGTGTATAGCCTTCCATTCTGGTAACACCTACTTTTAATAAACACATTTTTATATTTTCCAACTCTGCCCCGCTTTAATTTTTCCAAGAGGTTATGGGCCCAGCACGCTTCCACTGCGCCAGAAATTAAGTGTGGATTGTTATAGTGTGTAGCGGTGTAAAGTTGTCCGGGCGTGTACCTTTAAAATCGGTAGCATCCTTCGGTATTTACTAGCACGTGGATTTTCTTAAAGAAAAAAATGGCTGAAAAAGACACGTGCAGTGTGGTTAAGCTCGACGGTACCAATTTTCCATTGTGGAAATTTGGGGTATCCTTTTTGCTGGAATCAAAGGATCTGATGGTTTGTGTCGAGGGAGCGGATGTAGAGCCCGTGAAAGGTACGCATTTAAAAGAATGGCAAGAATGGAAGAGGAACAGGTCAAAGGCGTCAGTGATTTTGCTTAGCTCAGTGGAGGCGGCTCTTCACGCTAATTTAATAAATTGTATGACGCCAGAAGCAATCTGGAACAAGTTGCATACATTGTATGGAGATTCAAGCGAGGACGAAAAGCAAAAATACTGGCAAAGGTTTTATGAGTTCCGCATTAGAAATGGTGAAGCTGTGGACACGCAATTGGTAAGCTTCGAAACAATTTGTAAAAAGCTTGAAGATGCAGGTGAAAAGCCATCCGAATCAGCTATGATGTCGAAGCTATTAAGTAGTTTTCTGCCAAAATTTTCGGCGTTTACAATGGCATGGGAATGTACGACAAAAGAAGGTAGGACAAAAGACAACTTGATTGCGAGAATCATCCGAGAAGACAAAAGACTGACCGTGGTAGAGGAAGACGTCGCCCCGCTCGCCCTGCAGGTAAAAGAATTGAGATTGAAACTTGATAATCAGTCAAAATCACAGGCAAACTACCAACACATGAATAAGAGCAGATTGAGGGCGCAACAGATAGAGGAACTTAAAAGGAAGCATCCATGTAGTTATTGCCATGAAAAGGGGCACTGGTACAAAGAGTGCCGAAAACGTATTGCGGATTCCCGAGTCGAAGGAGGAAAGTGTATAACAGATGAGGCCATTGGATCGGCATTTGTTTGTGACGTATCTGCGTTCGTCTCGCAAACCACAGACGACGATCGTGAGGTATGGTTGGCGGATTCTGCGGCAAGCAGGCACATGACTTTTAAGCGGGAATCGTTCGAACAGTTGAAACCTGTAGGAGATGTGCGCTTTGTGAAGGTCGCCGGGGATAGTATCATTCCCGTTGCAGGAGTTGGCACTCTAAATATCCTGTTAGAAGTCAACAACCAATTAATAGAAAAGCAAATGACGAATGTTCTGTTTGTCCCTGGACTGAATCGAAATTTATTCTCAGTGGGAGCCATAACAGCAAGAGGCTTCTCATTCCACGCTTACCAAAGTGACTGTGAGGTACGAGACAGAAATTGGGCTCTGGTTGCAGAAGGAGTGCGTTATGGCGATATGTACCGCATGAAATTGGCGGTGAAAAATTCGGCTGCATGTAATATTGCACAGGACGCCTCGTTAAAATCATGGCATGAGAGGTTAGGCCATATAAATGTTAGAGCGATAAAGGAGACAGACAGTAGCCAAGCAGCAACAGGTATGAAGATCAAGGACAAATCTGATTTCTTCTGTGAGCCATGCGTCATGGGTAAGCATAGCCAAAAACCGCATAAGCCTTCTGGTCTTAAAAAAGTATATAAACCAGGCGAGAAAATACACTCAGATGTCTGTGGGCCAATGAGCGTTGAGTCGCCCAGAGGATCGCGATATTTTGTTTTATTTAAAGACGACTGCACAGGGTTCAGGACAGTTTATTTCTTGCGACATAAATCAGAAGTTTTTGACAAATTTAAAGAATATGAAGGACTGGTACACAGACAGACAGGAAATAAAATCAAGATTCTACGGTCCGACAATGGAGGAGAATATTTATCGACTAATTTTGACAGATTGCTGAAAGAAAAGGGAATTATGCATGAACGGTCGACCCCATATGTTCCTCAGCAGAATGGACGGGCTGAGAGAGAAATGCGCACATTGGTAGAATGTGCTCGATCTATGTTGGTGGGAAGAAATGTACCAAAATTGCTATGGGCAGAAGCCATCCAAACAGCGGCGTATGTTCTGAACAGGACGGTCTCGAAGCAGGTGGAAGGACAAACAGCATATGAAAAATGGTTTCGTCAGAAACCTGAAATTGGTCACATGCGAATATTCGGATGCAGGGCGTATAAAAATGTACCGAAGGTCCAGAGAAAAAAATTGGAGGAAAAAAGCAAGAGGATGACCTTCGTAGGATATGAAGGAGAATCGAAGAACTATAGACTCTGGGATGAGGCGACCAAACAAATTCACGTGAGCTGTAACGTAATTTTTGACGAAAGTACTAATGAATTTGTTGAAATCAAAGGTAACCAAGGGACTGCAGCGGAATTTGACATGATCTTTGGAAACTATGATGAGACTGACGAAAATAGGCAGGCTCACACAGGAGAGGAACCGGAAGACGTGTGGGAAGATTGTGAAGATGGAGAACCAGAAGCACCTGGAATATGCAATGATCCTCAGGAAGCAGTACAAATGGTTGGTCGGGAGTTACGAGACCGAAACAAATTAAGGGAACCTGATCGGTACAGTGAACGTGGATATGCATTTTTGGTGGATACAGTACCACTCACTTATGAAAGCGCTGTTGCGAGTGACGAAGGTGAGCAGTGGAAAAAAGCGATGGAAGAAGAAATTGCGGCTTTGGATAAAAATCAAACGTGGACTCTAGAGAAACCCCCAGTGGGGACAAAGATCATCGGATCCAAGTGGGTTTTTAGTAAAAAATTGGACACTGGTGGTAACGTAGAGCGCTATAAAGCTAGGCTGGTTGCAAGGGGCTTCACACAGAGTGAAGGGGTGGATTATTTTGAAACCTATGCACCAGTGGTTAGGTACGAATCAATCAGGATGCTTTTGGCAATTGCTGCAGAAAAGGATTTCGAAATTGCACAGTTTGATGTAAAAACGGCATTCTTAAATGGGGATTTAGAAGAAGAAATCTTTTTGCAGCAGCCAAAAGGATTCGAGAGTAGAGTTTCGCAGGACGCGGTATGTAGGTTAAGAAAAAGTTTATACGGACTCAAGCAGGCACCGAGATGTTGGAATTCAAAATTCGTTACATTCCTTTCCAGGTATAATTTTAATAACATTGAGAGTGACCGTTGCATTTTTACAGGGAAAATTAATAATGAGGTTGTCTTTTTGGCGTTATATGTGGATGATGGACTAATATTGTCAGTATCAAAAGCCGCAGTACAGATAGTATTAAATCATTTGAAAGAAAATTTTGAAATAACGATTGGCAATGCAACCCAATTTGTGGGTATTGAACTGGAACGTGACCGGAGTAACCGTAGATTAAAGATTAAGCAAAGTGCGTATATTCGGCGCATGTTAGCGAAATTCCGTATGGACCAAGCAAATTCTGCGAGTGTGCCTGCTGAGCCTGGACTGCATCTTTCGCGACCGACGGATGATGAAAGTGGGAGTAAAAAGGAAAATCAGATGATACCTTATCGCGAAGCAGTTGGGTCGCTTTTGTTCGCCGCCAGGGTCAGTAGACCAGATATAGAGTACGCTGTAAACAAAGTTAGCCAATTTTTGGTAGATTTTAGAGAGGAACACTGGCAGGCCGTGAAGCGCATTTTTCGGTATCTAAAGGGTACAATCGAGTTTGTGATAGTGTACGGAAACAGTGGGAGTGCTGTAAATTTGCAGGGGTATACTGATGCAGATTATGCAGGGTGTGTGGAAACACGTAGATCAACAACTGGTTTTGTGTTTACTCTAAATGGTGGCGCAATATCTTGGTCGAGTCAAAGACAGCGAGTGGTGGCCCTTTCCACAACGGAAGCCGAATATATTGCGTTAGCTACTGGAACGAAAGAGGCTATGTGGCTGAACCAAATGTATCAGGAACTAGGTTTTAAATCTAATTCAATTCTTGTACAAGTAGATAACCAATCGGCGATAAATTTAACAAAAAATCCGGAATACCATAAGCGAACGAAACACATAGATGTAAGATTTCACTTTGTGAGGGATGTATATGAGCGAGGTATCATTGATGTTAAGTATATTGGAACAAAGCAGCAGCTGGCGGACATATTCACGAAACCGTTGTGTAACAAACAGTTTAGCGACTTGAGAGTGGGAATGGGTATATGTAAATAATACTAAATAAGTGGGAGTGTTAGATATAAATAATACTAAATAAGTGGGAGTGTCAGATATAAATAATACTAAATAAGTGGGAGTGTTAGATATATATTTAGCATTAGTTGAATTTGGCGCTCGGTAACATTTGAGGAACGCATCAGTTGCTGGCGAGTATGTAAGCATTCTGTTGTTTCTCCCGCTTGCGAATCGTCAGTTGTGTATAGCCTTCCATTCTGGTAACACCTACTTTTAATAAACACATTTTTATATTTTTCAACTCTGCCCCGCCTTAATTTTTCCAAGAAAAACACGTCACATCGACCCACCTTGTGCCGATGTGCGACGAACTTGCATTGTTTCGTCAAACGTCGATCGTTTCGAGTGGTAGGCAATCCGGTCGTCAATGGTGATTCATGGCCTCACAGATATAAACAACTATAACTCCGCTTTTATTCGTCGAATGCAAATCTGCGACATAGCAATTTGTAGCTTAAAACACGCCCCAACGAACCACCTTATACCGATCTGTGACGAACTTGCATAGTTTTGTCAAACATCGATCGTTTCGAGTGGAAAGCAATCCGGCCGTCAATGGTGATTCACGGCCTCACAGATATAAACAACTATAACTCCGCTTCTATTCGTCGAATGCAAATCTGCGACATAGCAATTTGTAGCTTAAAACACGTCACATCGACCCACCTCGTGCCGATCTGCGACGAACTTGCATAGTTTCGTCAAACATCGATCGTTTCGAGTGGTAGGCAATGCGGCCGTCAATGGTGATTCATGGCCTCACAGATAGAAACAACAATAACTCCGCTTCTATTCGTCGTATGCAAATCTGCGACATAGCAATTTGTAGCATAAAACACGCCCCAACGAACCACCTTATACCGATCTGCGACGAACTTGCATAGTTTTGTCAAACATCAATCGTTTCGAGTGGAAAGCAATCCGGCCTCAATGGTGATTCATGGCCTGACAGATATAAACAACTATAACTCAGCTTCTATTCGTCGAATGCAAATTTGCGACATAGCGATTTGTAGCTTAAAACACGACACATCGACCCACCTTATGCCGATCTGCGACGTACTTGTATAGTTTCGTCAAACGTCGATCGTTTCGAGTGGTAGGCAATCCGGCCGTCAATGGTGATTCATGGCCTCACAGATATAAACAACTATAACTCCGCTTCTATTCGTCGAATGCAAATCTGCGACATAGCAATTAGTAGCTTCAAACACGTCACATCGAACCACCTTGTGCCGATCTGCGACGAACTTGCATGGTTTCGTCAAACGTCGATAGTTTCGAGTGGTAGACAATCCGGCCGTCAATGGTGATTCATGGCCTCACAGATATAAACAACTATAACTCCGCTTCTATTCGTCGTATGCAAATTTGCGACATAGCAATTTGTAGCTTAAAACACGTCACATCGATCCACCTTGTGCCGATGTGCGACGAACTTGCATAGTTTCGTCAAACGTCGATCGTTTCGAGTGGTAGGGAATCCGGCCGTCAATGGTGATTCATGGCCTCACAGATATAAACCACAATAACTCCGTTTCTATTCGTCGTATGCGAATCTGCGTCATAGCAATTTGTAGCTTAAAACACGCCCTAATGAACCACCTTATACCGATCTGCGACGAACTTGCATAGTTTTGTCAAACATCGATCGTTTCGAGTGGAAATCAATCCGGCCGTCAATGGTGATTCTTGGCCTCACAGATATAAACAACTATAACTCCGCTTCTATTCGTCGAATGCAAATCTGCGACATAGCAATTAGTAGCTTCAAACACGTCACATCGAACCACCTTGTGCCGATCTGCGACGAACTTGCATGGTTTCGTCAAACATCGATCGTTTCGAGTGGTAGGCAATCCGGCCGTCAATGGTGATTCATGGCCTGACAGATATAAACATCTATAACTCAGCTTCTATTCGTCGAATGCAAATCTGCGACATAGCAATTTGTAGCTTAAAACACGTCACATCGACCCACCTTGTGCCGATGTGCGACGAACTTGCATAGTTTCGTCAAACGTAGATCGTTTCGAGTGGTAGGGAATCCGGCCGTCAATGGTGATTCATGGCCTCACAGATATAAACCACAATAACTCCGCTTCTATTCGTCGTATGCGAATATGCGACATAGCAATTTGTAGCTTAAAACACGTCACATCGACCCACCTTCTGCCGATCTGCGACGAACTTGCATGGTTTCGTCAAACGTCGATCGTTTCGAGTTGTAGGGAATCCGGCCGTCAATGGTGATTCATGGCCTCACAGATATAAACAACTATAACTCCGCTTCTATTCGTCGAATGCAAATCTGCGGCATAGCAATTTGTAGCTTAAAACACGTCACATCGACCCACCTTGTGCCAATCTGCGACGAACTTGCATAGTTTCGTCAAACATCGATCGTTTCGAGTGGTAGGCAATCCGGCCGTCAATGGTGATTCATGGCCTCACAGATATAAACAACAATAACTCCGCTTCTATTCGTCGTATGCAAATCTGCGACATAGCAATTTGTAGCATAAAACACGCCCCAACGAACCACCTTATACCGATCTGCGACGAACTTGCACAGTTTTGTCAAACATCGATCGTTTCGAGTGGAAAGCAATCCGGCCGTCAATGGTGATTCATGGCCTGACAGATATAAACAACTATAACTCCGCTTCTATTCGTCGTATGCGAATCTGCGACCTTGCAATTTGTAGCTTAAAACACGCCCCAACGAACCACCTTATACCGACCTGCGATGAAGTTGCATAGTTTTGTCAAACATCGATCGTTTCGAGTGGAAATCAATCCGGCCGTCAATGGTGATTCATGGCCTGACAACTATAACTCCGCTTCTATTCGTCGAATGCAAATCTGCGACATAGCAATTTGTAGCTTAAAACACGCCCCATCGAACCACCTTATACCGATCTGCGACGAACTTGCACAGTTTTGTCAAACATCGATCGTTTCGAATGGAAAGCAATCCGGCCGTCAATGGTGATTCATGGCCTGACAGATATAAACAACTATAACTCCGCTTCTATTCGTCGTATGCAAATCTGCGACATAGCAATTTGTAGCTTAAAACACGTCACATCGACCCACCTTGTGCCGATGTGCGACGAACTTGCATTGTTTCGTCAAACGTCGATCGTTTCGAGTGGTAGGCAATCCGGTCGTCAATGGTGATTCATGGCCTCACAGATATAAACAACTATAACTCCGCTTTTATTCGTCGAATGCAAATCTGCGACATAGCAATTTGTAGCTTAAAACACGCCCCATCGAACCACCTTATACCGATCTGCGACGAACTTGCATAGTTTTGTCAAACATCGATCGTTTCGAGTGGAAAGCAATCCGGCCGTCAATGGTGATTCATGGCCTCACAGATATAAACAACAATAACTCCGCTTCTATTCGTCGTATGCGAATATGCGACATAGCAATTTGTAGCTTAAAACACGCCACATCGAACCACCTTGTGCCGATCTGCGACGAACTTGCATAGTTTCGTCAAACGTCGATCGTTTCGAGTGGTAGGCAATCCGGCCGTCAACGGTGATTCATGGCCTCACAGATATAAACAACTATAACTCCGCTTCTATTCGTCGAATGCAAATCTGCGACATAGCAATTTGTAGCTTAAAACACGTCACATCGACCCACCTTGTGCCGATCTGCAACGAACTTGCATAGTTTCGTCAAACATCGATCGTTTCGAGTGGTAGGCAATCCGGCCGTCAATGGTGATTCATGGCCTCACAGATATAAACAACAATAACTCCGCTTCTATTCGTCGTATGCGAATATGCGACATAGCAATTTGTAGCTTAAAACAAGCCACATCGAACCACCTTGTGCCGATCTGCGACGAACTTGCATAGTTTCGTCAAACGTCGATCGTTTCGAGTGGTAGGCAATCCGGCCGTCAACGGTGATTCATGGCCTCACAGATATAAACAACTATAACTCCGCTTCTATTCGTCGTATGCAAATCTGCGACATAGCAATTTGTAGCATAAAACACGCCCCAACGAACCACCTTATACCGATCTGCGACGAACTTGCATAGTTTTGTCAAACATCGATCGTTTCGAGTGGAAAGCAATCCGGCCGTCAATGATGATTCATGGCCTCACACATATAAACAACAATAACTCCGCTTCTATTCGTCGTATGCGAATATGCGACATAGCAATTTGTAGCTTAAAACACGCCACATCGAACCACCTTGTGCCGATCTGCGACGAACTTGCATAGTTTCGTCAAACGTCGATCGTTTCGAGTGGTAGGCAATCCGGCCGTCAACGGTGATTCATGGCCTCGCAGATATAAACAACTATAACTCCGCTTCTATTCGTCGAATGCAAGTTTGCGACATAGCGATTTGTAGCTTAAAACACGACACATCGACCCACCTCATGCCGATCTGCGACGTACTTGTATATAGTTTCGTCAAACGTCGATCGTTTCGAGTGGTAGGCAATCCGGCCGTCAATTGTGATTCATGGCCTCACAGATATAAACAACTATAACTCCGCTTCTATTCGTCGAATGCAAATCTGCGACATAGCAATTTGTAGCTTAAAACACGTCACATCGAACCACCTTGTGCCGATCTGCGACGAACTTGCATAGTTTCGTCAAACATCGATCGTTTCGAGTGGTAGGCATCCGGCCGTCAATGGTGATTCATGACCTCACAGATATAAACAACAATAACTCCGCTTCTATTCGTCGTATGCGAATATGCGACATAGCAATTTGTAGCTTAAAACACGTCACATCGACCCACCTTCTGCCGATCTGCGACGAACTTGCATGGTTTCGTCAAACGTCGATCGTGTCGAGTGGTAGGGAATCCGGCCGTCAATGGTGATTCACGGCCTCACAGATATAAACAACTATAACTCCGCTTCTATTCGTCGAATGCAAACCTACGACATAGCAATTTGTAGCTTAAAACACGTCACATCGACCCACCTCGTGCCGATCTGCGACGAACTTGCATAGTTTTGTCAAACATCGATCGTTTCGAGTGGAAAGCAATCCGGCCGTCAATGGTGATTCATGGCCTCACTGATATAAACAACTATAACTCCGCTTCTATTCGCCGTATGCAAATCTGCGACGTAGCAATTTGTAGCATAAAACACGGCCCAACGACCCACCTTATACCGATCTGCAACGAACTTGCATAGTTTTGTCAAACATCGATCGTTTCGAGTGGAAAGCAATCCGGCCGTCAATGGTGATTCATGGCCTGACAGATGTAAACAACTATAACTCCGCTTCTATTCGTCGTATGCGAATCTGCGACCTAGCAATTTGTAGCTTAAAACACGCCCCAACGAACCACCTTATACCGACCTGCGACGAACTAGCATAGTTTTGTCAAACATCGATCGTTTCGAGTGGTAGGCAATCCGGTCGTCAATGGTGATTCATGGCCTCACAGATATAAACAACAATAACTCCGCTTCTATTCGTCGTATGCAAATCTGCGACATAGCAATTTGTAGCATAAAACACGTCACATCGACCCACCTTGTGCCGATCTGCGACGAACTTGCATGGTTTCGTCAAACGTCGATCGTTTCGAGTGGTAGGGAATCCGGCCGTCAATGGTGATTCATGGCCTCACAGATATAAACAACAATAACTCCACTTCTATTCGTCGTATGCAAATCTGCGACATAGCAATTTGTAGCATAAAACACGCCCCAACGAACCACCTTATACCGATCTGCGACGAACTTGCATAGTTTTGTCAAACATCGATCGTTTCGAGTGGAAAGCAATCCGGCCGTCAATGATGATTCATGGCCTCACAGATATAAACAACAATAACTCCGCTTCTATCCGTCGTATGCGAATACGCGACATAGCAATTTGTAGCTTAAAACACGCCACATCGAACCACCTTGTGCCGATCTGCGACGAACTTGCATAGTTTCGTCAAACATCGATCGTTTCGAGTGGTAGGCAATCCGGCCGTCAATGGTGATTCATGGCCTCACAGATATAAACAACAATAACTCCGCTTCTATTCGTCGTATGCGAATATGCGACATAGCAATTTGTAGCTTAAAACACGTCACATCGAACCACCTTGTGGCGATCTGTGACGAACTTGCATAGTTTCGTCAAACATCGATCGTTTCGAGTGGTAGGCAATCCGGCCGTCAATGGTGATTCATGGCCTCACAGATAGAAACAACAATAACTCCGCTTCTATTCGTCGTATGCAAATCTGCGACATAGCAATTTGTAGCATAAAACACGCCCCAACGAACCACCTTGTGCCGATCTGCGACGAACTTGCATAGTTTCGTCAAACGTCGATCGTTTCGAGTGGTAGGCAATCCGGCCGTCAACGGTGATTCATGGCCTCACAGATATAAACAACAATAACTCCGCTTCTATTCGTCGTATGCGAATATGCGACATAGCAATTTGTAGCTTAAAACACGCCACATCGAACCACCTTGTGCCGATCTGCGACGCACTTACATAGTTTCGTCAAACGTCGATCGTTTCGAGTGGTAGGCAATCCGGCCGTCAACGGTGATTCATGGCCTCACAGATATAAACAACTATAACTCCGCTTCTATTCGTCGAATGCAAATCTGCGACATAGCAATTTGTAGCTTAAAACACGTCACATCGAACCACCTTGTGCCGATCTGCGACGAACGTGCATAGTTTCGTCAAACGTCGATCGTTTCGAGTGGTAGGCAATCCGGCCGTCAATGGTGATTCATGGCCTCACAGATATAAACAACTATAACTCCGCTTCTATTCGCCGTATGCAAATCTGCGACGTAGCAATTTGTAGCATAAAACACGGCCCAACAACCCACCTTATACCGATCTGCGACGAACTTGCATAGTTTTGTCAAACATCGATCGTTTCGAGTGGAAAGCAATCCGGCCGTCAATGGTGGTTCATGGCCTCACAGATATAAACAACAATAACTCCGCTTCTATTCATCGTATGCGAATATGCGACATAGCAATTTGTAGCTTAAAACACGCCACATCGAACCACCTTGTGCCGATCTGCGACGAACTTGCATACTTTCGTCAAACGTCGATCGTTTCGAGTGGTAGGGAATCCGGCCGTCAATGGTGATTCATGGCCTCACAGATATAAACAACAATAACTCTGCTTCTATTCGTCGTATGCAAATCTGCGACATAGCCATTTGTAGCATAAAACACGCCCCAACGAACCACCTTATACCGATCTGCGACGAACTTGCATAGTTTTGTCAAACATCGATCGTTTCGAGTGGAAAGCAATCCGGCCGTCAATGATGATTCATGGCCTCACAGATATAAACAACAATAACTCCGCTTCTATTCGTCGTATGCGAATATGCGACATAGCAATTTGTAGCTTAAAACACGTCACATCGAACCACCTTGTGCCGATCTGCGACGAACTTGCATACTTTCGTCAAACGTCGATCGTTGCGAGTGGTAGGCAATCCGGCCGTCAATGGTGATTCATGGCCTCACAGATATAAACAACTATAACTTCGATTCTATTCGTCGAATGCAAATCTGCGACATAGCAATTAGTAGCTTAAAACACGTCACATCGAACCACCTTGTGCCGATCTGCGACGAACTTGCATGGTTTCGTCAAACATCGATCGTTTCGAGTGGTAGGCAATCCGGCCGTCAATGTTGATTCATGGCCTCACAGATATAAACAACAATAACTCCGCTTCTATTCGTCGTATGCGAATATGCGACATAGCAATTTGTAGCTTAAAACACGTCACATCGAACCACCTTGTGCCGATCTGCGACGAACTTGCATAGTTTCGTCAAACGTCGGTCGTTTCGAGTGGTAGGGAATCCGGCCGTCAATGGTGATTCATGGCCTCACAGATATAAACAACAATAACTCTGCTTCTAATCGTCGTTTGCAAATCTGCGACATGGGAATTTGTAGTATAAAACACGCCCCAACGAACCACCTTATACCGACCTGCGACGAACTTGCATAGTTTTGTCAAACATCGATCGTTTCGAGTGGAAAGCAGTCCGGCCTCAATGGTGATTCATGGCCTGACAGATATAAACAACTATAACTCAGCTTCTATTCGTCGAATGCAAATTTGCGACATAGCGATTTGTAGCTTAAAACACGACACATCGACCCACCTCATGCCGATCTGCGACGTACTTGTATAGTTTCGTCAAACGTCGATCGTTTCGAGTGGTAGGCAATCCGGCCGTCAATGGTGATTCATGGCCTCACAGATATAAACAACTATAACTCCGCTTCTATTCGTCGAATGCAAATCTGCGACATAGCAATTAGTAGCTTCAATCACGTCACATCGAACCACCTTGTGCCGATCTGCGACGAACTTGCATGGTTTCGTCAAACATCGATCGTTTCGAGTGGTAGGCAATCCGGCCGTCAATGGTGATTCATGGCCTGACAGATATAAACATCTATAACTCAGCTTCTATTCGTCGAATGCAAATTTGCGACATAGCGATTTGTAGGTTAAAACACGACACATCGATCCACCTCATGCCGATCTGCGACGTACTTGTATAGTTTCGTCAAACGTCGATAGTTTCGAGTGGTAGACAATCCGGCCGTCAATGGTGATTCATGGCCTCACAGATATAAACAACAATAACTCCGCTTCTATTCGTCGTATGCGAATATGCGACATAGCAATTTGTAGCTTAAAACACGTCACATCGAACCACCTTGTGCCGATCTGCGACGAACTTGCATAGTTTCGTCAAACGTCGGTCGTTTCGAGTGGTAGGGAATCCGGCCGTCAATGGTGATTCATGGCCTCACAGATATAAACAACAATAACTCTGCTTCTAATCGTCGTTTGCAAATCTGCGACATGGGAATTTGTAGCATAAAACACGCCCCAACGAACCACCTTATACCGACCTGCGACGAACTTGCATAGTTTTGTCAAACATCGATCGTTTCGAGTGGAAAGCAGTCCGGCCTCAATGGTGATTCATGGCCTGACAGATATAAACAACTATAACTCAGCTTCTATTCGTCGAATGCAAATTTGCGACATAGCGATTTGTAGCTTAAAACACGACACATCGACCCACCTCATGCCGATCTGCGACGTACTTGTATAGTTTCGTCAAACGTCGATCGTTTCGAGTGGTAGGCAATCCGGCCGTCAATGGTGATTCATGGCCTCACAGATATAAACAACTATAACTCCGCTTCTATTCGTCGAATGCAAATCTGCGACATAGCAATTAGTAGCTTCAATCACGTCACATCGAACCACCTTGTGCCGATCTGCGACGAACTTGCATGGTTTCGTCAAACATCGATCGTTTCGAGTGGTAGGCAATCCGGCCGTCAATGGTGATTCATGGCCTGACAGATATAAACATCTATAACTCAGCTTCTATTCGTCGAATGCAAATTTGCGACATAGCGATTTGTAGGTTAAAACACGACACATCGATCCACCTCATGCCGATCTGCGACGTACTTGTATAGTTTCGTCAAACGTCGATAGTTTCGAGTGGTAGACAATCCGGCCGTCAATGGTGATTCATGGCCTCACAGATATAAACAACTATAACTCCGCTTCTATTCGTCGTATGCAAATTTGCGACATAGCAATTTGTAGCTTAAAACACGTCACATCGGCCCACCTTGTGCCGATGTGCGACGAACTTGCATAGTTTCGTCAAACGTCGATCGTTTCGAGTGGTAGGGAATCCGGCCGTCAATGGTGATTCATGGCCTCACAGATATAAACCACAATAACTCCTTTTCTATTCGTCGTATGCGAATCTGCGTCATAGCAATTTGTAGCTTAAAACACGCCCTAATGAACCACCTTATACCGATCTGCGACGAACTTGCATAGTTTTGTCAAACATCGATCGTTTCGAGTGGAAATCAATCCGGCCGTCAATGGTGATTCATGGCCTCACAGATATAAACAACTATAACTCCGCTTCTATTCGTCGAATGCAAATCTGCGACATAGCAATTAGTAGCTTCAAACACGTCACATCGAACCACCTTGTGCCGATCTGCGACGAACTTGCATGGTCTCGTCAAACATCGATCGTTTCGAGTGGTAGGCAATCCGGCCGTCAATGGTGATTCATGGCCTGACAGATATAAACATCTATAACTCAGCTTCTATTCGTCGAATGCAAATTTGCGACATAGCGATTTGTAGCTTAAAACACGACACATCGACCCACCTCATGCCAATCTGCGACGTACTTGTATAGTTTCGTCAAACGTCGATCGTTTCGAGTGGTAGGCAATCCGGCCGTCAATGGTGATTCATGGCCTCACAGATATAAACAACTATAACTCCGCTTCTATTCGTCGAATGCAAATCTGCGACATAGCAATTAGTAGCTTCAAACACGTCACATCGAACCACCTTGTGCCGATCTGCGACGAACTTGCATGGTTTCGTCAAACGTCGATAGTTTCGAGTGGTAGACAATCCGGCCGTCAATGGTGATTCATGGCCTCACAGATATAAACAACTATAACTCCGCTTCTATTCGTCGTATGCAAATTTGCGACATAGCAATTTGTAGGTTAAAACACGTCACATCGATCCACCTTGTGCCGATGTGCGACGAACTTGCATAGTTTCGTCAAACGTCGATCGTTTCGAGTGGTAGGGAATCCGGCCGTCAATGGTGATTCATGGCCTCACAGATATAAACCACAATGACTCCGTTTCTATTCGTCGTATGCGAATCTGCGTCATAGCAATTTGTAGCTTAAAACACGCCCTAATGAACCACCTTATACCGATCTGCGACGAACTTGCATAGTTTTGTCAAACATCGATCGTTTCGAGTGGAAATCAATCCGGCCGTCAATGGTGATTCATGGCCTCACAGATATAAACAACTATAACTCCGCTTCTATTCGTCGAATGCAAATCTGCGACATAGCAATTAGTAGCTTCAAACACGTCACATCGAACCACCTTGTGCCGATCTGCGACGAACTTGCATGGTTTCGTCAAACATCGATCGTTTCGAGTGGTAGGCAATCCGGCCGTCAATGGTGATTCATGGCCTGACAGATATAAACATCTATAACTCAGCTTCTATTCGTCGAATGCAAATCTGCGACATAGCAATTTGTAGCTTAAAACACGTCACATCGACCCACCTTGTGCCGATGTGCGACGAACTTGCATAGTTTCGTCAAACGTCGATCGTTTCGAGTGGTAGGGAATCCGGCCGTCAATGGTGATTCATGGCCTCACAGATATAAACCACAATAACTCCGTTTCTATTCGCCGTATGCGAATCTGCGTCATAGCAGTTTGTAGCTTAAAACACGCCCTAATGAACCACCTTATACCGATCTGCGACGAACTTGCATAGTTTTGTCAAACATCGATCGTTTCGAGTGGAAATCAATCCGGCCGTCAATGGTGATTCATGGCCTCACAGATATAAACAACAATAACTCCGCTTCTATTCGTCGTATGCAAATCTGCGACATAGCAATTTGTAGCATAAAACACGCCCCAACGAACCACCTTATACCGATCTGCGACGAACTTGCACAGTTTTGTCAAACATCGATCGTTTCGAGTGGAAAGCAATCCGGCCGTCAATGGTGATTCATGGCCTGACAGATATAAACAACTATAACTCCGCTTCTATTCGTCGTATGCAAATCTGCGACATAGCAATTTGTAGCTTAAAACACGTCACATCGACCCACCTTGTGCCGATGTGCGACGAACTTGCATTGTTTCGTCAAACGTCGATCGTTTCGAGTGGAAATCAATCCGGCCGTCAATGGTGATTCATGGCCTCACAGATATAAACAACAATAACTCCGCTTCTATTCGTCGTATGCGAATATGCGACATAGCAATTTGTAGCTTAAAACACGTCACATCGACCCCCCTTCTGCCGATCTGCGACGAACTTGCATGGTTTCGTCAAACGTCGATCGTTTCGAGTTGTAGGGAATCCGGCCGTCAATGGTGATTCATGGCCTCACAGATATAAACAACTATAACTCCGCTTCTATTCGTCGAATGCAAATCTGCGGCATAGCAATTTGTAGCTTAAAACACGTCACATCGACCCACCTTGTGCCAATCTGCGACGAACTTGCATAGTTTCGTCAAACGTCGATCGTTTCGAGTGGTAGGCAATCCGGTCGTCAATGGTGATTCATGGCCTCACAGATATAAACAACTATAACTCCGCTTTTATTCGTCGAATGCAAATCTGCGACATAGCAATTTGTAGCTTAAAACACGCCCCAACGAACCACCTTATACCGATCTGCGACGAACTTGCATAGTTTTGTCAAACATCGATCGTTTCCAGTGGAAAGCAATCCGGCCGTCAATGGTGATTCATGGCCTCACAGATATAAACAACAATAACTCCGCTTCTATTCGTCGTATGCGAATATGCGACATAGCAATTTGTAGCTTAAAACACGTCACATCGACCCACCTTCTGCCGATCTGCGACGAACTTGCATGGTTTCGTCAAACGTCGATCGTTTCGAGTTGTAGGGAATCCGGCCGTCAATGGTGATTCATGGCCTCACAGATATAAACAACTATAACTCCGCTTCTATTCGTCGAATGCAAATCTGCGACATAGCAATTTGTATCTTAAAACACGTCACATCGACCCACCTTGTGCCGATCTGCGACGAACTTGCATAGTTTCGTCAAACATCGATCGTTTCGAGTGGTAGGCAATCCGGCCGTCAATGGTGATTCATGGCCTCACAGATATAAACAACAATAACTCCGCTTCTATTCGTCGTATGCAAATCTGCGACATAGCAATTTGTAGCATAAAACACGCCCCAACGAACCACCTTATACCGATCTGCGACGAACTTGCACAGTTTTGTCAAACATCGGTCGTTTCGAGTGGAAAGCAATCCCGCCGTCAATGGTGATTCATGGCCTGACAGATATAAACAACTATAACTCCGCTTCTATTCGTCGAATGCAAATCTGTGACATAGCAATTTGTAGCTTAAAACACGTCACATCGACCCACCTTGTGCCGATCTGCGACGAACTTGCATAGTTTCGTCAAACATCGATCGTTTCGAGTGGTAGGCAATCCGGCCGTCAATGGTGATTCATGGCCTCACAGATATAAACAACTATAATTCCGCTTCTATTCGTCGAATGCAAATCTGCGGCATAGCAATTTGTAGCTTAAAACACGTCACATCGACCCACCTTGTGCCGATCTGCATCGAACTTGCATAGTTTCGTCAAACGTCGATCGTTTCGAGTGGTAGGCAATCCGGCCGTCAACGGTGATTCATGGCCTCACAGATATAAACAACTATAATTCCGCTTCTATTCGTCGAATGCAAATCTGCGACATAGCAATTTGTAGCTTAAAACACGCCACATCGAACCACCTTGTGCCGATCTGCGACGAACTTGCATGGTTTCGTCAAACGTCGATCGTTTCGAGTGGTAGGGAATCCGGCCGTCAATGGTGATTCATGGCCTCACAGATATAAACAACAATAACTCCGCTTCTATTCGTCGTATGCGAATATGCGACATAGCAATTTGTAGCTTAAAACACGTCACATCGAACCACCTTGTGCCGATATGCGACGAACTTGCATAGTTTCGTCAAACGTCGATCGTTTCGAGTGGTAGGCAATCCGGTAGTCAATAGCGATTTATGGCCTCACAGATATAAACAACTATAAGTCCACTTCTATTCGTCGTTTGCAAATCTGCGACATAGCAATTTGTAGCATAAAACACGCCCCAACGAACCACCTTATACCGATCTGCGACGAACTTGCATAGTTTTGTCAAACATCAATCGTTTCGAGTGGAAAGCAATCCGGCCGTCAATGGTGATTCATGGCCTCACAGATATAAACAACTATAACTCCGCTTCTATTCGCCGTATGCAAATCTGCGACGTAGCAATTTGTAGCATAAAACACGGCCCAACGACCCACCTTATACCGATCTGCAACGAACTTGCATAGTTTTGTCAAACATCGATCGTTTCGAGTGGAAAGCAATCCGGCCGTCAATGGTGATTCATGGCCTGACAGATATAAACAACTATAACTCCGCTTCTATTCGTCGAATGCAAATCTGTGACATAGCAATTTGTAGCTTAAAACACGACACATCGACCCACCTCATGCCGATCTGCGACGTACTTGTATAGTTTCGTCAAACGTCGATCGTTTCGAGTGGTAGGCAATCCGGTAGTCAATGGCGATTCATGGCCTCACAGATATAAACAACTATAAGTCCGCTTCTATTCGCCGTATGCAAATCTGCGACGTAGCAATTTGTAGCATAAAACACGGCCCAACGACCCACCTTATACCGATCTGCAACGAACTTGCATAGTTTTGTCAAACATCGATCTTTTCGAGTGGAAAGCAATCCGGCCGTCAATGGTGATTCATGGCCTGACAGATATAAACAACTATAATTCCGCTTCTATTCGTCGAATGCAAATCTGCGACATAGCAATTTGTAGCTTAAAACACGCCACATCGAACCACCTTGTGCCGATCTGCGACGAACTTGCATGGTTTCGTCAAACGTCGATCGTTTCGAGTGGTAGGGAATCCGGCCGTCAATGGTGATTCATGGCCTCACAGATATAAACAACAATAACTCCGCTTCTGTTCGTCGAATGCAAATCTGCGACATAGCAATTTGTAGCTTAAAACACGTCACATCGAACCACCTTGTGCCGATCTGCGACGAACGTGCATAGTTTCGTCAAACGTCGATCGTTTCGAGTGGTAGGGAATCCGGCCGTCAATGGTGATTCACGGCCTCACAGATATCAACAACTATATCTCCGCTTCTATTCGTCGAATGCAAACCTGCGACATAGCAATTTGTAGCTTAAAACACGTCACATCGACCCACCTTGTGCCGATCTGCGACGAACTTGCATGGTTTCGTCAAACGTCGATCGTTTCGAGTGGTAGGGAATCCGGCCGTCAATGGTGATTCATGGCCTCACAGATATAAACAACAATAACTCCGCTTCTATTCGCCGTATGCAAATCTGCGACATAGCAATTTGTAGCATAAAACACGCCCCAACGAACCACCTTGTGCCGATCTGCGACGAACTTGCATAGTTTCGTCAAACGTCGATCGTTTCGAGTGGTAGGCAATCCGGCCGTCAACGGTGATTCATGGCCTCACAGATATAAACAACAATAACTCCGCTTCTATTCGTCGTATGCGAATATGCGACATAGCAATTTGTAGCTTAAAACACGCCACATCGAACCACCTTGTGCCGATCTGCGACGCACTTACATAGTTTCGTCAAACGTCGATCGTTTCGAGTGGTAGGCAATCCGGCCGTCAACGGTGATTCATGGCCTCACAGATATAAACAACTATAACTCCGCTTCTATTCGTCGAATGCAAATCTGCGACATAGCAATTTGTAGCTTAAAACACGTCACATCGAACCACCTTGTGCCGATCTGCGACGAACGTGCATAGTTTCGTCAAACGTCGATCGTTTCGAGTGGTAGGCAATCCGGCCGTCAATGGTGATTCATGGCCTCACAGATATAAACAACTATAACTCCGCTTCTATTCGCCGTATGCAAATCTGCGACGTAGCAATTTGTAGCATAAAACACGGCCCAACAACCCACCTTATACCGATCTGCGACGAACTTGCATAGTTTTGTCAAACATCGATCGTTTCGAGTGGAAAGCAATCCGGCCGTCAATGGTGGTTCATGGCCTCACAGATATAAACAACAATAACTCCGCTTCTATTCATCGTATGCGAATATGCGACATAGCAATTTGTAGCTTAAAACACGCCACATCGAACCACCTTGTGCCGATCTGCGACGAACTTGCATACTTTCGTCAAACGTCGATCGTTTCGAGTGGTAGGGAATCCGGCCGTCAATGGTGATTCATGGCCTCACAGATATAAACAACAATAACTCTGCTTCTATTCGTCGTATGCAAATCTGCGACATAGCCATTTGTAGCATAAAACACGCCCCAACGAACCACCTTATACCGATCTGCGACGAACTTGCATAGTTTTGTCAAACATCGATCGTTTCGAGTGGAAAGCAATCCGGCCGTCAATGATGATTCATGGCCTCACAGATATAAACAACAATAACTCCGCTTCTATTCGTCGTATGCGAATATGCGACATAGCAATTTGTAGCTTAAAACACGTCACATCGAACCACCTTGTGCCGATCTGCGACGAACTTGCATACTTTCGTCAAACGTCGATCGTTGCGAGTGGTAGGCAATCCGGCCGTCAATGGTGATTCATGGCCTCACAGATATAAACAACTATAACTTCGATTCTATTCGTCGAATGCAAATCTGCGACATAGCAATTAGTAGCTTAAAACACGTCACATCGAACCACCTTGTGCCGATCTGCGACGAACTTGCATGGTTTCGTCAAACATCGATCGTTTCGAGTGGTAGGCAATCCGGCCGTCAATGTTGATTCATGGCCTCACAGATATAAACAACAATAACTCCGCTTCTATTCGTCGTATGCGAATATGCGACATAGCAATTTGTAGCTTAAAACACGTCACATCGAACCACCTTGTGCCGATCTGCGACGAACTTGCATAGTTTCGTCAAACGTCGGTCGTTTCGAGTGGTAGGGAATCCGGCCGTCAATGGTGATTCATGGCCTCACAGATATAAACAACAATAACTCTGCTTCTAATCGTCGTTTGCAAATCTGCGACATGGGAATTTGTAGTATAAAACACGCCCCAACGAACCACCTTATACCGACCTGCGACGAACTTGCATAGTTTTGTCAAACATCGATCGTTTCGAGTGGAAAGCAGTCCGGCCTCAATGGTGATTCATGGCCTGACAGATATAAACAACTATAACTCAGCTTCTATTCGTCGAATGCAAATTTGCGACATAGCGATTTGTAGCTTAAAACACGACACATCGACCCACCTCATGCCGATCTGCGACGTACTTGTATAGTTTCGTCAAACGTCGATCGTTTCGAGTGGTAGGCAATCCGGCCGTCAATGGTGATTCATGGCCTCACAGATATAAACAACTATAACTCCGCTTCTATTCGTCGAATGCAAATCTGCGACATAGCAATTAGTAGCTTCAATCACGTCACATCGAACCACCTTGTGCCGATCTGCGACGAACTTGCATGGTTTCGTCAAACATCGATCGTTTCGAGTGGTAGGCAATCCGGCCGTCAATGGTGATTCATGGCCTGACAGATATAAACATCTATAACTCAGCTTCTATTCGTCGAATGCAAATTTGCGACATAGCGATTTGTAGGTTAAAACACGACACATCGATCCACCTCATGCCGATCTGCGACGTACTTGTATAGTTTCGTCAAACGTCGATAGTTTCGAGTGGTAGACAATCCGGCCGTCAATGGTGATTCATGGCCTCACAGATATAAACAACTATAACTCCGCTTCTATTCGTCGTATGCAAATTTGCGACATAGCAATTTGTAGCTTAAAACACGTCACATCGGCCCACCTTGTGCCGATGTGCGACGAACTTGCATAGTTTCGTCAAACGTCGATCGTTTCGAGTGGTAGGGAATCCGGCCGTCAATGGTGATTCATGGCCTCACAGATATAAACCACAATAACTCCTTTTCTATTCGTCGTATGCGAATCTGCGTCATAGCAATTTGTAGCTTAAAACACGCCCTAATGAACCACCTTATACCGATCTGCGACGAACTTGCATAGTTTTGTCAAACATCGATCGTTTCGAGTGGAAATCAATCCGGCCGTCAATGGTGATTCATGGCCTCACAGATATAAACAACTATAACTCCGCTTCTATTCGTCGAATGCAAATCTGCGACATAGCAATTAGTAGCTTCAAACACGTCACATCGAACCACCTTGTGCCGATCTGCGACGAACTTGCATGGTCTCGTCAAACATCGATCGTTTCGAGTGGTAGGCAATCCGGCCGTCAATGGTGATTCATGGCCTGACAGATATAAACATCTATAACTCAGCTTCTATTCGTCGAATGCAAATTTGCGACATAGCGATTTGTAGCTTAAAACACGACACATCGACCCACCTCATGCCAATCTGCGACGTACTTGTATAGTTTCGTCAAACGTCGATCGTTTCGAGTGGTAGGCAATCCGGCCGTCAATGGTGATTCATGGCCTCACAGATATAAACAACTATAACTCCGCTTCTATTCGTCGAATGCAAATCTGCGACATAGCAATTAGTAGCTTCAAACACGTCACATCGAACCACCTTGTGCCGATCTGCGACGAACTTGCATGGTTTCGTCAAACGTCGATAGTTTCGAGTGGTAGACAATCCGGCCGTCAATGGTGATTCATGGCCTCACAGATATAAACAACTATAACTCCGCTTCTATTCGTCGTATGCAAATTTGCGACATAGCAATTTGTAGGTTAAAACACGTCACATCGATCCACCTTGTGCCGATGTGCGACGAACTTGCATAGTTTCGTCAAACGTCGATCGTTTCGAGTGGTAGGGAATCCGGCCGTCAATGGTGATTCATGGCCTCACAGATATAAACCACAATGACTCCGTTTCTATTCGTCGTATGCGAATCTGCGTCATAGCAATTTGTAGCTTAAAACACGCCCTAATGAACCACCTTATACCGATCTGCGACGAACTTGCATAGTTTTGTCAAACATCGATCGTTTCGAGTGGAAATCAATCCGGCCGTCAATGGTGATTCATGGCCTCACAGATATAAACAACTATAACTCCGCTTCTATTCGTCGAATGCAAATCTGCGACATAGCAATTAGTAGCTTCAAACACGTCACATCGAACCACCTTGTGCCGATCTGCGACGAACTTGCATGGTTTCGTCAAACATCGATCGTTTCGAGTGGTAGGCAATCCGGCCGTCAATGGTGATTCATGGCCTGACAGATATAAACATCTATAACTCAGCTTCTATTCGTCGAATGCAAATCTGCGACATAGCAATTTGTAGCTTAAAACACGTCACATCGACCCACCTTGTGCCGATGTGCGACGAACTTGCATAGTTTCGTCAAACGTCGATCGTTTCGAGTGGTAGGGAATCCGGCCGTCAATGGTGATTCATGGCCTCACAGATATAAACCACAATAACTCCGTTTCTATTCGCCGTATGCGAATCTGCGTCATAGCAGTTTGTAGCTTAAAACACGCCCTAATGAACCACCTTATACCGATCTGCGACGAACTTGCATAGTTTTGTCAAACATCGATCGTTTCGAGTGGAAATCAATCCGGCCGTCAATGGTGATTCATGGCCTCACAGATATAAACAACAATAACTCCGCTTCTATTCGTCGTATGCAAATCTGCGACATAGCAATTTGTAGCATAAAACACGCCCCAACGAACCACCTTATACCGATCTGCGACGAACTTGCACAGTTTTGTCAAACATCGATCGTTTCGAGTGGAAAGCAATCCGGCCGTCAATGGTGATTCATGGCCTGACAGATATAAACAACTATAACTCCGCTTCTATTCGTCGTATGCAAATCTGCGACATAGCAATTTGTAGCTTAAAACACGTCACATCGACCCACCTTGTGCCGATGTGCGACGAACTTGCATTGTTTCGTCAAACGTCGATCGTTTCGAGTGGAAATCAATCCGGCCGTCAATGGTGATTCATGGCCTCACAGATATAAACAACAATAACTCCGCTTCTATTCGTCGTATGCGAATATGCGACATAGCAATTTGTAGCTTAAAACACGTCACATCGACCCCCCTTCTGCCGATCTGCGACGAACTTGCATGGTTTCGTCAAACGTCGATCGTTTCGAGTTGTAGGGAATCCGGCCGTCAATGGTGATTCATGGCCTCACAGATATAAACAACTATAACTCCGCTTCTATTCGTCGAATGCAAATCTGCGGCATAGCAATTTGTAGCTTAAAACACGTCACATCGACCCACCTTGTGCCAATCTGCGACGAACTTGCATAGTTTCGTCAAACGTCGATCGTTTCGAGTGGTAGGCAATCCGGTCGTCAATGGTGATTCATGGCCTCACAGATATAAACAACTATAACTCCGCTTTTATTCGTCGAATGCAAATCTGCGACATAGCAATTTGTAGCTTAAAACACGCCCCAACGAACCACCTTATACCGATCTGCGACGAACTTGCATAGTTTTGTCAAACATCGATCGTTTCGAGTGGAAAGCAATCCGGCCGTCAATGGTGATTCATGGCCTCACAGATATAAACAACAATAACTCCGCTTCTATTCGTCGTATGCGAATATGCGACATAGCAATTTGTAGCTTAAAACACGTCACATCGACCCACCTTCTGCCGATCTGCGACGAACTTGCATGGTTTCGTCAAACGTCGATCGTTTCGAGTTGTAGGGAATCCGGCCGTCAATGGTGATTCATGGCCTCACAGATATAAACAACTATAACTCCGCTTCTATTCGTCGAATGCAAATCTGCGACATAGCAATTTGTATCTTAAAACACGTCACATCGACCCACCTTGTGCCGATCTGCGACGAACTTGCATAGTTTCGTCAAACATCGATCGTTTCGAGTGGTAGGCAATCCGGCCGTCAATGGTGATTCATGGCCTCACAGATATAAACAACAATAACTCCGCTTCTATTCGTCGTATGCAAATCTGCGACATAGCAATTTGTAGCATAAAACACGCCCCAACGAACCACCTTATACCGATCTGCGACGAACTTGCACAGTTTTGTCAAACATCGGTCGTTTCGAGTGGAAAGCAATCCCGCCGTCAATGGTGATTCATGGCCTGACAGATATAAACAACTATAACTCCGCTTCTATTCGTCGAATGCAAATCTGTGACATAGCAATTTGTAGCTTAAAACACGTCACATCGACCCACCTTGTGCCGATCTGCGACGAACTTGCATAGTTTCGTCAAACATCGATCGTTTCGAGTGGTAGGCAATCCGGCCGTCAATGGTGATTCATGGCCTCACAGATATAAACAACTATAATTCCGCTTCTATTCGTCGAATGCAAATCTGCGGCATAGCAATTTGTAGCTTAAAACACGTCACATCGACCCACCTTGTGCCGATCTGCATCGAACTTGCATAGTTTCGTCAAACATCGATCGTTTCGAGTGGTAGGCAATCCGGCCGTCAATGGTGATTCATGGCCTCACAGATATAAACAACAATAACTCCGCTTCTATTCGTCGTATGCAAATCTGCGACATAGCAATTTGTAGCATAAAAAACGTCACATCGACCCACCTTGTGCCGATCTGCGACGAACTTGCATGGTTTCGTCAAACGTCGATCGTTTCGAGTGGTAGGGAATCCGGCCGTCAATGGTGATTCATAGCCTCACAGATATAAACAACAATAACTCCGCTTCTATTCGTCGTATGCAAATCTGCGACATAGCAATTTGTAGCATAAAACACGCCCCAACGAACCACCTTATACCGATCTGCGACGAACTTGCATAGTTTTGTCAAACATCGATCGTTTCGAGTGGAAAGCAATCCGGCCGTCAATGATGATTCATGGCCTCACAGATATAAACAACAATAACTCCGCTTCTATTCGTCGTATGCGAATATGCGACATAGCAATTTGTAGCTTAAAATACGCCACATCGAACCACCTTGTGCTGATCTGCGACGAACTTGCATAGTTTCGTCAAACGTCGATCGTTTCGAGTGGTAGGCAATCCGGCCGTCAACGGTGATTCATGGCCTCACAGATATAAACAACTATAATTCCGCTTCTATTCGTCGAATGCAAATCTGCGACATAGCAATTTGTAGCTTAAAACACGCCACATCGAACCACCTTGTGCCGATCTGCGACGAACTTGCATGGTTTCGTCAAACGTCGATCGTTTCGAGTGGTAGGGAATCCGGCCGTCAATGGTGATTCATGGCCTCACAGATATAAACAACAATAACTCCGCTTCTATTCGTCGTATGCGAATATGCGACATAGCAATTTGTAGCTTAAAACACGTCACATCGAACCACCTTGTGCCGATATGCGACGAACTTGCATAGTTTCGTCAAACGTCGATCGTTTCGAGTGGTAGGCAATCCGGTAGTCAATAGCGATTTATGGCCTCACAGATATAAACAACTATAAGTCCACTTCTATTCGTCGTTTGCAAATCTGCGACATAGCAATTTGTAGCATAAAACACGCCCCAACGAACCACCTTATACCGATCTGCGACGAACTTGCATAGTTTTGTCAAACATCAATCGTTTCGAGTGGAAAGCAATCCGGCCGTCAATGGTGATTCATGGCCTCACAGATATAAACAACTATAACTCCGCTTCTATTCGCCGTATGCAAATCTGCGACGTAGCAATTTGTAGCATAAAACACGGCCCAACGACCCACCTTATACCGATCTGCAACGAACTTGCATAGTTTTGTCAAACATCGATCGTTTCGAGTGGAAAGCAATCCGGCCGTCAATGGTGATTCATGGCCTGACAGATATAAACAACTATAACTCCGCTTCTATTCGTCGAATGCAAATCTGTGACATAGCAATTTGTAGCTTAAAACACGACACATCGACCCACCTCATGCCGATCTGCGACGTACTTGTATAGTTTCGTCAAACGTCGATCGTTTCGAGTGGTAGGCAATCCGGTAGTCAATGGCGATTCATGGCCTCACAGATATAAACAACTATAAGTCCGCTTCTATTCGCCGTATGCAAATCTGCGACGTAGCAATTTGTAGCATAAAACACGGCCCAACGACCCACCTTATACCGATCTGCAACGAACTTGCATAGTTTTGTCAAACATCGATCGTTTCGAGTGGAAAGCAATCCGGCCGTCAATGGTGATTCATGGCCTGACAGATATAAACAACTATAATTCCGCTTCTATTCGTCGAATGCAAATCTGCGACATAGCAATTTGTAGCTTAAAACACGCCACATCGAACCACCTTGTGCCGATCTGCGACGAACTTGCATGGTTTCGTCAAACGTCGATCGTTTCGAGTGGTAGGGAATCCGGCCGTCAATGGTGATTCATGGCCTCACAGATATAAACAACAATAACTCCGCTTCTGTTCGTCGAATGCAAATCTGCGACATAGCAATTTGTAGCTTAAAACACGTCACATCGAACCACCTTGTGCCGATCTGCGACGAACGTGCATAGTTTCGTCAAACGTCGATCGTTTCGAGTGGTAGGGAATCCGGCCGTCAATGGTGATTCACGGCCTCACAGATATCAACAACTATATCTCCGCTTCTATTCGTCGAATGCAAACCTGCGACATAGCAATTTGTAGCTTAAAACACGTCACATCGACCCACCTTGTGCCGATCTGCGACGAACTTGCATGGTTTCGTCAAACGTCGATCGTTTCGAGTGGTAGGGAATCCGGCCGTCAATGGTGATTCATGGCCTCACAGATATAAACAACAATAACTCCGCTTCTATTCGTCGTATGCGAATATGCGACATAGCAATTTGTAGCTTAAAACACGTCACATCGAACCACGTTGTGCCGATCTGCGACGAACTTGCATAGTTTCGTCAAACGTCGATCGTTTCGAGTGGTAGGGCATCCGGCCGTCAATGGTGATTCATGGCCTCACAGATATAAACAACAATAACTCTGCTTCTATTCGTCGTTTGCAAATCTGCGACATAGCAATTTGTAGCATAAAACACGCCCCAACGAACCACCTTATACCGATCTGCGACGAACTTGCATAGTTTTGTCAAACATCGATCGTTTCAAGTGGAAAGCAATCCGGCCGTCAATGGTGATTCATGGCCTCACAGATATAAACAACTATAACTCCGCTTCTATTCGCCGTATGCAAATCTGCGACGTAGCAATTTGTAGCATAAAACACGGCCCAACGACCCACCTTATACCGATCTGCAACGAACTTGCATAGTTTTGTCAAACATCGATCGTTTCGAGTGGAAAGCAATCCGGCCGTCAATGGTGATTCATGGCCTGACAGATATAGACAACTATAATTCCGCTTCTATTCGTCGAATGCAAATCTGCGACATAGCAATTTGTAGCTTAAAACACGCCACATCGAACCACCTTGTGCCGATCTGCGACGAACTTGCATGGTTTCGTCAAACGTCGATCGTTTCGAGTGGTAGGGAATCCGGACGTCAATGGTGATTCATGGCCTCACAGATATAAACAACAATAACTCCGCTTCTATTCGTCGTATGCGAATATGCGACATAGCAATTTGTAGCTTAAAACACGTCACATCGAACCACCTTGTGCCGATCTGCGACGAACTTGCATAGTTTCGTCAAACGTCGATCGTTTCGAGTGGTAGGGAATCCGGCCGTCAATGGTGATTCATGGCCTCACAGATATAAACAACAATAACTCTGCTTCTATTCGTCGTTTGCAAATCTGCGACATAGCAATTTGTAGCATAAAACACGCCCCAACGAACCACCTTATACCGATCTGCGACGAACTTGCATAGTTTTGTCAAACATCGATCGTTTCGAGTGGAAAGCAATCCGGCCGTCAATGATGACTCATGGCCTCACAGATATAAACAACAATAACTCCGCTTCTATTCGTCGTATGCGAATATGCGACATAGCAATTTGTAGCTTGAAACACGCCACATCGAACCACCTTGTGCCGATCTGCGACGAACTTGCATGGTTTCGTCAAACGTCGATAGTTTCGAGTGGTAGGGAATCCGGCCGTCAATGGTGATTCATGGCCTCACAGATATAAACAACAATAACTCCGCTTCTAATCGTCGTATGCGAATATGCGACATAGCAATTTGTAGCTTAAAACACGTCACATCGAACCACCTTGTGCCGATCTGCGACGAACTTGCATAGTTTCGTCAAACGTCGATCGTTTCGAGTGGTAGGGAATCCGGCCGTCAATGGTGATTCATGGCCTCACAGATATAAACAACAATAACTCTGCTTCTATTCGTCGTTTGCAAATCTGCGACATAGCAATTTGTAGCATAAAACACGCCCCAACGTACCACCTTATACCGATCTGCGACGAACTTGCATAGTTTTGTCAAACATCGATCGTTTCGAGTGGAAAGCAATCCGGCCGTCAATGGTGATTCATGGCCTCACAGATATAAACAACTATAACTCCGCTTCTATTCGCCGTATGCAAATCTGCGACATAGCAATTTGTGGCATAAAACACGACCCAACGACCCACCTTTTACCGATCTGCAACGAACTTGATTGGTTTTGTCAAACATCGATCGTTTCGAGTGCTAGGCAATCCGGCAGTCAATGGTGATTCATGGCCTCACAGATATAAACAACAATAACTCCGCTTCTATTCGTCGTATGCGAATATGCGACATAGCAATTTGTAGCTTAAAACACGTCACATCGACCCACCTTGTGCTGATCTGCGACGAACTTGCATAGTTTCGTTAAACATCGATCGTTTCGAGTGGTAGGCAATCCGGCCGTCAATGGTGATTCATGGCCTCACAGATATAAACAACAATAACTCCGCTTCTATTCGTCGTATGCAAATCTGCGACATAGCAATTTGTAGCATAAAACACGCCCCAACGAACCACCTTATACCGATCTGCGACGAACTTGCACAGTTTTGTCAAACATCGATCGTTTCGAGTGGAAAGCAATCCGGCCGTCAATGGTGATTCGTGGCCTGACAGATATAAACAACTATAACTCCGCTTCTATTCGTCGTATGCAAATCTGCGACATAGCAATTTGTAGCTTAAAACACGTCACATCGACCCACCTTGTGCCGATGTGCGACGAACTTGCATTGTTTCGTCAAACGTCGATCGTTTCGAGTGGTAGGCAATCCGGTCGTCAATGGTGATTCATGGCCTCACAGATATAAACAACTATAACTCCGCTTTTATTCGTCGAATGCAAATCTGCGACATAGCAATTTGTAGCTTAAAACACGCCCCAACGAACCACCTTATACCGATCTGCGACGAACTTGCATAGTTTTGTCAAACATCGATCGTTTCGAGTGGAAAGCAATCCGGCCGTCAATGGTGATTCACGGCCTCACAGATATAAACAACTATAACTCCGCTTCTATTCGTCGAATGCAAATCTGCGACATAGCAATTTGTAGCTTAAAACACGTCACATCGACCCACCTCGTGCCGATCTGCGACGAACTTGCATAGTTTCGTCAAACATCGATCGTTTCGAGTGGTAGGCAATGCGGCCGTCAATGGTGATTCATGGCCTCACAGATAGAAACAACAATAACTCCGCTTCTATTCGTCGTATGCAAATCTGCGACATAGCAATTTGTAGCATAAAACACGCCCCAACGAACCACCTTATACCGATCTGCGACGAACTTGCATAGTTTTGTCAAACATCAATCGTTTCGAGTGGAAAGCAATCCGGCCTCAATGGTGATTCATGGCCTGACAGATATAAACAACTATAACTCAGCTTCTATTCGTCGAATGCAAAATTGCGACATAGCGATTTGTAGCTTAAAACACGACACATCGACCCACCTCATGCCGCTCTGCGACGTACTTGTATACTTTCGTCAAACGTCGATCGTTTCGAGTGGTAGGCAATCCGGCCGTCAATGGTGATTCATGGCCTCACAGATATAAACAACTATAACTCCGCTTCTATTCGTCGAATGCAAATCTGCGACATAGCAATTAGTAGCTTCAAACACGTCACATCGAACCACCTTGTGCCGATCTGCGACGAACTTGCATGGTTTCGTCAAACGTCGATAGTTTCGAGTGGTAGACAATCCGGCCGTCAATGGTGATTCATGGCCTCACAGATATAAACAACTGTAACTCCGCTTCTATTCGTCGTATGCAAATTTGCGACATAGCAATTTGTAGCTTAAAACACGTCACATCGATCCACCTTGTGCCGATGTGCGACGAACTTGCATAGTTTCGTCAAACGTCGATCGTTTCGAGTGGTAGGGAATCCGGCCGTCAATGGTGATTCATGGCCTCACAGATATAAACCACAATGACTCCGTTTCTATTCGTCGTATGCGAATCTGCGTCATAGCAATTTGTAGCTTAAAACACGCCCTAATGAACCACCTTATACCGATCTGCGACGAACTTGCATAGTTTTGTCAAACATCGATCGTTTCGAGTGGAAATCAATCCGGCCGTCAATGGTGATTCATGGCCTCACAGATATAAACAACTATAACTCCGCTTCTATTCGTCGAATGCAAATCTGCGACATAGCAATTAGTAGCTTCAAACACGTCACATCGAACCACCTTGTGCCGATCTGCGACGAACTTGCATGGTTTCGTCAAACATCGATCGTTTCGAGTGGTAGGCAATCCGGCCGTCAATGGTGATTCATGGCCTGACAGATATAAACATCTATAACTCAGCTTCTATTCGTCGAATGCAAATCTGCGACATAGCAATTTGTAGCTTAAAACACGTCACATCGACCCACCTTGTGCCGATGTGCGACGAACTTGCATAGTTTCGTCAAACGTCGATCGTTTCGAGTGGTAGGGAATCCGGCCGTCAATGGTGATTCATGGCCTCACAGATATAAACCACAATAACTCCGTTTCTATTCGTCGTATGCGAATCTGCGTCATAGCAGTTTGTAGCTTAAAACACGCCCTAATGAACCACCTTATACCGATCTGCGACGAACTTGCATAGTTTTGTCAAACATCGATCGTTTCGAGTGGAAATCAATCCGGCCGTCAATGGTGATTCATGGCCTCACAGATATAAACAACAATAACTCCGCTTCTATTCGTCGTATGCAAATCTGCGACATAGCAATTTGTAGCATAAAACACGCCCCAACGAACCACCTTATACCGATCTGCGACGAACTTGCACAGTTTTGTCAAACATCGATCGTTTCGAGTGGAAAGCAATCCGGCCGTCAATGGTGATTCATGGCCTGACAGATATAAACAACTATAACTCCGCTTCTATTCGTCGTATGCAAATCTGCGACATAGCAATTTGTAGCTTAAAACACGTCACATCGACCCACCTTGTGCCGATGTGCGACGAACTTGCATTGTTTCGTCAAACGTCGATCGTTTCGAGTGGAAATCAATCCGGCCGTCAATGGTGATTCATGGCCTCACAGATATAAACAACAATAACTCCGCTTCTATTCGTCGTATGCGAATATGCGACATAGCAATTTGTAGCTTAAAACACGTCACATCGACCCACCTTCTGCCGATCTGCGACGAACTTGCATGGTTTCGTCAAACGTCGATCGTTTCGAGTTGTAGGGAATCCGGCCGTCAATGGTGATTCATGGCCTCACAGATATAAACAACTATAACTCCGCTTCTATTCGTCGAATGCAAATCTGCGGCATAGCAATTTGTAGCTTAAAACACGTCACATCGAACCACCTTGTGCCAATCTGCGACGAACTTGCATAGTTTCGTCAAACATCGATCGTTTCGAGTGGTAGGCAATCCGGCCGTCAATGGTGATTCATGGCCTCACAGATATAAACAACAATAACTCCGCTTCTATTCGTCGTATGCAAATCTGCGACATAGCAATTTGTAGCATAAAACACGCCCCAACGAACCACCTTATACCGATCTGCGACGAACTTGCACAGTTTTGTCAAACATCGATCGTTTCGAGTGGAAAGCAATCCGGCCGTCAATGGTGATTCATGGCCTGACAGATATAAACAACTATAACTCCGCTTCTATTCGTCGTATGCGAATCTGCGACCTTGCAATTTGTAGCTTAAAACACGCCCCAACGAACCACCTTATACCGACCTGCGATGAACTTGCATAGTTTTGTCAAACATCGATCGTTTCGAGTGGAAATCAATCCGGCCGTCAATGGTGATTCATGGCCTGACAACTATAACTCCGCTTCTATTCGTCGAATGCAAATCTGCGACATAGCAATTTGTAGCTTAAAACACGCCCCATCGAACCACCTTATACCGATCTGCGACGAACTTGCACAGTTTTGTCAAACATCGATCGTTTCGAGTGGAAAGCAATCCGGCCGTCAATGGTGATTCATGGCCTGACAGATATAAACAACTATAACTCCGCTTCTATTCGTCGTATGCAAATCTGCGACATAGCAATTTGTAGCTTAAAACACGTCACATCGACCCACCTTGTGCCGATGTGCGACGAACTTGCATTGTTTCGTCAAACGTCGATCGTTTCGAGTGGTAGGCAATCCGGCCGTCAATGGTGATTCATGGCCTCACAGATATAAACAACTATAACTCCGCTTTTATTCGTCGAATGCAAATCTGCGACATAGCAATTTGTAGCTTAAAACACGCCCCAACGAACCACCTTATACCGATCTGCGACGAACTTGCATAGTTTTGTCAAACATCGATCGTTTCGAGTGGAAAGCAATCCGGCCGTCAATGGTGATTCATGGCCTCACAGATATAAACAACAATAACTCCGCTTCTATTCGTCGTATGCGAATATGCGACATAGCAATTTGTAGCTTAAAACACGTCACATCGACCCACCTTCTGCCGATCTGCGACGAACTTGCATGGTTTCGTCAAACGTCGATCGTTTCGAGTTGTAGGGAATCCGGCCGTCAATGGTGATTCATGGCCTCACAGATATAAACAACTATAACTCCGCTTCTATTCGTCGAATGCAAATCTGCGACATAGCAATTTGTATCTTAAAACACGTCACATCGACCCACCTTGTGCCGATCTGCGACGAACTTGCATAGTTTCGTCAAACATCGATCGTTTCGAGTGGTAGGCAATCCGGCCGTCAATGGTGATTCATGGCCTCACAGATATAAACAACAATAACTCCGCTTCTATTCGTCGTATGCAAATCTGCGACATAGCAATTTGTAGCATAAAAAACGTCACATCGACCCACCTTGTGCCGATCTGCGACGAACTTGCATGGTTTCGTCAAACGTCGATCGTTTCGAGTGGTAGGGAATCCGGCCGTCAATGGTGATTCATAGCCTCACAGATATAAACAACAATAACTCCGCTTCTATTCGTCGAATGCAAATCTGCGACATAGCAATTTGTAGCTTAAAACACGCCACATCGAACCACCTTGTGCCGATCTGCGACGAACTTGCATGGTTTCGTCAAACGTCGATCGTTTCGAGTGGTAGGGAATCCGGCCGTCAATGGTGATTCATGGCCTCACAGATATAAACAACAATAACTCCGCTTCTATTCGTCGTATGCGAATATGCGACATAGCAATTTGTAGCTTAAAACACGTCACATCGAACCACCTTGTGCCGATCTGCGACGAACTTGCATAGTTTCGTCAAACGTCGATCGTTTCGAGTGGTAGGCAATCCGGTAGTCAATAGCGATTTATGGCCTCACAGATATAAACAACTATAAGTCCACTTCTATTCGTCGTTTGCAAATCTGCGACATAGCAATTTGTTGCATAAAACACGCCCCAACGAACCACCTTATACCGATCTGCGACGCACTTGCATAGTTTTGTCAAACATCAATCGTTTCGAGTGGAAAGCAATCCGGCCGTCAATGGTGATTCATGGCCTCACAGATATAAACAACTATAACTCCGTTCTATTCGCCGTATGCAAATCTGCGACGTAGCAATTTGTAGCATAAAACACGGCCCAACGACCCACCTTATACCGATCTGCAACGAACTTGCATAGTTTTGTCAAACATCGATCGTTTCGAGTGGAAAGCAATCCGGCCGTCAATGGGGATTCATGGCCTGACAGATAAAAACAACTATAACTCCGCTTCTATTCGTCGAATGCAAATCTGTGACATAGCAATTTGTAGCTTAAAACACGACACATCGACCCACCTCATGCCGATCTGCGACGTACTTGTATACTTTCGTCAAACGTCGATCGTTTCGAGTGGTAGGCAATCCGGTAGTCAATGGCGATTCATGGCCTCACAGATATAAACAACTATAAGTCCGCTTCTATTCGTCGTATGCAAATCTGCGACATAGCAATTTGTAGCATAAAACACGCCCCAACGAACCACCTTATACCGATCTGCGACGAACTTGCATAGTTTTGTCAAACATCGATCGTTTCGAGTGGAAAGCAATCCGGCCGTCAATGGTGATTCATGGCCTCACAGATATAAACAACTATAACTCCGCTTCTATTCGCCGTATGCAAATCTGCGACGTAGCAATTTGTAGCATAAAACACGGCCCAACGACCCACCTTATACCGATCTGCAACGAACTTGCATAGTTTTGTCAAACATCGATCGTTTCGAGTGGAAAGCAATCCGGCCGTCAATGGTGATTCATGGCCTGACAGATATAAACAACTATAATTCCGCTTCTATTCGTCGAATGCAAATCTGCGACATAGCAATTTGTAGCTTAAAACACGCCACATCGAACCACCTTGTGCCGATCTGCGACGAACTTGCATGGTTTCGTCAAACGTCGATCGTTTCGAGTGGTAGGGAATCCGGCCGTCAATGGTGATTCATGGCCTCACAGATATAAACAACAATAACTCCGCTTCTGTTCGTCGAATGCAAATCTGCGACATAGCAATTTGTAGCTTAAAACACGTCACATCGAACCACCTTGTGCCGATCTGCGACGAACGTGCATAGTTTCGTCAAACGTCGATCGTTTCGAGTGGTAGGGAATCCGGCCGTCAATGGTGATTCACGGCCTCACAGATATCAACAACTATAACTCCGCTTCTATTCGTCGAATGCAAACCTGCGACATAGCAATTTGTAGCTTAAAACACGTCACATCGACCCACCTTGTGCCGATCTGCGACGAACTTGCATGGTTTCGTCAAACGTCGATCGTATCGAGTGGTAGGGAATCCGGCCGTCAATGGTGATTCATGGCCTCACAGATATAAACAACAATAACTCCGCTTCTATTCGTCGTATGCGAATATGCGACATAGCAATTTGTAGCTTAAAACACGTCACATCGAACCACGTTGTGCCGATCTGCGACGAACTTGCATAGTTTCGTCAAACGTCGATCGTTTCGAGTGGTAGGGCATCCGGCCGTCAATGGTGATTCATGGCCTCACAGATATAAACAACAATAACTCTGCTTCTATTCGTCGTTTGCAAATCTGCGACATAGCAATTTGTAGCATAAAACACGCCCCAACGAACCACCTTATATCGATCTGCGACGAACTTGCATAGTTTTGTCAAACATCGATCGTTTCAAGTGGAAAGCAATCCGGCCGTCAATTGTGATTCATGGCCTCACAGATATAAACAACTATAACTCCGCTTCTATTCGCCGTATGCAAATCTGCGACGTAGCAATTTGTAGCATAAAACACGGCCCAACGACCCACCTTATACCGATCTGCAACGAACTTGCATAGTTTTGTCAAACATCGATCGTTTCGAGTGGAAAGCAATCCGGCCGTCAATGGTGATTCATGGCCTGACAGATATAAACAACTATAATTCCGCTTCTATTCGTCGAATGCAAATCTGCGACATAGCAATTTGTAGCTTAAAACACGCCACATCGAACCACCTTGTGCCGATCTGCGACGAACTTGCATGGTTTCGTCAAACGTCGATCGTTTCGAGTGGTAGGGAATCCGGCCGTCAATGGCGATTCATGGCCTCACAGATATAAACAACTATAACTCCGCTTCTAATCGTCGTATGCGAATCTGCGACCTAGCAATTTGTATCTTAAAACACGCCCCAACGAACCACCTTATACCGACCTGCGACGAACTTGCATAGTTTTGTCAAACATCGATCGTTTCGAGTGGAAAGCAGTCCGGCCGTCAATGGTGATTCATGGCCTGACAGATATAAACAACTATAACTCCGCTTCTATTCGCCGTATGCAAATCTGCGACGTAGCAATTTGTAGCATAAAACACGGCCCAACCACCCACCTTATACCGATCTGCGACGAACTTGCATAGTTTTGTCAAACATCGATCGTTTCGAGTGGAAAGCAATCCGGCCGTCAATGGTGGTTCATGGCCTCACAGATATAAACAACAATAACTCCGCTTCTATTCGTCGAATGCAAATCTGCGACATAGCAATTAGTAGCTTAAAACACGTCACATCGACCCACCTTCCGCCGATCTGCGACGAACTTGCATGGTTTCGTCAAACGTCGATCGTTTCGAGTGGTAGGGAATCCGGCCGTCAATGGTGATTAACGGCCTCACAGATATAAACAACTATAACTCCGCTTCTATTCATCGAATGCAAATCTGCGACATAGCAATTTGTAGCTTAAAACACGTCACATCGACCCACCTCGTGCCGATCTGCGACGAACTTGCATAGTTTCGTCAAACATCGATCGTTTCGAGTGGTAGGCAATGCGGCCGTCAATGGTGATTCATGGCCTCACAGATAGAAACAACAATAACTCCGCTTCTATTCGTCGTATGCAAATCTGCGACATAGCAATTTGTAGCATAAAACACGCCCCAACGAACCACCTTATACCGATCTGCGACGAACTTGCATAGTTTTGTCAAACATCAATCGTTTCGAGTGGAAAGCAATCCGGCCTCAATGGTGATTCATGGCCTGACAGATATAAACAACTATAACTCAGCTTCTATTCGTCGAATGCGAATTTGCGACATAGCGATTTGTAGCTTAAAACACGACACATCGACCCACCTCATGCCGATCTGCGACGTACTTGTATAGTTTCGTCAAACGTCGATCGTTTCGAGTGGTAAGCAATCCGGCCGTCAATGGTGATTCATGGCCTCACAGATATAAACAACTATAACTCCGCTTCTATTCGTCGAATGCAAATCTGCGACATAGCAATTAGTAGCTTCAAACACGTCACATCGAACCACCTTGTGCCGATCTGCGACGAACTTGCATGGTTTCGTCAAACATCGATCGTTTCGAGTGGTAGGCAATCCGGCCGTCAATGGTGATTCATGGCCTGACAGATATAAACATCTATAACTCAGCTTCTATTCGTCGAATGCAAATTTGCGACATAGCGATTTGTAGGTTAAAACACGACACATCGACCCACCTCATGCCGATCTGCGACGTACTTGTATAGTTTCGTCAAACGTCGATAGTTTCGAGTGGTAGACAATCCGGCCGTCAATGGTGATTCATGGCCTCACAGATATAAACAACTATAACTCCGCTTTTATTCGTCGTATGCAAATTTGCGACATAGCAATTTGTAGCTTAAAACACGTCACATCGACCCACCTTGTGCCGATGTGCGACGAACTTTCATAGTTTCGTCAAACGTCGATCGTTTCGAGTGGTAGGGAATCCGGCCGTCAATGGTGATTCATGGCCTCACAGATATAAACAACAATAACTCTGCTTCTATTCGTCGTTTGCAAATCTGCGACATAGCAATTTGTAGCATAAAACACGCCCCAACGAACCACCTTATATCGATCTGCGACGAACTTGCACAGTTTTGTCAAACATCGATCGTTTCGAGTGGAAAGCAATCCGGCCGTCAATGGTGATTCATGGCCTGACAGATATAAACAACTATAACTCCGCTTCTATTCGTCGTATGCGAATCTGCGACCTTGCAATTTGTAGCTTAAAACACGCCCCAACGAACCACCTTATACCGACCTGCGATGAACTTGCATAGTTTTGTCAAACATCGATCGTTTCGAGTGGAAATCAATCCGGCCGTCAATGGTGATTCATGGCCTGACAACTATAACTCCGCTTCTATTCGTCGAATGCAAATCTGCGACATAGCAATTTGTAGCTTAAAACACGCCCCATCGAACCACCTTATACCGATCTGCGACGAACTTGCACAGTTTTGTCAAACATCGATCGTTTCGAGTGGAAAGCAATCCGGCCGTCAATGGTGATTCATGGCCTGACAGATATAAACAACTATAACTCCGCTTCTATTCGTCGTATGCAAATCTGCGACATAGCAATTTGTAGCTTAAAACACGTCACATCGACCCACCTTGTGCCGATGTGCGACGAACTTGCATTGTTTCGTCAAACGTCGATCGTTTCGAGTGGTAGGCAATCCGGTCGTCAATGGTGATTCATGGCCTCACAGATATAAACAACTATAACTCCGCTTTTATTCGTCGAATGCAAATCTGCGACATAGCAATTTGTAGCTTAAAACACGCCCCAACGAACCACCTTATACCGATCTGCGACGAACTTGCATAGTTTTGTCAAACATCGATCGTTTCGAGTGGAAAGCAATCCGGCCGTCAATGGTGATTCATGGCCTCACAGATATAAACAACAATAACTCCGCTTCTATTCGTCGTATGCGAATATGCGACATAGCAATTTGTAGCTTAAAACACGTCACATCGACCCACCTTCTGCCGATCTGCGACGAACTTGCATGGTTTCGTCAAACGTCGATCGTTTCGAGTTGTAGGGAATCCGGCCGTCAATGGTGATTCACGGCCTCACAGATATCAACAACTATAACTCCGCTTCTATTCGTCGAATGCAAACCTGCGACATAGCAATTTGTAGCTTAAAACACGTCACATCGACCCACCTTGTGCCGATCTGCGACGAACTTGCATGGTTTCGTCAAACGTCGATCGTATCGAGTGGTAGGGAATCCGGCCGTCAATGGTGATTCATGGCCTCACAGATATAAACAACAATAACTCCGCTTCTATTCGTCGTATGCGAATATGCGACATAGCAATTTGTAGCTTAAAACACGTCACATCGAACCACGTTGTGCCGATCTGCGACGAACTTGCATAGTTTCGTCAAACGTCGATCGTTTCGAGTGGTAGGGCATCCGGCCGTCAATGGTGATTCATGGCCTCACAGATATAAACAACAATAACTCTGCTTCTATTCGTCGTTTGCAAATCTGCGACATAGCAATTTGTAGCATAAAACACGCCCCAACGAACCACCTTATATCGATCTGCGACGAACTTGCATAGTTTTGTCAAACATCGATCGTTTCAAGTGGAAAGCAATCCGGCCGTCAATTGTGATTCATGGCCTCACAGATATAAACAACTATAACTCCGCTTCTATTCGCCGTATGCAAATCTGCGACGTAGCAATTTGTAGCATAAAACACGGCCCAACGACCCACCTTATACCGATCTGCAACGAACTTGCATAGTTTTGTCAAACATCGATCGTTTCGAGTGGAAAGCAATCCGGCCGTCAATGGTGATTCATGGCCTGACAGAT
This sequence comes from Anoplius nigerrimus, assembly GCA_914767735.1. NCBI lineage: Eukaryota > Metazoa > Arthropoda > Insecta > Hymenoptera > Pompilidae > Anoplius > Anoplius nigerrimus. Next base: position 288,556 of record CAJZBX010000756.1, read on the forward strand.
ATAAACAACTATAATTCCGCTTCTATTCGTCGAATGCAAATCTGCGACATAGCAATTTGTAGCTTAAAACACGCCACATCGAACCACCTTGTGCCGATCTGCGACGAACTTGCATGGTTTCGTCAAACGTCGATCGTTTCGAGTGGTAGGGAATCCGGCCGTCAATGGTGATTCATGGCCTCACAGATATAAACAACAATAACTCTGCTTCTATTCGTCGTTTGCAAATCTGCGACATAGCAATTTGTAGCATAAAACACGCCCCAACGAACCACCTTATACCGATCTGCGACGAACTTGCATAGTTTTGTCAAACATCGATCGTTTCGAGTGGAAAGCAATCAGGCCGTCAATGGTGATTCATGGCCTGACAGATATAAACATCTATAACTCAGCTTCTATTCGTCGAATGCAAATTTGCGACATAGCGATTTGTAGGTTAAAACACGACACATCGACCCACCTCATGCCGATCTGCGACGTACTTGTATAGTTTCGTCAAACGTCGATCGTTTCGAGTGGTAGGCAATCCGGTAGTCAATGGCGATTCATGGCCTCACAGATATAAACAACTATAACTCCGCTTCTAATCGTCGTATGCGAATCTGCGACCTAGCAATTTGTATCTTAAAACACGCCCCAACGAACCACCTTATACCGACCTGCGACGAACTTGCATAGTTTTGTCAAACATCGATCGTTTCGAGTGGAAAGCAGTCCGGCCGTCAATGGTGATTCATGGCCTGACAGATATAAACAACTATAACTCCGCTTCTATTCGCCGTATGCAAATCTGCGACGTAGCAATTTGTAGCATAAAACACGGCCCAACCACCCACCTTATACCGATCTGCGACGAACTTGCATAGTTTTGTCAAACATCGATCGTTTCGAGTGGAAAGCAATCCGGCCGTCAATGGTGATTCATGGCCTCACAGATATAAACAACAATAACTCCGCTTCTATTCGTCGAATGCAAATCTGCGACATAGCAATTAGTAGCTTAAAACACGTCACATCGACCCACCTTCCGCCGATCTGCGACGAACTTGCATGGTTTCGTCAAACGTCGATCGTTTCGAGTGGTAGGGAATCCGGCCGTCAATGGTGATTCACGGCCTCACAGATATAAACAACTATAACTCCGCTTCTATTCATCGAATGCAAATCTGCGACATAGCAATTTGTAGCTTAAAACACGTCACATCGACCCACCTCGTGCCGATCTGCGACGAACTTGCATAGTTTCGTCAAACATCGATCGTTTCGAGTGGTAGGCAATGCGGCCGTCAATGGTGATTCATGGCCTCACAGATAGAAACAACAATAACTCCGCTTCTATTCGTCGTATGCAAATCTGCGACATAGCAATTTGTAGCATAAAACACGCCCCAACGAACCACCTTATACCGATCTGCGACGAACTTGCATAGTTTTGTCAAACATCACTCGTTTCGAGTGGAAAGCAATCCGGCCTCAATGGTGATTCATGGCCTGACAGATATAAACAACTATAACTCAGCTTCTATTCGTCGAATGCGAATTTGCGACATAGCGATTTGTAGCTTAAAACACGACACATCGACCCACCTCATGCCGATTTGCGACGTACTTGTATAGTTTCGTCAAACGTCGATCGTTTCGAGTGGTAAGCAATCCGGCCGTCAATGGTGATTCATGGCCTCACAGATATAAACAACTATAACTCCGCTTCTATTCGTCGAATGCAAATCTGCGACATAGCAATTAGTAGCTTCAAACACGTCACATCGAACCACCTTGTGCCGATCTGCGACGAACTTGCATGGTTTCGTCAAACATCGATCGTTTCGAGTGGTAGGCAATCCGGCCGTCAATGGTGATTCATGGCCTGACAGATATAAACATCTATAACTCAGCTTCTATTCGTCGAATGCAAATTTGCGACATAGCGATTTGTAGGTTAAAACACGACACATCGACCCACCTCATGCCGATCTGCGACGTACTTGTATAGTTTCGTCAAACGTCGATAGTTTCGAGTGGTAGACAATCCGGCCGTCAATGGTGATTCATGGCCTCACAGATATAAACAACTATAACTCCGCTTCTATTCGTCGTATGCAAATTTGCGACATAGCAATTTGTAGCTTAAAACACGTCACATCGACCCACCTTGTGCCGATGTGCGACGAACTTTCATAGTTTCGTCAAACGTCGATCGTTTCGAGTGGTAGGGAATCCGGCCGTCAATGGTGATTCATGGCCTCACAGATATAAACAACAATAACTCTGCTTCTATTCGTCGTTTGCAAATCTGCGACATAGCAATTTGTAGCATAAAACACGCCCCAACGAACCACCTTATATCGATCTGCGACGAACTTGCATAGTTTTGTCAAACATCGATCGTTTCAAGTGGAAAGCAATCCGGCCGTCAATTGTGATTCATGGCCTCACAGATATAAACAACTATAACTCCGCTTCTATTCGCCGTATGCAAATCTGCGACGTAGCAATTTGTAGCATAAAACACGGCCCAACGACCCACCTTATACCGATCTGCAACGAACTTGCATAGTTTTGTCAAACATCGATCGTTTCGAGTGGAAAGCAATCCGGCCGTCAATGGTGATTCATGGCCTGACAGATATAAACAACTATAATTCCGCTTCTATTCGTCGAATGCAAATCTGCGACATAGCAATTTGTAGCTTAAAACACGCCACATCGAACCACCTTGTGCCGATCTGCGACGAACTTGCATGGTTTCGTCAAACGTCGATCGTTTCGAGTGGTAGGGAATCCGGCCGTCAATGGTGATTCATGGCCTCACAGATATAAACAACAATAACTCTGCTTCTATTCGTCGTTTGCAAATCTGCGACATAGCAATTTGTAGCATAAAACACGCCCCAACGAACCACCTTATACCGATCTGCGACGAACTTGCATAGTTTTGTCAAACATCGATCGTTTCGAGTGGAAAGCAATCAGGCCGTCAATGGTGATTCATGGCCTGACAGATATAAACATCTATAACTCAGCTTCTATTCGTCGAATGCAAATTTGCGACATAGCGATTTGTAGGTTAAAACACGACACATCGACCCACCTCATGCCGATCTGCGACGTACATGTATAGTTTCGTCAAACGTCGATCGTTTCGAGTGGTAGGCAATCCGGTAGTCAATGGCGATTCATGGCCTCACAGATATAAACAACTATAACTCCGCTTCTAATCGTCGTATGCGAATCTGCGACCTAGCAATTTGTATCTTAAAACACGCCCCAACGAACCACCTTATACCGACCTGCGACGAACTTGCATAGTTTTGTCAAACATCGATCGTTTCGAGTGGAAAGCAGTCCGGCCGTCAATGGTGATTCATGGCCTGACAGATATAAACAACTATAACTCCGCTTCTATTCGCCGTATGCAAATCTGCGACGTAGCAATTTGTAGCATAAAACACGGCCCAACCACCCACCTTATACCGATCTGCGACGAACTTGCATAGTTTTGTCAAACATCGATCGTTTCGAGTGGAAAGCAATCCGGCCGTCAATGGTGGTTCATGGCCTCACAGATATAAACAACAATAACTCCGCTTCTATTCGTCGAATGCAAATCTGCGACATAGCAATTAGTAGCTTAAAACACGTCACATCGACCCACCTTCCGCCGATCTGCGACGAACTTGCATGGTTTCGTCAAACGTCGATCGTTTCGAGTGGTAGGGAATCCGGCCGTCAATGGTGATTCACGGCCTCACAGATATAAACAACTATAACTCCGCTTCTATTCATCGAATGCAAATCTGCGACATAGCAATTTGTAGCTTAAAACACGTCACATCGACCCACCTCGTGCCGATCTGCGACGAACTTGCATAGTTTCGTCAAACATCGATCGTTTCGAGTGGTAGGCAATGCGGCCGTCAATGGTGATTCATGGCCTCACAGATAGAAACAACAATAACTCCGCTTCTATTCGTCGTATGCAAATCTGCGACATAGCAATTTGTAGCATAAAACACGCCCCAACGAACCACCTTATACCGATCTGCGACGAACTTGCATAGTTTTGTCAAACATCAATCGTTTCGAGTGGAAAGCAATCCGGCCTCAATGGTGATTCATGGCCTGACAGATATAAACAACTATAACTCAGCTTCTATTCGTCGAATGCGAATTTGCGACATAGCGATTTGTAGCTTAAAACACGACACATCGACCCACCTCATGCCGATCTGCGACGTACTTGTATAGTTTCGTCAAACGTCGATCGTTTCGAGTGGTAAGCAATCCGGCCGTCAATGGTGATTCATGGCCTCACAGATATAAACAACTATAACTCCGCTTCTATTCGTCGAATGCAAATCTGCGACATAGCAATTAGTAGCTTCAAACACGTCACATCGAACCACCTTGTGCCGATCTGCGACGAACTTGCATGGTTTCGTCAAACATCGATCGTTTCGAGTGGTAGGCAATCCGGCCGTCAATGGTGATTCATGGCCTGACAGATATAAACATCTATAACTCAGCTTCTATTCGTCGAATGCATATTTGCGACATAGCGATTTGTAGGTTAAAACACGACACATCGACCCACCTCATGCCGATCTGCGACGTACTTGTATAGTTTCGTCAAACGTCGATAGTTTCGAGTGGTAGACAATCCGGCCGTCAATGGTGATTCATGGCCTCACAGATATAAACAACTATAACTCCGCTTCTATTCGTCGTATGCAAATTTGCGACATAGCAATTTGTAGCTTAAAACACGTCACATCGACCCACCTTGTGCCGATGTGCGACGAACTTTCATAGTTTCGTCAAACGTCGGTCGTTTCGAGTGGTAGGGAATCCGGCCGTCAATGGTGATTCATGGCCTCACAGATATAAACCACAATAACTCCGTTTCTATTCGTCGTATGCGAATCTGCGTCATAGCAATTTGTAGCTTAAAACACGCCCTAATGAACCACCTTATACCGATCTGCGACGAACTTGCATAGTTTTGTCAAACATCGATCGTTTCGAGTGGAAATCAATCCGGCCGTCAATGGTGATTCATGGCCTCACAGATATAAACAACAATAACTCCGCTTCTATTCGTCGTATGCAAATCTGCGACATAGCAATTTGTAGCATAAAACACGCCCCAACGAACCACCTTATACCGATCTGCGACGAACTTGCACAGTTTTGTCAAACATCGATCGTTTCGAGTGGAAAGCAATCCGGCCGTCAATGGTGATTCATGGCCTGACAGATATAAACAACTATAACTCCGCTTCTATTCGTCGTATGCAAATCTGCGACATAGCAATTTGTAGCTTAAAACACGCCACATCGAACCACCTTGTGCTGATCTGCGACGAACTTGCATGGTTTAGTCAAACGTCGATCGTTTCGAGTGGTAGGCAATCCGGCCGTCAACGGTGATTCATGGCCTCACAGATATAAACAACTATAACTCCGCTTCTATTCGTCGAATGCAAATCTGCGACATAGCAATTTGTAGCATAAAACACGTCACATCGACCCACCTTGTGCCGATCTGCGACGAACTTGCATGGTTTAGTCAAACGTCGATCGTTTCGAGTGGTAGGGAATCCGGCCGTCAATGGTGATTCATGGCCTCACAAATATAAACAACAATAACTCCGCTTCTATTCGTCGTATGCGAATATGCGACATAGCAATTTGTAGCTTAAAACACGTCACATCGACCCACCTTCTGCCGATCTGCGACGAACTTGCATGGTTTCGTCAAACGTCGATCGTTTCGAGTTGTAGGGAATCCGGCCGTCAATGGTGATTCATGGCCTCACAGATATAAACAACTATAACTCCGCTTCTATTCGTCGAATGCAAATCTGCGGCATAGCAATTTGTAGCTTAAAACACGTCACATCGACCCACCTTGTGCCGATCTGCGACGAACTTGCATAGTTTCGTCAAACATCGATCGTTTCGAGTGGTAGGCAATCCGGCCGTCAATGGTGATTCATGGCCTCACAGATATAAACAACAATAACTCCGCTTCTATTCGTCGTATGCAAATCTGCGACATAGCAATTTGTAGCATAAAACACGCCCCAACGAACCACCTTATACCGATCTGCGACGAACTTGCACAGTTTTGTCAAACATCGATCGTTTCGAGTGGAAAGCAATCCGGCCGTCAATGGTGATTCATGGCCTGACAGATATAAACAACTATAACTCCGCTTCTATTCGTTGTATGCGAATCTGCGACCTTGCAATTTGTAGCTTAAAACACGCCCCAACGAACCACCTTATACCGACCTGCGATGAACTTGCATAGTTTTGTCAAACATCGATCGTTTCGAGTGGAAATCAATCCGGCCGTCAATGGTGATTCATGGCCTGACAACTATAACTCCGCTTCTATTCGTCGAATGCAAATCTGCGACATAGCAATTTGTAGCTTAAAACACGCCCCATCGAACCACCTTATACCGATCTGCGACGAACTTGCACAGTTTTGTCAAACATCGATCGTTTCGAGTGGAAAGCAATCCGGCCGTCAATGGTGATTCATGGCCTGACAGATATAAACAACTATAACTCCGCTTCTATTCGTCGTATGCAAATCTGCGACATAGCAATTTGTAGCTTAAAACACGTCACATCGACCCACCTTGTGCCGATGTGCGACGAACTTGCATAGTTTCGTCAAACGTCGATCGTTTCGAGTGGTAGGCAATCCGGTCGTCAATGGTGATTCATGGCCTCACAGATATAAACAACTATAACTCCGCTTATATTCGTCGAATGCAAATCTGCGACATAGCAATTTGTAGCTTAAAACACGCCCCATCGAACCACCTTGTGCTGATCTGCGACGAACTTGCATAGTTTTGTCAAACATCGATCGTTTCGAGTGGTAGGCAATCCGGCCGTCAACGGTGATTCATGGCCTCACAGATATAAACAACTATAACTCCGCTTCTATTCGTCGAATGCAAATCTGCGACATAGCAATTTGTAGCATAAAACACGTCACATCGACCCACCTTGTGCCGATCTGCGACGAACTTGCATGGTTTAGTCAAACGTCGATCGTTTCGAGTGGTAGGGAATCCGGCCGTCAATGGTGATTCATGGCCTCACAGATATAAACAACAATAACTCCGCTTCTATTCGTCGTATGCGAATATGCGACATAGCAATTTGTAGCTTAAAACACGTCACATCGACCCACCTTCTGCCGATCTGCGACGAACTTGCATGGTTTCGTCAAACGTCGATCGTTTCGAGTTGTAGGGAATCCGGCCGTCAATGGTGATTCATGGCCTCACAGATATAAACAACTATAACTCCGCTTCTATTCGTCGAATGCAAATCTGCGGCATAGCAATTTGTAGCTTAAAACACGTCACATCGACCCACCTTGTGCCGATCTGCGACGAACTTGCATAGTTTCGTCAAACATCGATCGTTTCGAGTGGTAGGCAATCCGGCCGTCAATGGTGATTCATGGCCTCACAGATATAAACAACAATAACTCCGCTTCTATTCGTCGTATGCAAATCTGCGACATAGCAATTTGTAGCATAAAACACGCCCCAACGAACCACCTTATACCGATCTGCGACGAACTTGCACAGTTTTGTCAAACATCGATCGTTTCGAGTGGAAAGCAATCCGGCCGTCAATGGTGATTCATGGCCTGACAGATATAAACAACTATAACTCCGCTTCTATTCGTTGTATGCGAATCTGCGACCTTGCAATTTGTAGCTTAAAACACGCCCCAACGAACCACCTTATACCGACCTGCGATGAACTTGCATAGTTTTGTCAAACATCGATCGTTTCGAGTGGAAATCAATCCGGCCGTCAATGGTGATTCATGGCCTGACAACTATAACTCCGCTTCTATTCGTCGAATGCAAATCTGCGACATAGCAATTTGTAGCTTAAAACACGCCCCATCGAACCACCTTATACCGATCTGCGACGAACTTGCACAGTTTTGTCAAACATCGATCGTTTCGAGTGGAAAGCAATCCGGCCGTCAATGGTGATTCATGGCCTGACAGATATAAACAACTATAACTCCGCTTCTATTCGTCGTATGCAAATCTGCGACATAGCAATTTGTAGCTTAAAACACGTCACATCGACCCACCTTGTGCCGATGTGCGACGAACTTGCATAGTTTCGTCAAACGTCGATCGTTTCGAGTGGTAGGCAATCCGGTCGTCAATGGTGATTCATGGCCTCACAGATATAAACAACTATAACTCCGCTTATATTCGTCGAATGCAAATCTGCGACATAGCAATTTGTAGCTTAAAACACGCCCCAACGAACCACCTTATACCGATCTGCGACGAACTTGCATAGTTTTGTCAAACATCGATCGTTTCGAGTGGGAATCAATCCGGCCGTCAATGGTGATTCATGGCCTGACAACTATAACTTCGCTTCTATTCGTCGAATGCAAATCTGCGACATAGCAATTTGTAGCTTAAAACACGTCACATCGAACCACCTTGTGCCGATCTGCGACGAACTTGCATAGTTTCGTCAAACGTCGATCGTTTCGAGTGGTAGGCAATCCGGCCGTCAATGGTGATTCATGGCCTCACAGATATAAACAACTATAACTCCGCTTCTATTCGCCGTATGCAAATCTGCGTCGTAGCAATTTGTAGCATAAAACACGGCCCAACCACCCACCTTATACCGATCTGCGACGAACTTGCATAGTTTTGTCAAACATCGATCGTTTCGAGTGGAAAGCAATCCGGCCGTCAATGGCGATTCATGGCCTCACAGATATAAACAACTATAACTCCGCTTCTATTCGCCGTATGCAAATCTGCGACGTAGCAATTTGTAGCATAAAACACGGCCCAACGACCCACCTTATACCGATCTGCATCGAACTTGCATAGTTTTATCAAACATCGATCGTTTCGAGTGGAAAGCAATCCGGCCGTCAATGGTGATTCATGGCCTGACAGATATAAACAACTATAACTCCGCTTCTATTCGTCGAATGCAAATCTGTGACATAGCAATTTGTAGCTTAAAACACGTCACATCGACCCACCTTGTGCCGATCTGCGACGAACTTGCATAGTTTCGTCAAACATCGATCGTTTCGAGTGGTAGGCAATCCGGCCGTCAATGGTGATTCATGGCCTCACAGATATAAACAACTATAATTCCGCTTCTATTCGTCGAATGCAAATCTGCGACATAGCAATTTGTAGCTTAAAACACGTCACATCGACCCACCTTGTGCCGATCTGCAACGAACTTGCATAGTTTCGTCAAACATCGATCGTTTCGAGTGGTAGGCAATCCGGCCGTCAATGGTGATTCATGGCCTCACAGATATAAACAACAATAACTCCGCTTCTATTCGTCGTATGCAAATCTGCGACATAGCAATTTGTAGCATAAAACACGTCAGATCGACCCACCTTGTGCCGATCTGCGACGAACTTGCATGGTTTCGTCAAACGTCGATCGTTTCGAGTGGTAGGGAATCCGGCCGTCAATGGTGATTCATGGCCTCACAGATATAAACAAGAATAACTCCGCTTCTATTCGTCGTATGCAAATCTGCGACATAGCAATTTGTAGCATAAAACACGCCCCAACGAACCACCTTATACCGATCTGCGACGAACTTGCATAGTTTTGTCAAACATCGATCGTTTCGAGTGGAAAGCAATCCGGCCGTCAATGATGATTCATGGCCTCACAGATATAAACAACAATAACTCCGCTTCTATTCGTCGTATGCGAATATGCGACATAGCAATTTGTAGCTTAAAACACGCCACATCGAACCACCTTGTGCCGATCTGCGACGAACTTGCATGGTTTAGTCAAACGTCGATCGTTTCGAGTGGTAGGGAATCCGGCCGTCAATGGTGATTCATGGCCTCACAGATATAAACAACAATAACTCCGCTTCTGTTCGTCGAATGCAAATCTGCGACATAGCAATTTGTAGCTTAAAACACGTCACATCGAACCACCTTGTGCCGATCTGCGACGAACGTGCATAGTTTCGTCAAACGTCGATCGTTTCGAGTGGTAGGGAATCCGGCCGTCAATGGTGATTTACGGCCTCACAGATATAAACAACTATAACTCCGCTTCTATTCGTCGAATGCAAACCTGCGACATAGCAATTTGTAGCTTAAAACACGTCACATCGACCCACCTTGTGCCGATCTGCGACGAACTTGCATGGTTTCGTCAAACGTCGATCGTTTCGAGTGTTAGGGAATCCGGCCGTCAATGGTGATTCATGGCCTCACAGATATAAACAACAATAACTCCGCTTCTGTTCGTCGAATGCAAATCTGTGACATAGCAATTTGTAGCTTAAAACACGTCACACCGAACCACCTTGTGCCGATCTGCGACGAACGTGCGTAGATTCGTCAAACGTCGATCGTTTCGAGTGGTAGGCAATCCGGCCGTCAATGGTGATTCATGGCCTCACAGATATAAACAACTATAACTCCGCTTCTATTCGTCGTATGCAAATCTGCGACATAGCAATTTGTAGCATAAAACACGCCCCAACGAACCACCTTATACCGATCTGCGACGAACTTGCATAGTTTTGTCAAACATCGATCGTTTCGATTGGAAAGCAATCCGGCCGTCAATGATGATTCATGGCCTCACAGATATAAACAACAATAACTCCGCTTCTATTCGTCGTATGCGAATATAAGACATAGCAATTTGTAGCTTAAAACACGCCACATCGAACCACCTTGTGCCGATCTGCGACGCACTTGCATAGTTTCGTCAAACGTCGATCGTTTCGAGTGGTAGGCAATCCGGCCGTCAACGGTGATTCATGGCCTCACAGATATAAACAACTATAACTCCGCTTCTATTCGTCGAATGCAAATCTGCGACATAGCAATTTGTAGCTTAAAACACGTCACATCGAACCACCTTGTGCCGATCTGCGACGAACTTGCATAGTTTCGTCAAACATCGATCGTTTCGAGTGGAAAGCAATCCGGCCGTCAATGGTGATTCATGGCCTGACAGATATAAACAACTATAACTCCGCTTCTATTCGTCGTATGCAAATCTGCGACATAGCAATTTGTAGCTTAAAACACGTCACATCGACCCACCTTGTGCCGATGTGCGACGAACTTGCATAGTTTCGTCAAACGTCGATCGTTTCGAGTGGTAGGCAATCCGGTCGTCAATGGTGATTCATGGCCTCACAGATATAAACAACTATAACTACGCTTATATTCGTCGAATGCAAATCTGCGACATAGCAATTTGTAGCTTAAAACACGCCCCAACGAACCACCTTATACCGATCTGCGACGAACTTGCATAGTTTTGTCAAACATCGATCGTTTCGAGTGGAAAGCAATCCGGCCGTCAATGGTGATTCATGGCCTCACAGATATAAACAACAATAACTCCGCTTCTATTCGTCGTATGCGAATATGCGACATAGCAATTTGTAGCTTAAAACACGTCACATCGACCCACCTTCTGCCGATCTGCGACGAACTTGCATGGTTTCGTCAAACGTCGATCGTTTCGAGTTGTAGGGAATCCGGCCGTCAATGGTGATTGATGGCCTCACAGATATAAACAACTATAACTCCGCTTCTATTCGCCGTATGCAAATCTGCGTCGTAGCAATTTGTAGCATAAAACACGGCCCAACCACCCACCTTATACCGATCTGCGACGAACTTGCATAGTTTTGTCAAACATCGATCGTTTCGAGTGGAAAGCAATCCGGCCGTCAATGGCGATTCATGGCCTCACAGATATAAACAACTATAACTCCGCTTCTATTCGCCGTATGCAAATCTGCGACGTAGCAATTTGTAGCATAAAACACGGCCCAACGACCCACCTTATACCGATCTGCATCGAACTTGCATAGTTTTGTCAAACATCGATCGTTTCGAGTGGAAAGCAATCCGGCCGTCAATGGTGATTCATGGCCTGACAGATATAAACAACTATAACTCCGCTTCTATTCGTCGAATGCAAATCTGTGACATAGCAATTTGTAGCTTAAAACACGTCACATCGACCCACCTTGTGCCGATCTGCGACGAACTTGCATAGTTTCGTCAAACATCGATCGTTTCGAGTGGTAGGCAATCCGGCCGTCAATGGTGATTCATGGCCTCACAGATATAAACAACTATAATTCCGCTTCTATTCGTCGAATGCAAATCTGCGACATAGCAATTTGTAGCTTAAAACACGTCACATCGACCCACCTTGTGCCGATCTGCAACGAACTTGCATAGTTTCGTCAAACATCGATCGTTTCGAGTGGTAGGCAATCCGGCCGTCAATGGTGATTCATGGCCTCACAGATATAAACAACAATAACTCCGCTTCTATTCGTCGTATGCAAATCTGCGACATAGCAATTTGTAGCATAAAACACGTCAGATCGACCCACCTTGTGCCGATCTGCGACGAACTTGCATGGTTTCGTCAAACGTCGATCGTTTCGAGTGGTAGGGAATCCGGCCGTCAATGGTGATTCATGGCCTCACAGATATAAACAATAACTCCGCTTCTATTCGTCGTATGCAAATCTGCGACATAGCAATTTGTAGCATAAAACACGCCCCAAAGAACCACCTTATACCGATCTGCGACGAACTTGCATAGTTTTGTCAAACATCGATCGTTTCGAGTGGAAAGCAATCCGGCCGTCAATGATGATTCATGGCCTCACAGATATAAACAACAATAACTCCGCTTCTATTCGTCGTATGCGAATATGCGACATAGCAATTTGTAGCTTAAAACACGCCACATCGAACCACCTTGTGCTGATCTGCGACGAACTTGCATAGTTTCGTCAAACGTCGATCGTTTCGAGTGGTAGGCAATCCGGCCGTCAACGGTGATTCATGGCCTCACAGATATAAACAACTATAACTCCGCTTCTATTCGTCGAATGCAAATCTGCGACATAGCAATTTGTAGCATAAAACACGTCACATCGACCCACCTTGTGCCGATCTGCGACGAACTTGCATGGTTTAGTCAAACGTCGATCGTTTCGAGTGGTAGGGAATCCGGCCGTCAATGGTGATTCATGGCCTCACAGATATAAACAACAATAACTCCGCTTCTGTTCGTCGAATGCAAATCTGCGACATAGCAATTTGTAGCTTAAAACACGTCACATCGAACCACCTTGTGCCGATCTGCGACGAACGTGCATAGTTTCGTCAAACGTCGATCGTTTCGAGTGGTAGGGAATCCGGCCGTCAATGGTGATTCACGGCCTCACAGATATAAACAACTATAACTCCGCTTCTATTCGTCGAATGCAAACCTGCGACATAGCAATTTGTAGCTTAAAACACGTCACATCGACCCACCTTGTGCCGATCTGCGACGAACTTGCATGGTTTCGTCAAACGTCGATCGTTTCGAGTGTTAGGGAATCCGGCCGTCAATGGTGATTCATGGCCTCACAGATATAAACAACAATAACTCCGCTTCTGTTCGTCGAATGCAAATCTGTGACATAGCAATTTGTAGCTTAAAACACGTCACATCGAACCACCTTGTGCCGATCTGCGACGAACGTGCGTAGTTTCGTCAAACGTCGATCGTTTCGAGTGGTAGGCAATCCGGCCGTCAATGGTGATTCATGGCCTCACAGATATAAACAACTATAACTCCGCTTCTATTCGTCGTATGCAAATCTGCGACATAGCAATTTGTAGCATAAAACACGCCCCAACGAACCACCTTATACCGATCTGCGACGAACTTGCATAGTTTTGTCAAACATCGATCGTTTCGATTGGAAAGCAATCCGGCCGTCAATGATGATTCATGGCCTCACAGATATAAACAACAATAACTCCGCTTCTATTCGTCGTATGCGAATATAAGACATAGCAATTTGTAGCTTAAAACACGCCACATCGAACCACCTTGTGCCGATCTGCGACGCACTTGCATAGTTTCGTCAAACGTCGATCGTTTGGAGTGGTAGGCAATCCGGCCGTCAACGGTGATTCATGGCCTCACAGATATAAACAACTATAACTCCGCTTCTATTCGTCGAATGCAAATCTGCGACATAGCAATTTGTAGCTTAAAACACGTCACATCGAACCACCTTGTGCCGATCTGCGACGAACTTGCATAGTTTCGTCAAACATCGATCGTTTCGAGTGGAAAGCAATCCGGCCGTCAATGGTGATTCATGGTCTGACAGATATAAACAACTATAACTCCGCTTCTATTCGTCGTATGCAAATCTGCGACATAGCAATTTGTAGCTTAAAACACGTCACATCGACCCACCTTGTGCCGATGTGCGACGAACTTGCATAGTTTCGTCAAACGTCGATCGTTTCGAGTGGTAGGCAATCCGGTCGTCAATGGTGATTCATGGCCTCACAGATATAAACAACTATAACTACGCTTATATTCGTCGAATGCAAATCTGCGACATAGCAATTTGTAGCTTAAAACACGCCCCAACGAACCACCTTATACCGATCTGCGACGAACTTGCATAGTTTTGTCAAACATCGATCGTTTCGAGTGGAAAGCAATCAGGCCGTCAATGGTGATTCATGCCCTGACAGATATAAACATCTATAACTCAGCTTCTATTCGTCGAATGCAAATTTGCGACATAGCGATTTGTAGGTTAAAACACGACACATCGACCCACCTCATGCCGATCTGCGACGTACTTGTATAGTTTCGTCAAACGTCGATCGTTTCGAGTGGTAGGCAATCCGGTAGTCAATGGCGATTCATGGCCTCACAGATATAAACAACTATAACTCCGCTTCTAATCGTCGTATGCGAATCTGCGACCTAGCAATTTGTATCTTAAAACACGCCCCAACGAACCACCTTATACCGACCTGCGGCGAACTTGCATAGTTTTGACAAACATCGATCGTTTCGAGTGGAAAGCAGTCCGGCCGTCAATGGTGATTCATGGCCTGACAGATATAAACAACTATAACTCCGCTTTTATTCGCCGTATGCAAATCTGCGACGTAGCAATTTGTAGCATAAAACACGGCCCAACCACCCACCTTATACCGATCTGCGACGAACTTGCATAGTTTTGTCAAACATCGATCGTTTCGAGTGGAAAGCAATCCGGCCGTCAATGGTGGTTCATGGCCTCACAGATATAAACAACTATAACTCCGCTTCTATTCGTCGTATGCAAATCTGCGACATAGCAATTTGTAGCTTAAAACACGTCACATCGACCCACCTTGTGCCGATGTGCGACGAACTTGCATAGTTTCGTCAAACGTCGATCGTTTCGAGTGGTAAGCAATCCGGCCGTCAATGGTGATTCATGGCCTCACAGATATAAACAACTATAACTCCGCTTCTATTCGTCGAATGCAAATCTGCGACATAGCAATTAGTAGCTTCAAACACGTCACATCGAACCACCTTGTGCCGATCTGCGACGAACTTGCATGGTTTCGTCAAACATCGATCGTTTCGAGTGGTAGGCAATCCGGCCGTCAATGGTGATTCATGGCCTGACAGATATAAACATCTATAACTCAGCTTCTATTCGTCGTATGCAAATCTGCGACATAGCAATTTGTAGCATAAAACACGCCCCAACGAACCACCTTATACCGATCTGCGACGAACTTGCATAGTTTTGTCAAACATCGATCGTTTCGAGTGGAAAGCAATCCGGCCGTCAATGGTGATTCATGGCCTCACAGATATAAACAAATATAACTCCGCTTCTATTCGCCGTATGCAAATCTGCGACGTAGCAATTTGTAGCATAAAACACGGCCCAACGACCCACCTTATACCGATCTGCAACGAACTTGCATAGTTTTGTCAAACATCGATCGTTTCGAGTGGAAAGCAATCCGGCCGTCAATGGTGATTCATGGCCTGACAGATATAAACAACTATAATTCCGCTTCTATTCGTCGAATGCAAATCTGCGACATAGCAATTTGTAGCTTAAAACACGCCACATCGAACCACCTTGTGCCGATCTGCGACGAACTTGCATGGTTTCGTCAAACGTCGATCGTTTCGAGTGGTAGGGAATCCGGCCGTCAATGGTGATTCATGGCCTCACAGATATAAACAACAATAACTCCGCTTCTGTTCGTCGAATGCAAATCTGCGACATAGCAATTTGTAGCTTAAAACACGTCACATCGAACCACCGTGTGCCGATCTGCGACGAACGTGCGTAGTTTCGTCAAACGTCGATCGTTTCGAGTGGTAGGCAATCCGGCCGTCAATGGTGATTCATGGCCTCACAGATATAAACAACTATAACTCCGCTTCTATTCGTCGTTTGCAAATCTGCGACATAGCAATTTGTAGCATAAAACACGCCCCAACGAACCACCTTATACCGATCTGCGATGAACTTGCATAGTTTTGTCAAACATCGATCGTTTCGAGTGGAAAGCAATCCGGCCGTCAATGATGATTCATGGCCTCACAGATATAAACAACAATAACTCCGCTTCTATTCGTCGTATGCGAATATGCGACATAGCAATTTGTAGCTTAAAACACGCCACATCGAACCACCTTGTGCCGATCTGCGACGAACTTGCATAGTTTCGTCAAACGTCGATCGTTTCGAGTGGTAGGCAATCCGGCCGTCAACGGTGATTCATGGCCTCACAGATATAAACAACTATAACTCCGCTTCTATTCGTCGAATGCAAATCTGCGACATAGCAATTTGTAGCTTAAAACACGTCACATCGAACCACCTTGTGCCGATCTGCGACGAACTTGCATAGTTTCGTCAAACGTCGATCGTTTCGAGTGGTAGGCAATCCGGCCGTCAATGGTGATTCATGGCCTCACAGATATAAACAACTATAACTCCGCTTCTATTCGCCGTATGCAAATCTGCGTCGTAGCAATTTGTAGCATAAAACACGGCCCAACCACCCACCTTATACCGATCTGCGACGAACTTGCATAGTTTTGTCAAACATCGATCGTTTCGAGAGGAAAGCAATCCGGCCGTCAATGGCGATTCATGGCCTCACAGATATAAACAACTATAACTCCGCTTCTATTCGCCGTATGCAAATCTGCGACGTAGCAATTTGTAGCATAAAACACGGCCCAACGACCCACCTTATACCGATCTGCATCGAACTTGCATAGTTTTATCAAACATCGATCGTTTCGAGTGGAAAGCAATCCGGCCGTCAATGGTGATTCATGGCCTGACAGATATAAACAACTATAACTCCGCTTCTATTCGTCGAATGCAAATCTGTGACATAGCAATTTGTAGCTTAAAACACGTCACATCGACCCACCTTGTGCCGATCTGCGACAAACTTGCATAGTTTCGTCAAACATCGATCGTTTCGAGTGGTAGGCAATCCGGCCGTCAATGGTGATTCATGGCCTCACAGATATAAACAACTATAATTCCGCTTCTATTCGTCGAATGCAAATCTGCGACATAGCAATTTGTAGCTTAAAACACGTCACATCGACCCACCTTGTGCCGATCTGCAACGAACTTGCATAGTTTCGTCAAACATCGATCGTTTCGAGTGGTAGGCAATCCGGCCGTCAATGGTGATTCATGGCCTCACAGATATAAACAACAATAACTCCGCTTCTATTCGTCGTATGCAAATCTGCGACATAGCAATTTGTAGCATAAAACACGTCAGATCGACCCACCTTGTGCCGATCTGCGACGAACTTGCATGGTTTCGTCAAACGTCGATCGTTTCGAGTGGTAGGGAATCCGGCCGTCAATGGTGATTCATGGCCTCACAGATATAAACAACAATGACTCCGCTTCTATTCGTCGTATGCAAATCTGCGACATAGCAATTTGTAGCATAAAACACGCCCCAACGAACCACCTTATACCGATCTGCGACGAACTTGCATAGTTTTGTCAAACATCGATCGTTTCGAGTGGAAAGCAATCCGGCCGTCAATGATGATTCATGGCCTCACAGATATAAACAACAATAACTCCGCTTCTATTCGTCGTATGCGAATATGCGACATAGCAATTTGTAGCTTAAAACACGCCACATCGAACCACCTTGTGCTGATCTGCGACGAACTTGCATAGTTTCGTCAAACGTCGATCGTTTCGAGTGGTAGGCAATCCGGCCGTCAACGGTGATTCATGGCCTCACAGATATAAACAACTATAACTCCGCTTCTATTCGTCGAATGCAAATCTGCGACATAGCAATTTGTAGCATAAAACACGTCACATCGACCCACCTTGTGCCGATCTGCGACGAACTTGCATGGTTTAGTCAAACGTCGATCGTTTCGAGTGGTAGGGAATCCGGCAGTCAATGGTGATTCATGGCCTCACAGATATAAACAACAATAACTCCGCTTCTGTTCGTCGAATGCAAATCTGCGACATAGCAATTTGTAGCTTAAAACACGTCACATCGAACCACCTTGTGCCGATCTGCGACGAACGTGCATAGTTTCGTCAAACGTCGATCGTTTCGAGTGGTAGGGAATCCGGCCGTCAATGGTGATTTACGGCCTCACAGATATAAACAACTATAACTCCGCTTCTATTCGTCGAATGCAAACCTGCGACATAGCAATTTGTAGCTTAAAACACGTCACATCGACCCACCTTGTGCCGATCTGCGACGAACTTGCATGGTTTCGTCAAACGTCGATCGTTTCGAGTGTTAGGGAATCCGGCCGTCAATGGTGATTCATGGCCTCACAGATATAAACAACAATAACTCCGCTTCTGTTCGTCGAATGCAAATCTGTGACATAGCAATTTGTAGCTTAAAACACGTCACATCGAACCACCTTGTGCCGATCTGCGACGAACGTGCGTAGATTCGTCAAACGTCGATCGTTTCGAGTGGTAGGCAATCCGGCCGTCAATGGTGATTCATGGCCTCACAGATATAAACAACTATAACTCCGCTTCTATTCGTCGTATGCAAATCTGCGACATAGCAATTTGTAGCATAAAACACGCCCCAACGAACCACCTTATACCGATCTGCGACGAACTTGCATAGTTTTGTCAAACATCGATCGTTTCGATTGGAAAGCAATCCGGCCGTCAATGATGATTCATGGCCTCACAGATATAAACAACAATAACTCCGCTTCTATTCGTCGTATGCGAATATAAGACATAGCAATTTGTAGCTTAAAACACGCCACATCGAACCACCTTGTGCCGATCTGCGACGCACTTGCATAGTTTCGTCAAACGTCGATCGTTTCGAGTGGTAGGCAATCCGGCCGTCAACGGTGATTCATGGCCTCACAGATATAAACAACTATAACTCCGCTTCTATTCGTCGAATGCAAATCTGCGACATAGCAATTTGTAGCTTAAAACACGTCACATCGAACCACCTTGTGCCGATCTGCGACGAACTTGCATAGTTATGTCAAACATCGATCGTTTCGAGTGGAAAGCAATCCGGCCGTCAATGGTGATTCATGGCCTGACAGATATAAACAACTATAACTCCGCTTCTATTCGTCGTATGCAAATCTGCGACATAGCAATTTGTAGCTTAAAACACGTCACATCGACCCACCTTGTGCCGATCTGCGACGAACTTGCATAGTTTCGTCAAACGTCGATCGTTTCGAGTGGTAGGCAATCCGGTCGTCAATGGTGATTCATGGCCTCACAGATATAAACAACTATAACTACGCTTATATTCGTCGAATGCAAATCTGCGACATAGCAATTTGTAGCTTAAAACACGCCCCAACGAACCACCTTATACCGATCTGCGACGAACTTGCATAGTTTTGTCAAACATCGATCGTTTCGAGTGGAAAGCAATCCGGCCGTCAATGGTGATTCATGGCCTCACAGATATAAACAACAATAACTCCGCTTCTATTCGTCGTATGCGAATATGCGACATAGCAATTTGTAGCTTAAAACACGTCACATCGACCCACCTTCTGCCGATCTGCGACGAACTTGCATGGTTTCGTCAAACGTCGATCGTTTCGAGTTGTAGGGAATCCGGCCGTCAATGGTGATTCATGGCCTCACAGATATAAACAACTATAACTCCGCTTCTATTCGCCGTATGCAAATCTGCGTCGTAGCAATTTGTAGCATAAAACACGGCCTAACCACCCACCTTATACCGATCTGCGACGAACTTGCATAGTTTTGTCAAACATCGATCGTTTCGAGTGGAAAGCAATCCGGCCGTCAATGGCGATTCATGGCCTCACAGATATAAACAACTATAACTCCGCTTCTATTCGCCGTATGCAAATCTGCGACGTAGCAATTTGTAGCATAAAACACGGCCCAACGACCCACCTTATACCGATCTGCATCGAACTTGCATAGTTTTGTCAAACATCGATCGTTTCGAGTGGAAAGCAATCCGGCCGTCAATGGTGATTCATGGCCTGACAGATATAAACAACTATAACTCCGCTTCTATTCGTCGAATGCAAATCTGTGACATAGCAATTTGTAGCTTAAAACACGTCACATCGACCCACCTTGTGCCGATCTGCGACGAACTTGCATGGTTTCGTCAAACGTCGTTCGTTTCGAGTTGTAAGGAATCCGGCCGTCAATGGTGATTCATGGCCTCACAGATATAAACAACTATAACTCCGCTTCTATTCGTCGAATGCAAATCTGCGACATAGCAATTTGTATCTTAAAACACGTCACATCGACCCACCTTGTGCCGATCTGCGACGAACTTGCATGGTTTCGTCAAACGTCGATCGTTTCGAGTGGTAGGGAATCCGGCCGTCAATGGTGATTCATGGCCTCACAGATATAAACAACAATAACTCTGCTTCTATTCGTCGTTTGCAAATCTGCGACAGAGCAATTTGTAGCATAAAACACGCCCCAACGTACCACCTTATACCGATCTGCGACGAACTTGCATAGTTTTGTCAAACATCGACCGTTTCGAGTGGAAAGCAATCCGGCCGTCAATGATGATTCATGGCCTCACAGATATAAACAACAATAACTCCGCTTCTATTCGTCGTATGCGAATATGCGACATAGCCATTTGTAGCTTAAAACACGTCACATCGAAACACCTTGTGCCGATCTGCGACGAACTTGCATAGTTTCGTTAAACGTCGATCGTTTCGAGTGGTAGGCAATGCGGCCGTCAATGGTGATTCACGGCCTCACAGATATAAACAACTATAACTCCGCTTCTATTCGTCGAATGCAAACCTGCGACATAGCAATTTGTAGCTTAAAACACGTCACATCGACCCACCTTGTGCCGATCTGCGACGAACTTGCATGGTTTCGTCAAACGTCGATCGTTTCGAGTGTTAGGGAATCCGGCCGTCAATGGTGATTCATGGCCTCACAGATATAAACAACAATAACTCCGCTTCTGTTCGTCGAATGCAAATCTGTGACATAGCAATTTGTAGCTTAAAACACGTCACATCGAACCACCTTGTGCCGATCTGCGACGAACGTGCGTAGTTTGGTCAAACGTCGATCGTTTCGAGTGGTAGGCAATCCGGCCGT
Source organism: Anoplius nigerrimus (assembly GCA_914767735.1). Taxonomy (NCBI): domain Eukaryota; kingdom Metazoa; phylum Arthropoda; class Insecta; order Hymenoptera; family Pompilidae; genus Anoplius; species Anoplius nigerrimus. Next base: position 310,115 of record CAJZBX010000756.1, read on the forward strand.
CAATGGTGATTCATGGCCTCACAGATATAAACAACTATAACTCCGCTTCTATTCGTCGTATGCAAATCTGCGACATAGCAATTTGTAGCATAAAACACGCCCCAACGAACCACCTTATACCGATCTGCGACGAACTTGCATAGTTTTGTCAAACATCGATCGTTTCGATTGGAAAGCAATCCGGCCGTCAATGATGATTCATGGCCTCACAGATATAAACAACAATAACTCCGCTTCTATTCGTCGTATGCGAATATAAGACATAGCAATTTGTAGCTTAAAACACGCCACATCGAACCACCTTGTGCCGATCTGCGACGCACTTGCATAGTTTCGTCAAACGTCGATCGTTTCGAGTGGTAGGCAATCCGGCCGTCAACGGTGATTCATGGCCTCACAGATATAAACAACTATAACTCCGCTTCTATTCGTCGAATGCAAATCTGCGACATAGCAATTTGTAGCTTAAAACACGTCACATCGAACCACCTTGTGCCGATCTGCGACGAACTTGCATAGTTTCGTCAAACATCGATCGTTTCGAGTGGAAAGCAATCCGGCCGTCAATGGTGATTCATGGCCTCACAGATATAAACAACAATAACTCTGCTTCTATTCGTCGTTTGCAAATCTGCGACATAGCAATTTGTAGCATAAAACACGCCCCAACGTACCACCTTATACCGATCTGCGACGAACTTGCATAGTTTTGTCAAACATCGATCGTTTCGAGTGGAAAGCAATCCGGCCGTCAATGATGATTCATGGCCTCACAGATATAAACAACAATAACTCCGCTTCTATTCGTCGTATGCGAATATGCGACATAGCCATTTGTAGCTTAAAACACGTCACATCGAAACACCTTGTGCCGATCTGCGACGAACTTGCATAGTTTCGTTAAACATCGATCGTTTCGAGTGGTAGGCAATGCGGCCGTCAATGGTGATTCATGGCCTCACAGATAGAAACAACAATAACTCCGCTTCTATTCGTCGTATGCAAATCTGCGACATAGCAATTTGTAGCATAAAACACGCCCCAACGAACCACCTTATACCGATCTGCGACGAACTTGCATAGTTTTGTCAAACATCAATCGTTTCGAGTGGAAAGCAATCCGGCCTCAATGGTGATTCATGGCCTGACAGATATAAACAACTATAACTCAGCTTCTATTCGTCGAATGCAAATTTGCGACATAGCGATTTGTAGCTTAAAACACGACACATCGACCCACCTCATGCCGATCTGCGACGTACTTGTATAGTTTCGTCAAACGTCGATCGTTTCGAGTGGTAAGCAATCCGGCCGTCAATGGTGATTCATGGCCTCACAGATATAAACAACTATAACTCCGCTTCTATTCGTCGAATGCAAATCTGCGACATAGCAATTAGTAGCTTCAAACACGTCACATCGAACCACCTTGTGCCGATCTGCGACGAACTTGCATGGTTTCGTCAAACATCGATCGTTTCGAGTGGTAGGCAATCCGGCCGTCAATGGTGATTCATGGCCTGACAGATATAAACATCTATAACTCAGCTTCTATTCGTCGAATGCAAATTTGCGACATAGCGATTTGTAGGTTAAAACACGACACATCGACCCACCTCATGCCGATCTGCGACGTACTTGTATAGTTTCGTCAAACGTCGATAGTTTCGAGTGGTAGACAATCCGGCCGTCAATGGTGATTCATGGCCTCACAGATATAACCAACTATAACTCCGCTTCTATTCGTCGTATGCAAATTTGCGACATAGCAATTTGTAGCTTAAAACACGTCACATCGACCCACCTTGTGCCGATGTGCGACGAACTTGCATAGTTTCGTCAAACGTCGATCGTTTCGAGTGGTAGGGAATCCGGCCGTCAATGGTGATTCATGGCCTCACAGATATAAACCACAATAACTCCGTTTCTATTCGTCGTATGCGAATCTGCGTCATAGCAATTTGTAGCTTAAAACACGCCCTAATGAACCACCTTATACCGATCTGCGACGAACTTGCATAGTTTTGTCAAACATCGATCGTTTCGAATGGAAATCAATCCGGCCGTCAATGGTGATTCATGGCCTCACAGATATAAACAACTATAACTCCGCTTCTATTCGTCGTATGCAAATCTGCGACATAGCAATTTGTAGCTTAAAACACGTCACATCGACCCACCTTGTGCCGATGTGCGACGAACTTGCATAGTTTCGTCAAACGTCGATCGTTTCGAGTGGTAGGGAATCCGGCCGTCAATGGTGATTCATGGCCTCACAGATATAAACCACAATAACTCCGTTTCTATTCGTCGTATGCGAATCTGCGTCATAGCAATTTGTAGCTTAAAACACGCCCTAATGAACCACCTTATACCGATCTGCGACGAACTTGCATAGTTTTGTCAAACATCGATCGTTTCGAGTGGAAATCAATCCGGCCGTCAATGGTGATTCATGGCCTCACAGATATAAACAACAATAACTCCGCTTCTATTCGTCGTATGCAAATCTGCGACATAGCAATTTGTAGCATAAAACACGCCCCAACGAACCACCTTATACCGATCTGCGACGAACTTGCACAGTTTTGTCAAACATCGATCGTTTCGAGTGGAAAGCAATCCAGCCGTCAATGGTGATTCATGGCCTGACAGATATAAACAACTATAACTCCGCTTCTATTCGTCGTATGCAAATCTGCGACATAGCAATTTGTAGCTTAAAACACGTCACATCGACCCACCTTGTGCCGATCTGCGACGAACTTGCATGGTTTAGTCAAACATCGATCGTTTCGAGTGGTAGGGAATCCGGCCGTCAATGGTGATTCATGGCCTCACAGATATAAACAACAATAACTCCGCTTCTATTCGTCGTATGCGAATATGCGACATAGCAATTTGTAGCATAAAACACGCCCCAACGTACCACCTTATACCGATCTCCGACGAACTTGCATAGTTTTGTCAAACATCGATCGTTTCGAGTGGAAAGCAATCCGGCCGTCAATGATGATTCATGGCCTCACAGATATAAACAACAATAACTCCGCTTCTATTCGTCGTATGCGAATATGCGACATAGCCATTTGTAGCTTAAAACACGTCACATCGAAACACCTTGTGCCGATCTGCGACGAACTTGCATAGTTTCGTTAAACATCGATCGTTTCGAGTGGTAGGCAATCCGGCCGTCAATGGTGATTCATGGCCTCACAGATATAAACAACAATAACTCCGCTTCTATTCGTCATATGCGAATATGCGACATAGCAATTTGTAGCTTAAAACACGTTACACCGACCCACGTCGTGCCGATCTGCGACGAACTTGCATAGTTTCGTCAAACATCGATCGTTTCGAGTGGAAAGCAATCCGGCCTCAATGGTGATTCATGGCCTGACAGATATAAACAACTATAACTCAGCTTCTATTCGTCGAATGCAAATTTGCGACATAGCGTTTTGTAGCTTAAAACACGACACATCGACCCACCTCATGCCGATCTGCGACGTACTTGTATAGTTTCGTCAAACGTCGATCGTTTCGAGTGGTAGGCAATCCGGTAGTCAATGGCGATTCATGGCCTCACAGATATAAACAACTATAAGACCGCTTCTATTCGTCGTATGCAAATCTGCGACATAGCAATTTGTAGCATAAAACACGCCCCAACGAACCACCTTATACCGATCTGCGACGAACTTGCATAGTTTTGTCAAACATCGATCGTTTCGAGTGGAAAGCAATCAGGCCGTCAATGGTGATTCATGGCCTGACAGATATAAACATCTATAACTCAGCTTCTATTCGTCGAATGCAAATTTGCGACATAGCGATTTGTAGGTTAAAACACGACACATCGACCCACCTCATGCCGATCTGCGACGTACTTGTATAGTTTCGTCAAACGTCGATCGTTTCGAGTGGTAGGCAATCCGGTAGTCAATGGCGATTCATGGCCTCACAGATATAAACAACTATAAGACCGCTTCTATTCGTCGCATGCAAATCTGCGACATAGCAATTTGTAGCATAAAACACGCCCCAACGAACCACCTTATACCGATCTGCGACGAACTTGCATAGTTTTGTCAAACATCGATCGTTTCGAGTGGAAAGCAATCAGGCCGTCAATGGTGATTCATGGCCTGACAGATATAAACATCTATAACTCAGCTTCTATTCGTCGAATGCAAATTTGCGACATAGCGATTTGTAGGTTAAAACACGACACATCGACCCACCTCATGCCGATCTGCGACGTACTTGTATAGTTTCGTCAAACGTCGATCGTTTCGAGTGGTAGGCAATCCGGTAGTCAATGGCGATTCATGGCCTCACAGATATAAACAACTATAACTCCGCTTCTAATCGTCGTATGCGAATCTGCGACCTAGCAATTTGTATCTTAAAACACGCCCCAACGAACCACCTTATACCGACCTGCGACGAACTTGCATAGTTTTGACAAACATCGATCGTTTCGAGTGGAAAGCAGTCCGGCCGTCAATGGTGATTCATGGCCTGACAGATATAAACAACTATAACTCCGCTTCTATTCGCCGTATGCAAATCTGCGACGTAGCAATTTGTAGCATAAAACACGGCCCAACCACCCACCTTATACCGATCTGCGACGAACTTGCATAGTTTTGTCAAACATCGATCGTTTCGAGTGGAAAGCAATCCGGCCGTCAATGGTGGTTCATGGCCTCACAGATATAAACAACAATAACTCCGCTTCTATTCGTCGAATGCAAATCTGCGACATAGCAATTAGTAGCTTAAAACACGTCACATCGACCCACCTTCCGCCGATCTGCGACGAACTTGCATGGTTTCGTCAAACGTCGATCGTTTCGAGTGGTAGGGAATCCGGCCGTCAATGGTGATTCACGGCCTCACAGTTATAAACAACTATAACTCCGCTTCTATTCGTCGAATGCAAATCTGCGACAGAGCAATTTGTGGCTTAAAACACGTCACATCGACCCACCTCGTGCCGATCTGCGACGAACTTGCATAGTTTCGTCAAACATCGATCGTTTCGAGTGGTAGGCAATGCGGCCGTCAATGGTGATTCATGGCCTCACAGATAGAAACAACAATAACTCCGCTTCTATTCGTCGTATGCAAATCTGCGACATAGCAATTTGTAGCATAAAACACGCCCCAACGAACCACCTTATACCGATCTGCGACGAACTTGCATAGTTTTGTCAAACATCAATCGTTTCGAGTGGAAAGCAATCCGGCCTCAATGGTGATTCATGGCCTGACAGATATAAACAACTATAACTCAGCTTCTATTCGTCGAATGCAAATTTGCGACATAGCGATTTGTAGCTTAAAACACGACACATCGACCCACCTCATGCCGATCTGCGACGTACTTGTATAGTTTCGTCAAACGTCGATCGTTTCGAGTGGTAAGCAATCCGGCCGTCAATGGTGATTCATGGCCTCACAGATATAAACAACTATAACTCCGCTTCTATTCGTCGAATGCAAATCTGCGACATAGCAATTAGTAGCTTCAAACACGTCACATCGAACCACCTTGTGCCGATCTGCGACGAACTTGCATGGTTTCGTCAAACATCGATCGTTTCGAGTGGTAGGCAATCCGGCCGTCAATGGTGATTCATGGCCTGACAGATATAAACATCTATAACTCAGCTTCTATTCGTCGAATGCAAATTTGCGACATAGCGATTTGTAGGTTAAAACACGACACATCGACCCACCTCATGCCGATCTGCGACGTACTTGTATAGTTTCGTCAAACGTCGATAGTTTCGAGTGGTAGACAATCCGGCCGTCAATGGTGATTCATGGCCTCACAGATATAAACAACTATAACTCCGCTTCTATTCGTCGTATGCAAATTTGCGACATAGCAATTTGTAGCTTAAAACACGTCACATCGACCCACCTTGTGCCGATGTGCGACGAACATGCATAGTTTCGTCAAACGTCGATCGTTTCGAGTGGTAGGGAATCCGGCCGTCAATGGTGATTCATGGCCTCACAGATATAAACCACAATAACTCCGTTTCTATTCGTCGTATGCGAATCTGCGTCATAGCAATTTGTAGCTTAAAACACGTCACATCGACCCACCTTGTGCCGATCTGCGACGAACTTGCATGGTTTAGTCAAACGTCGATTGTTTCGAGTGGTAGGCAATCCGGCCGTCAACGGTGATTCATGGCCTCACAGATATAAACAACTATAACTCCGCTTCTATTCGTCGAATGCAAATCTGCGACATAGCAATTTGTAGCATAAAACACGTCACATCGACCCACCTTGTGCCGATCTGCGACGAACTTGCATGGTTTAGTCAAACGTCGATCGTTTCGAGTGGTAGGGAATCCGGCCGTCAATGGTGATTCATGGCCTCACAGATATAAACAACAATAACTCCGCTTCTATTCGTCGTATGCGAATATGCGACATAGCAATTTGTAGCTTAAAACACGTCACATCGACCCACCTTCTGCCGATCTGCGACGAACTTGCATGGTTTCGTCAAACGTCGATCGTTTCGAGTTGTAGGGAATCCGGCCGTCAATGGTGATTCATGGCCTCACAGATATAAACAACTATAACTCCGCTTCTATTCGTCGAATGCAAATCTGCGGCATAGCAATTTGTAGCTTAAAACACGTCACATCGACCCACCTTGTGCCGATCTGCGACGAACTTGCATAGTTTCGTCAAACATCGATCGTTTCGAGTGGTAGGCAATCCGGCCGTCAATGGTGATTCATGGCCTCACAGATATAAACAACAATAACTCCGCTTCTATTCGTCGTATGCAAATCTGCGACATAGCAATTTGTAGCATAAAACACGCCCCAACGAACCACCTTATACCGATCTGCGACGAACTTGCACAGTTTTGTCAAACATCGATCGTTTCGAGTGGAAAGCAATCCGGCCGTCAATGGTGATTCATGGCCTGACAGATATAAACAACTATAACTCCGCTTCTATTCGTCGTATGCGAATCTGCGACCTTGCAATTTGTAGCTTAAAACACGCCCCAACGAACCACCTTATACCGACCTGCGATGAACTTGCATAGTTTTGTCAAACATCGATCGTTTCGAGTGGAAATCAATCCGGCCGTCAATGGTGATTCATGGCCTGACAACTATAACTCCGCTTCTATTCGTCGAATGCAAATCTGCGACATAGCAATTTGTAGCTTAAAACACGCCCCATCGAACCACCTTATACCGATCTGCGACGAACTTGCACAGTTTTGTCAAACATCGATCGTTTCGAGTGGAAAGCAATCCGGTCGTCAATGGTGATTCATGGCCTCACAGATATAAACAATTATAACTCCGCTTATATTCGTCGAATGCAAATCTGCGACATAGCAATTTGTAGCTTAAAACACGCCCCAACGAACCACCTTATACCGATCTGCGACGAACTTGCATAGTTTTGTCAAACATCGATCGTTTCGAGTGGAAAGCAATCCGGCCGTCAATGGTGATTCATGGCCTGACAGATATAAACAACTATAACTCCGCTTCTATTCGTCGTATGCGAATCTGCGACCTTGCAATTTGTAGCTTAAAACACGCCCCAACGAACCACCTTATACCGACCTGCGATGAACTTGCATAGTTTTGTCAAACATCGATCGTTTCGAGTGGAAATCAATCCGGCCGTCAATGGTGATTCATGGCCTGACAACTATAACTCCGCTTCTATTCGTCGAATGCAAATCTGCGACATAGCAATTTGTAGCATAAAACACGGCCCAACCACCCACCTTATACCGATCTGCGACGAACTTGCATAGTTTTGTCAAACATCGATCGTTTCGAGTGGAAAGCAATCCGGCCGTCAATGGCGATTCATGGCCTCACAGATATAAACAACTATAACTCCGCTTCTATTCGCCGTATGCAAATCTGCGACGTAGCAATTTGTAGCATAAAACACGGCCCAACGACCCACCTTATACCGATCTGCATCGAACTTGCATAGTTTTGTCAAACATCGATCGTTTCGAGTGGAAAGCAATCCGGCCGTCAATGGTGATTCATGGCCTGACAGATATAAACAACTATAACTCCGCTTCTATTCGTCGAATGCAAATCTGTGACATAGCAATTTGTAGCTTAAAACACGTCACATCGACCCACCTTGTGCCGATCTGCGACGAACTTGCATAGTTTCGTCAAACATCGATCGTTCCGAGTGGTAGGCAATCCGGCCGTCAATGGTGATTCATGGCCTCACAGATATAAACAACTATAATTCCGCTTCTATTCGTCGAATGCAAATCTGCGACATAGCAATTTGTAGCTTAAAACACGTCACATCGACCCACCTTGTGCCGATCTGCAACGAACTTGCATAGTTTCGTCAAACATCGATCGTTTCGAGTGGTAGGCAATCCGGCCGTCAATGGTGATTCATGGCCTCACAGATATAAACAACAATAACTCCGCTTCTATTCGTTGTATGCAAATCTGCGACATAGCAATTTGTAGCATAAAACACGTCAGATCGACCCACCTTGTGCCGATCTGCGACGAACTTGCATGGTTTCGTCAAACGTCGATCGTTTCGAGTGGTAGGGAATCCGGCCGTCAATGGTGATTCATGGCCTCACAGATATAAACAACAATAACTCCGCTTCTATTCGTCGTATGCAAATCTGCGACATAGCAATTTGTAGCATAAAACACGCCCCAACGAACCACCTTATACCGATCTGCGACGAACTTGCATAGTTTTGTCAAACATCGATCGTTTCGAGTGGAAAGCAATCCGGCCGTCAATGATGATTCATGGCCTCACACATATAAACAACAATAACTCCGCTTCTATTCGTCGTATGCGAATATGCGACATAGCAATTTGTAGCTTAAAACACGCCACATCGAACCACCTTGTGCTGATCTGCGACGAACTTGCATAGTTTCGTCAAACGTCGATCGTTTCGAGTGGTAGGCAATCCGGCCGTCAACGGTGATTCATGGCCTCACAGATATAAACAACTATAACTCCGCTTCTATTCGTCGAATGCAAATCTGCGACATAGCAATTTGTAGCATAAAACACGTCACATCGAACCACCTTGTGCCGATCTGCGACGAACTTGCATGGTTTCGTCAAACGTCGATCGTTTCGAGTGTTAGGGAATCCGGCCGTCAATGGTGATTCATGGCCTCACAGATATAAACAACAATAACTCCGCTTCTGTTCGTCGAATGCAAATCTGCGACATAGCAATTTGTAGCTTAAAACACGACACAACGAACCACCTTGTGCCGATCTGCGACGAACGTGCGTAGTTTCGTCAAACGTCGATCGTTTCGAGTGGTAGGCAATCCGGCCGTCAATGGTGATTCATGGCCTCACAGATATAAACAACTATAACTCCGCTTCTATTCGTCGTATGCAAATCTGCGACATAGCAATTTGTAGCATAAAACACGCCCCAACGAACCACCTTATACCGATCTGCGACGAACTTGCATAGTTTTGTCAAACATCGATCGTTTCGAGTGGAAAGCAATCCGGCCGTCAATGATGATTCATGGCCTCACAGATATAAACAACAATAACTCCGCTTCTATTCGTCGTATGCGAATATGCGACATAGCAATTTGTAGCTTAAAACACGCCACATCGAACCACCTTGTGCCGATCTGCGACGCACTTGCATAGTTTCGTCAAACGTCGATCGTTTCGAGTGGTAGGCAATCCGGTCGTCAACGGTGATTCATGGCCTCACAGATATAAACAACTATAACTCCGCTTCTATTCGTCGTATGCGAATATGCGACATAGCAATTTGTAGCTTAAAACACGTCACATCGACCCACCTTCTGCCGATCTGCGACGAACTTGCATGGTTTCGTCAAACGTCGATCGTTTCGAGTGGTAGGGAATCCGGCCGTCAATGGTGATTCACGGCCTCACAGATATAAACAACTATAACTCCGCTTCTATTCGTCGAATGCAAATCTGCGGCATAGCAATTTGTAGCATAAAACACGTCACATCGACCCACCTTGTGCCGATCTGCGACGAACTTGCATGGTTTAGTCAAACGTCGATCGTTTCGAGTGGTAGGGAATCCGGCCGTCAATGGTGATTCATGGCCTCACAGATATAAACAACAATAACTCCGCTTCTATTCGTCGTATGCGTATATGCGACATAGCAATTTGTAGCTTAAAACACGTCACATCGACCCACCTTCTGCCGATCTGCGACGAACTTGCATGGTTTCGTCAAACGTCGATCGTTTCGAGTTGTAGGGAATCCGGCCGTCAATAGTGATTCATGGCCTCACAGATATAAACAACTATAACTCCGCTTCTATTCGTCGAATGCAAATCTGCGGCATAGCAATTTGTAGCTTAAAACACGTCACATCGACCCACCTTGTGCCGATCTGCGACGAACTTGCATAGTTTCGTCAAACATCGATCGTTTCGAGTGGTAGGCAATCCGGCCGTCAATGGTGATTCATGGCCTCACAGATATAAACAACAATAACTCCGCTTCTATTCGTCGTATGCAAATCTGCGACATAGCAATTTGTAGCATAAAACACGCCCCAACGAACCACCTTATACCGATCTGCGACGAACTTGCACAGTTTTGTCAAACATCGATCGTTTCGAGTGGAAAGCAATCCGGCCGTCAATGGTGATTCATGGCCTGACAGATATAAACAACTATAACTCCGCTTCTATTTGTCGTATGCGAATCTGCGACCTTGCAATTTGTAGCTTAAAACCCGCCCCAACGAACCACCTTATACCGACCTGCGATGAACTTGCATAGTTTTGTCAAACATCGATCGTTTCGAGTGGAAATCAATCCGGCCGTCAATGGTGATTCATGGCCTGACAACTATAACTCCGCTTCTATTCGTCGAATGCAAATCTGCGACATAGCAATTTGTAGCTTAAAACACGCCCCATCGAACCACCTTATACCGATCTGCGACGAACTTGCACAGTTTTGTCAAACATCGATCGTTTCGAGTGGAAAGCAATCCGACCGTCAATGGTGATTCATGGCCTGACAGATATAAACAACTATAACTCCGCTTCTATTCGTCGTATGCAAATCTGCGACATAGCAATTTGTAGCTTCAAACACGTCACATCGACCCACCTTGTGCCGATGTGCGACGAACTTGCATAGTTTCGTCAAACGTCGATCGTTTCGAGTGGTAGGCAATCCGGTCGTCAATGGTGATTCATGGCCTCACAGATATAAACAACTATAACTCCGCTTATATTCGTCGAATGCAAATCTGCGACATAGCAATTTGTAGCTTAAAACACGCCCCAACGAACCACCTTATACCGATCTGCGACGAACTTGCATAGTTTTGTCAAACATCGATCGTTTCGAGTGGAAATCAATCCGGCCGTCAATGGTGATTCATGGCCTGACAACTATAACTCCGCTTCTATTCGTCGAATGCAAATCTGCGACATAGCAATTTGTAGCTTAAAACACGTCACATCGACCCACCTTGTGCCGATCTGCAACGAACTTGCATAGTTTCGTCAAACATCGATCGTTTCGAGTGGTAGGCAATCCGGCCGTCAATGGTGATTCATGGCCTCACAGATATAAACAACAATAACTCCGCTTCTATTCGTCGTATGCAAATCTGCGACATAGCAATTTGTAGCATAAAACACGTCAGATCGACCCACCTTGTGCCGATCTGCGACGAACTTGCATGGTTTCGTCAAACGTCGATCGTTTCGAGTGGTAGGGAATCCGGCCGTCAATGGTGATTCATGGCCTCACAGATATAAACAACAATGACTCCGCTTCTATTCGTCGTATGCAAATCTGCGACATAGCAATTTGTAGCATAAAACACGCCCCAACGAACCACCTTATACCGATCTGCGACGAACTTGCATAGTTTTGTCAAACATCGATCGTTTCGAGTGGAAAGCAATCCGGCCGTCAATGATGATTCATGGCCTCACAGATATAAACAACAATAACTCCGCTTCTATTCGTCGTATGCGAATATGCGACATAGCAATTTGTAGCTTAAAACACGCCACATCGAACCACCTTGTGCTGATCTGCGACGAACTTGCATAGTTTCGTCAAACGTCGATCGTTTCGAGTGGTAGGCAATCCGGCCGTCAACGGTGATTCATGGCCTCACAGATATAAACAACTATAACTCCGCTTCTATTCGTCGAATGCAAATCTGCGACATAGCAATTTGTAGCATAAAACACGTCACATCGACCCACCTTGTGCCGATCTGCGACGAACTTGCATGGTTTAGTCAAACGTCGATCGTTTCGAGTGGTAGGGAATCCGGCAGTCAATGGTGATTCATGGCCTCACAGATATAAACAACAATAACTCCGCTTCTGTTCGTCGAATGCAAATCTGCGACATAGCAATTTGTAGCTTAAAACACGTCACATCGAACCACCTTGTGCCGATCTGCGACGAACGTGCATAGTTTCGTCAAACGTCGATCGTTTCGAGTGGTAGGGAATCCGGCCGTCAATGGTGATTTACGGCCTCACAGATATAAACAACTATAACTCCGCTTCTATTCGTCGAATGCAAACCTGCGACATAGCAATTTGTAGCTTAAAACACGTCACATCGACCCACCTTGTGCCGATCTGCGACGAACTTGCATGGTTTCGTCAAACGTCGATCGTTTCGAGTGTTAGGGAATCCGGCCGTCAATGGTGATTCATGGCCTCACAGATATAAACAACAATAACTCCGCTTCTGTTCGTCGAATGCAAATCTGTGACATAGCAATTTGTAGCTTAAAACACGTCACATCGAACCACCTTGTGCCGATCTGCGACGAACGTGCGTAGATTCGTCAAACGTCGATCGTTTCGAGTGGTAGGCAATCCGGCCGTCAATGGTGATTCATGGCCTCACAGATATAAACAACTATAACTCCGCTTCTATTCGTCGTATGCAAATCTGCGACATAGCAATTTGTAGCATAAAACACGCCCCAACGAACCACCTTATACCGATCTGCGACGAACTTGCATAGTTTTGTCAAACATCGATCGTTTCGATTGGAAAGCAATCCGGCCGTCAATGATGATTCATGGCCTCACAGATATAAACAACAATAACTCCGCTTCTATTCGTCGTATGCAAATCTGCGACATAGCAATTTGTAGCATAAAACACGCCCCAACGAACCACCTTATACCGATCTGCGACGAACTTGCACAGTTTTGTCAAACATCGATCGTTTCGAGTGGAAAGCAATCCGGCCGTCAATGGTGATTCATGGCCTGACAGATATAAACAACTATAACTCCGCTTCTATTCGTCGTATGCGAATCTGCGACCTTGCAATTTGTAGCTTAAAACACGCCCCAACGAACCACCTTATACCGACCTGCGATGAACTTGCATAGTTTTGTCAAACATCGATCGTTTCGAGTGGAAATCAATCCGGCCGTCAATGGTGATTCATGGCCTGACAACTATAACTCCGCTTCTATTCGTCGAATGCAAATCTGCGGCATAGCAATTTGTAGCTTAAAACACGTCACATCGACCCACCTTGTGCCGATCTGCGACGAACTTGCATAGTTTCGTCAAACATCGATCGTTTCGAGTGGTAGGCAATCCGGCCGTCAATGGTGATTCATGGCCTCACAGATATAAACAACAATAACTCCGCTTCTATTCGTCGTATGCAAATCTGCGACATAGCAATTTGTAGCATAAAACACGCCCCAACGAACCACCTTATACCGATCTGCGACGAACTTGCACAGTTTTGTCAAACATCGATCGTTTCGAGTGGAAAGCAATCCGGCCGTCAATGGTGATTCATGGCCTGACAGATATAAACAACTATAACTCCGCTTCTATTCGTCGTATGCGAATCTGCGACCTTGCAATTTGTAGCTTAAAACACGCCCCAACGAACCACCTTATACCGACCTGCGATGAACTTGCATAGTTTTGTCAAACATCGATCGTTTCGAGTGGAAATCAATCCGGCCGTCAATGGTGATTCATGGCCTGACAACTATAACTCCGCTTCTATTCGTCGAATGCAAATCTGCGACATAGCAATTTGTAGCATAAAACACGCCCCATCGAACCACCTTATACCGATCTGCGACGAACTTGCACAGTTTTGTCAAACATCGATCGTTTCGAGTGGAAAGCAATCCGGTCGTCAATGGTGATTCATGGCCTCACAGATATAAACAATTATAACTCCGCTTATATTCGTCGTATGCAAATCTGCGACCTAGCAATTTGTAGCTTAAAACACGCCCCAACGAACCACCTTATACCGATCTGCGACGAACTTGCATAGTTTTGTCAAACATCGATCGTTTCGAGTGGAAAGCAATCCGGCCGTCAATGGTGATTCATGGCCTGACAGATATAAACAACTATAACTCCGCTTCTATTCGTCGTATGCGAATCTGCGACCTTGCAATTTGTAGCTTAAAACACGCCCCAACGAACCACCTTATACCGACCTGCGATGAACTTGCATAGTTTTGTCAAACATCGATCGTTTCGAGTGGAAATCAATCCGGCCGTCAATGGTGATTCATGGCCTGACAACTATAACTCCGCTTCTATTCGTCGAATGCAAATCTGCGACATAGCAATTTGTAGCATAAAACACGGCCCAACCACCCACCTTATACCGATCTGCGACGAACTTGCATAGTTTTGTCAAACATCGATCGTTTCGAGTGGAAAGCAATCCGGCCGTCAATGGCGATTCATGGCCTCACAGATATAAACAACTATAACTCCGCTTCTATTCGCCGTATGCAAATCTGCGACGTAGCAATTTGTAGCATAAAACACGGCCCAACGACCCACCTTATACCGATCTGCATCGAACTTGCATAGTTTTGTCAAACATCGATCGTTTCGAGTGGAAAGCAATCCGGCCGTCAATGGTGATTCATGGCCTGACAGATATAAACAACTATAACTCCGCTTCTATTCGTCGAATGCAAATCTGTGACATAGCAATTTGTAGCTTAAAACACGTCACATCGACCCACCTTGTGCCGATCTGCGACGAACTTGCATAGTTTCGTCAAACATCGATCGTTCCGAGTGGTAGGCAATCCGGCCGTCAATGGTGATTCATGGCCTCACAGATATAAACAACTATAATTCCGCTTCTATTCGTCGAATGCAAATCTGCGACATAGCAATTTGTAGCTTAAAACACGTCACATCGACCCACCTTGTGCCGATCTGCAACGAACTTGCATAGTTTCGTCAAACATCGATCGTTTCGAGTGGTAGGCAATCCGGCCGTCAATGGTGATTCATGGCCTCACAGATATAAACAACAATAACTCCGCTTCTATTCGTTGTATGCAAATCTGCGACATAGCAATTTGTAGCATAAAACACGTCAGATCGACCCACCTTGTGCCGATCTGCGACGAACTTGCATGGTTTCGTCAAACGTCGATCGTTTCGAGTGGTAGGGAATCCGGCCGTCAATGGTGATTCATGGCCTCACAGATATAAACAACAATAACTCCGCTTCTATTCGTCGTATGCAAATCTGCGACATAGCAATTTGTAGCATAAAACACGCCCCAACGAACCACCTTATACCGATCTGCGACGAACTTGCATAGTTTTGTCAAACATCGATCGTTTCGAGTGGAAAGCAATCCGGCCGTCAATGATGATTCATGGCCTCACACATATAAACAACAATAACTCCGCTTCTATTCGTCGTATGCGAATATGCGACATAGCAATTTGTAGCTTAAAACACGCCACATCGAACCACCTTGTGCTGATCTGCGACGAACTTGCATAGTTTCGTCAAACGTCGATCGTTTCGAGTGGTAGGCAATCCGGCCGTCAACGGTGATTCATGGCCTCACAGATATAAACAACTATAACTCCGCTTCTATTCGTCGAATGCAAATCTGCGACATAGCAATTTGTAGCATAAAACACGTCACATCGACCCACCTTGTGCCGATCTGCGACGAACTTGCATGGTTTCGTCAAACGTCGATCGTTTCGAGTGTTAGGGAATCCGGCCGTCAATGGTGATTCATGGCCTCACAGATATAAACAACAATAACTCCGCTTCTGTTCGTCGAATGCAAATCTGCGACATAGCAATTTGTAGCTTAAAACACGTCACATCGAACCACCTTGTGCCGATCTGCGACGAACGTGCGTAGTTTCGTCAAACGTCGATCGTTTCGAGTGGTAGGCAATCCGGCCGTCAATGGTGATTCATGGCCTCACAGATATAAACAACTATAACTCCGCTTCTATTCGTCGTATGCAAATCTGCGACATAGCAATTTGTAGCATAAAACACGCCCCAACGAACCACCTTATACCGATCTGCGACGAACTTGCATAGTTTTGTCAAACATCGATCGTTTCGAGTGGAAAGCAATCCGGCCGTCAATGATGATTCATGGCCTCACAGATATAAACAACAATAACTCCGCTTCTATTCGTCGTATGCGAATATGCGACATAGCAATTTGTAGCTTAAAACACGCCACATCGAACCACCTTGTGCCGATCTGCGACGCACTTGCATAGTTTCGTCAAACGTCGATCGTTTCGAGTGGTAGGCAATCCGGTCGTCAACGGTGATTCATGGCCTCACAGATATAAACAACTATAACTCCGCTTCTATTCGTCGTATGCGAATATGCGACATAGCAATTTGTAGCTTAAAACACGTCACATCGACCCACCTTCTGCCGATCTGCGACGAACTTGCATGGTTTCGTCAAACGTCGATCGTTTCGAGTGGTAGGGAATCCGGCCGTCAATGGTGATTCACGGCCTCACAGATATAAACAACTATAACTCCGCTTCTATTCGTCGAATGCAAATCTGCGGCATAGCAATTTGTAGCATAAAACACGTCACATCGACCCACCTAGTGCCGATCTGCGACGAACTTGCATGGTTTAGTCAAACGTCGATCGTTTCGAGTGGTAGGGAATCCGGCCGTCAATGGTGATTCATGGCCTCACAGATATAAACAACAATAACTCCGCTTCTATTCGTCGTATGCGTATATGCGACATAGCAATTTGTAGCTTAAAACACGTCACATCGACCCACCTTCTGCCGATCTGCGACGAACTTGCATGGTTTCGTCAAACGTCGATCGTTTCGAGTTGTAGGGAATCCGGCCGTCAATAGTGATTCATGGCCTCACAGATATAAACAACTATAACTCCGCTTCTATTCGTCGAATGCAAATCTGCGGCATAGCAATTTGTAGCTTAAAACACGTCACATCGACCCACCTTGTGCCGATCTGCGACGAACTTGCATAGTTTAGTCAAACATCGATCGTTTCGAGTGGTAGGCAATCCGGCCGTCAATGGTGATTCATGGCCTCACAGATATAAACAACAATAACTCCGCTTCTATTCGTCGTATGCAAATCTGCGACATAGCAATTTGTAGCATAAAACACGCCCCAACGAACCACCTTATACCGATCTGCGACGAACTTGCACAGTTTTGTCAAACATCGATCGTTTCGAGTGGAAAGCAATCCGGCCGTCAATGGTGATTCATGGCCTGACAGATATAAACAACTATAACTCCGCTTCTATTTGTCGTATGCGAATCTGCGACCTTGCAATTTGTAGCTTAAAACCCGCCCCAACGAACCACCTTATACCGACCTGCGATGAACTTGCATAGTTTTGTCAAACATCGATCGTTTCGAGTGGAAATCAATCCGGCCGTCAATGGTGATTCATGGCCTGACAACTATAACTCCGCTTCTATTCGTCGAATGCAAATCTGCGACATAGCAATTTGTAGCTTAAAACACGCCCCATCGAACCACCTTATACCGATCTGCGACGAACTTGCACAGTTTTGTCAAACATCGATCGTTTCGAGTGGAAAGCAATCCGACCGTCAATGGTGATTCATGGCCTGACAGATATAAACAACTATAACTCCGCTTCTATTCGTCGTATGCAAATCTGCGACATAGCAATTTGTAGCTTCAAACACGTCACATCGACCCACCTTGTGCCGATGTGCGACGAACTTGCATAGTTTCGTCAAACGTCGATCGTTTCGAGTGGTAGGCAATCCGGTCGTCAATGGTGATTCATGGCCTCACAGATATAAACAACTATAACTCCGCTTATATTCGTCGAATGCAAATCTGCGACATAGCAATTTGTAGCTTAAAACACGCCCCAACGAACCACCTTATACCGATCTGCGACGAACTTGCATAGTTTTGTCAAACATCGATCGTTTCGAGTGGAAATCAATCCGGCCGTCAATGGTGATTCATGGCCTGACAACTATAACTCCGCTTCTATTCGTCGAATGCAAATCTGCGACATAGCAATTTGTAGCTTAAAACACGTCACATCGACCCACCTTGTGCCGATCTGCAACGAACTTGCATAGTTTCGTCAAACATCGATCGTTTCGAGTGGTAGGCAATCCGGCCGTCAATGGTGATTCATGGCCTCACAGATATAAACAACAATAACTCCGCTTCTATTCGTCGTATGCAAATCTGCGACATAGCAATTTGTAGCATAAAACACGTCAGATCGACCCACCTTGTGCCGATCTGCGACGAACTTGCATGGTTTCGTCAAACGTCGATCGTTTCGAGTGGTAGGGAATCCGGCCGTCAATGGTGATTCATGGCCTCACAGATATAAACAACAATGACTCCGCTTCTATTCGTCGTATGCAAATCTGCGACATAGCAATTTGTAGCATAAAACACGCCCCAACGAACCACCTTATACCGATCTGCGACGAACTTGCATAGTTTTGTCAAACATCGATCGTTTCGAGTGGAAAGCAATCCGGCCGTCAATGATGATTCATGGCCTCACAGATATAAACAACAATAACTCCGCTTCTATTCGTCGTATGCGAATATGCGACATAGCAATTTGTAGCTTAAAACACGCCACATCGAACCACCTTGTGCTGATCTGCGACGAACTTGCATAGTTTCGTCAAACGTCGATCGTTTCGAGTGGTAGGCAATCCGGCCGTCAACGGTGATTCATGGCCTCACAGATATAAACAACTATAACTCCGCTTCTATTCGTCGAATGCAAATCTGCGACATAGCAATTTGTAGCATAAAACACGTCACATCGACCCACCTTGTGCCGATCTGCGACGAACTTGCATGGTTTAGTCAAACGTCGATCGTTTCGAGTGGTAGGGAATCCGGCAGTCAATGGTGATTCATGGCCTCACAGATATAAACAACAATAACTCCGCTTCTGTTCGTCGAATGCAAATCTGCGACATAGCAATTTGTAGCTTAAAACACGTCACATCGAACCACCTTGTGCCGATCTGCGACGAACGTGCATAGTTTCGTCAAACGTCGATCGTTTCGAGTGGTAGGGAATCCGGCCGTCAATGGTGATTTACGGCCTCACAGATATAAACAACTATAACTCCGCTTCTATTCGTCGAATGCAAACCTGCGACATAGCAATTTGTAGCTTAAAACACGTCACATCGACCCACCTTGTGCCGATCTGCGACGAACTTGCATGGTTTCGTCAAACGTCGATCGTTTCGAGTGTTAGGGAATCCGGCCGTCAATGGTGATTCATGGCCTCACAGATATAAACAACAATAACTCCGCTTCTGTTCGTCGAATGCAAATCTGTGACATAGCAATTTGTAGCTTAAAACACGTCACATCGAACCACCTTGTGCCGATCTGCGACGAACGTGCGTAGATTCGTCAAACGTCGATCGTTTCGAGTGGTAGGCAATCCGGCCGTCAATGGTGATTCATGGCCTCACAGATATAAACAACTATAACTCCGCTTCTATTCGTCGTATGCAAATCTGCGACATAGCAATTTGTAGCATAAAACACGCCCCAACGAACCACCTTATACCGATCTGCGACGAACTTGCATAGTTTTGTCAAACATCGATCGTTTCGATTGGAAAGCAATCCGGCCGTCAATGATGATTCATGGCCTCACAGATATAAACAACAATAACTCCGCTTCTATTCGTCGTATGCGAATATAAGACATAGCAATTTGTAGCTTAAAACACGCCACATCGAACCACCTTGTGCCGATCTGCGACGCACTTGCATAGTTTCGTCAAACGTCGATCGTTTCGAGTGGTAGGCAATCCGGCCGTCAACGGTGATTCATGGCCTCACAGATATAAACAACTATAACTCCGCTTCTATTCGTCGAATGCAAATCTGCGACATAGCAATTTGTAGCTTAAAACACGTCACATCGAACCACCTTGTGCCGATCTGCGACGAACTTGCATAGTTATGTCAAACATCGATCGTTTCGAGTGGAAAGCAATCCGGCCGTCAATGGTGATTCATGGCCTGACAGATATAAACAACTATAACTCCGCTTCTATTCGTCGTATGCAAATCTGCGACATAGCAATTTGTAGCTTAAAACACGTCACATCGACCCACCTTGTGCCGATGTGCGACGAACTTGCATAGTTTCGTCAAACGTCGATCGTTTCGAGTGGTAGGCAATCCGGTCGTCAATGGTGATTCATGGCCTCACAGATATAAACAACTATAACTACGCTTATATTCGTCGAATGCAAATCTGCGACATAGCAATTTGTAGCTTAAAACACGCCCCAACGAACCACCTTATACCGATCTGCGACGAACTTGCATAGTTTTGTCAAACATCGATCGTTTCGAGTGGAAAGCAATCCGGCCGTCAATGGTGATTCATGGCCTCACAGATATAAACAACAATAACTCCGCTTCTATTCGTCGTATGCGAATATGCGACATAGCAATTTGTAGCTTAAAACACGTCACATCGACCCACCTTCTGCCGATCTGCGACGAACTTGCATGGTTTCGTCAAACGTCGATCGTTTCGAGTTGTAGGGAATCCGGCCGTCAATGGTGATTCATGGCCTCACAGATATAAACAACTATAACTCCGCTTCTATTCGCCGTATGCAAATCTGCGTCGTAGCAATTTGTAGCATAAAACACGGCCTAACCACCCACCTTATACCGATCTGCGACGAACTTGCATAGTTTTGTCAAACATCGATCGTTTCGAGTGGAAAGCAATCCGGCCGTCAATGGCGATTCATGGCCTCACAGATATAAACAACTATAACTCCGCTTCTATTCGCCGTATGCAAATCTGCGACGTAGCAATTTGTAGCATAAAACACGGCCCAACGACCCACCTTATACCGATCTGCATCGAACTTGCATAGTTTTGTCAAACATCGATCGTTTCGAGTGGAAAGCAATCCGGCCGTCAATGGTGATTCATGGCCTGACAGATATAAACAACTATAACTCCGCTTCTATTCGTCGAATGCAAATCTGTGACATAGCAATTTGTAGCTTAAAACACGTCACATCGACCCACCTTGTGCCGATCTGCGACGAACTTGCATGGTTTCGTCAAACGTCGTTCGTTTCGAGTTGTAAGGAATCCGGCCGTCAATGGTGATTCATGGCCTCACAGATATAAACAACTATAACTCCGCTTCTATTCGTCGAATGCAAATCTGCGACATAGCAATTTGTATCTTAAAACACGTCACATCGACCCACCTTGTGCCGATCTGCGACGAACTTGCATGGTTTCGTCAAACGTCGATCGTTTCGAGTGGTAGGGAATCCGGCCGTCAATGGTGATTCATGGCCTCACAGATATAAACAACAATAACTCTGCTTCTATTCGTCGTTTGCAAATCTGCGACAGAGCAATTTGTAGCATAAAACACGCCCCAACGTACCACCTTATACCGATCTGCGACGAACTTGCATAGTTTTGTCAAACATCGACCGTTTCGAGTGGAAAGCAATCCGGCCGTCAATGATGATTCATGGCCTCACAGATATAAACAACAATAACTCCGCTTCTATTCGTCGTATGCGAATATGCGACATAGCCATTTGTAGCTTAAAACACGTCACATCGAAACACCTTGTGCCGATCTGCGACGAACTTGCATAGTTTCGTTAAACGTCGATCGTTTCGAGTGGTAGGCAATGCGGCCGTCAATGGTGATTCACGGCCTCACAGATATAAACAACTATAACTCCGCTTCTATTCGTCGAATGCAAACCTGCGACATAGCAATTTGTAGCTTAAAACACGTCACATCGACCCACCTTGTGCCGATCTGCGACGAACTTGCATGGTTTCGTCAAACGTCGATCGTTTCGAGTGTTAGGGAATCCGGCCGTCAATGGTGATTCATGGCCTCACAGATATAAACAACAATAACTCCGCTTCTGTTCGTCGAATGCAAATCTGTGACATAGCAATTTGTAGCTTAAAACACGTCACATCGAACCACCTTGTGCCGATCTGCGACGAACGTGCGTAGTTTGGTCAAACGTCGATCGTTTCGAGTGGTAGGCAATCCGGCCGTCAATGGTGATTCATGGCCTCACAGATATAAACAACTATAACTCCGCTTCTATTCGTCGTATGCAAATCTGCGACATAGCAATTTGTAGCATAAAACACGCCCCAACGAACCACCTTATACCGATCTGCGACGAACTTGCATAGTTTTGTCAAACATCGATCGTTTCGATTGGAAAGCAATCCGGCCGTCAATGATGATTCATGGCCTCACAGATATAAACAACAATAACTCCGCTTCTATTCGTCGTATGCGAATATAAGACATAGCAATTTGTAGCTTAAAACACGCCACATCGAACCACCTTGTGCCGATCTGCGACGCACTTGCATAGTTTCGTCAAACGTCGATCGTTTCGAGTGGTAGGCAATCCGGCCGTCAACGGTGATTCATGGCCTCACAGATATAAACAACTATAACTCCGCTTCTATTCGTCGAATGCAAATCTGCGACATAGCAATTTGTAGCTTAAAACACGTCACATCGAACCACCTTGTGCCGATCTGCGACGAACTTGCATAGTTTCGTCAAACATCGATCGTTTCGAGTGGAAAGCAATCCGGCCGTCAATGGTGATTCATGGCCTCACAGATATAAACAACAATAACTCTGCTTCTATTCGTCGTTTGCAAATCTGCGACATAGCAATTTGTAGCATAAAACACGCCCCAACGTACCACCTTATACCGATCTGCGACGAACTTGCATAGTTTTGTCAAACATCGATCGTTTCGAGTGGAAAGCAATCCGGCCGTCAATGATGATTCATGGCCTCACAGATATAAACAACAATAACTCCGCTTCTATTCGTCGTATGCGAATATGCGACATAGCCATTTGTAGCTTAAAACACGTCACATCGAAACACCTTGTGCCGATCTGCGACGAACTTGCATAGTTTCGTTAAACATCGATCGTTTCGAGTGGTAGGCAATGCGGCCGTCAATGGTGATTCATGGCCTCACAGATAGAAACAACAATAACTCCGCTTCTATTCGTCGTATGCAAATCTGCGACATAGCAATTTGTAGCATAAAACACGCCCCAACGAACCACCTTATACCGATCTGCGACGAACTTGCATAGTTTTGTCAAACATCAATCGTTTCGAGTGGAAAGCAATCCGGCCTCAATGGTGATTCATGGCCTGACAGATATAAACAACTATAACTCAGCTTCTATTCGTCGAATGCAAATTTGCGACATAGCGATTTGTAGCTTAAAACACGACACATCGACCCACCTCATGCCGATCTGCGACGTACTTGTATAGTTTCGTCAAACGTCGATCGTTTCGAGTGGTAAGCAATCCGGCCGTCAATGGTGATTCATGGCCTCACAGATATAAACAACTATAACTCCGCTTCTATTCGTCGAATGCAAATCTGCGACATAGCAATTAGTAGCTTCAAACACGTCACATCGAACCACCTTGTGCCGATCTGCGACGAACTTGCATGGTTTCGTCAAACATCGATCGTTTCGAGTGGTAGGCAATCCGGCCGTCAATGGTGATTCATGGCCTGACAGATATAAACATCTATAACTCAGCTTCTATTCGTCGAATGCAAATTTGCGACATAGCGATTTGTAGGTTAAAACACGACACATCGACCCACCTCATGCCGATCTGCGACGTACTTGTATAGTTTCGTCAAACGTCGATAGTTTCGAGTGGTAGACAATCCGGCCGTCAATGGTGATTCATGGCCTCACAGATATAACCAACTATAACTCCGCTTCTATTCGTCGTATGCAAATTTGCGACATAGCAATTTGTAGCTTAAAACACGTCACATCGACCCACCTTGTGCCGATGTGCGACGAACTTGCATAGTTTCGTCAAACGTCGATCGTTTCGAGTGGTAGGGAATCCGGCCGTCAATGGTGATTCATGGCCTCACAGATATAAACCACAATAACTCCGTTTCTATTCGTCGTATGCGAATCTGCGTCATAGCAATTTGTAGCTTAAAACACGCCCTAATGAACCACCTTATACCGATCTGCGACGAACTTGCATAGTTTTGTCAAACATCGATCGTTTCGAATGGAAATCAATCCGGCCGTCAATGGTGATTCATGGCCTCACAGATATAAACAACTATAACTCCGCTTCTATTCGTCGTATGCAAATCTGCGACATAGCAATTTGTAGCTTAAAACACGTCACATCGACCCACCTTGTGCCGATGTGCGACGAACTTGCATAGTTTCGTCAAACGTCGATCGTTTCGAGTGGTAGGGAATCCGGCCGTCAATGGTGATTCATGGCCTCACAGATATAAACCACAATAACTCCGTTTCTATTCGTCGTATGCGAATCTGCGTCATAGCAATTTGTAGCTTAAAACACGCCCTAATGAACCACCTTATACCGATCTGCGACGAACTTGCATAGTTTTGTCAAACATCGATCGTTTCGAGTGGAAATCAATCCGGCCGTCAATGGTGATTCATGGCCTCACAGATATAAACAACAATAACTCCGCTTCTATTCGTCGTATGCAAATCTGCGACATAGCAATTTGTAGCATAAAACACGCCCCAACGAACCACCTTATACCGATCTGCGACGAACTTGCACAGTTTTGTCAAACATCGATCGTTTCGAGTGGAAAGCAATCCAGCCGTCAATGGTGATTCATGGCCTGACAGATATAAACAACTATAACTCCGCTTCTATTCGTCGTATGCAAATCTGCGACATAGCAATTTGTAGCTTAAAACACGTCACATCGACCCACCTTGTGCCGATCTGCGACGAACTTGCATGGTTTAGTCAAACATCGATCGTTTCGAGTGGTAGGGAATCCGGCCGTCAATGGTGATTCATGGCCTCACAGATATAAACAACAATAACTCCGCTTCTATTCGTCGTATGCGAATATGCGACATAGCAATTTGTAGCATAAAACACGCCCCAACGTACCACCTTATACCGATCTCCGACGAACTTGCATAGTTTTGTCAAACATCGATCGTTTCGAGTGGAAAGCAATCCGGCCGTCAATGATGATTCATGGCCTCACAGATATAAACAACAATAACTCCGCTTCTATTCGTCGTATGCGAATATGCGACATAGCCATTTGTAGCTTAAAACACGTCACATCGAAACACCTTGTGCCGATCTGCGACGAACTTGCATAGTTTCGTTAAACATCGATCGTTTCGAGTGGTAGGCAATCCGGCCGTCAATGGTGATTCATGGCCTCACAGATATAAACAACAATAACTCCGCTTCTATTCGTCATATGCGAATATGCGACATAGCAATTTGTAGCTTAAAACACGTTACACCGACCCACGTCGTGCCGATCTGCGACGAACTTGCATAGTTTCGTCAAACATCGATCGTTTCGAGTGGAAAGCAATCCGGCCTCAATGGTGATTCATGGCCTGACAGATATAAACAACTATAACTCAGCTTCTATTCGTCGAATGCAAATTTGCGACATAGCGTTTTGTAGCTTAAAACACGACACATCGACCCACCTCATGCCGATCTGCGACGTACTTGTATAGTTTCGTCAAACGTCGATCGTTTCGAGTGGTAGGCAATCCGGTAGTCAATGGCGATTCATGGCCTCACAGATATAAACAACTATAAGACCGCTTCTATTCGTCGTATGCAAATCTGCGACATAGCAATTTGTAGCATAAAACACGCCCCAACGAACCACCTTATACCGATCTGCGACGAACTTGCATAGTTTTGTCAAACATCGATCGTTTCGAGTGGAAAGCAATCAGGCCGTCAATGGTGATTCATGGCCTGACAGATATAAACATCTATAACTCAGCTTCTATTCGTCGAATGCAAATTTGCGACATAGCGATTTGTAGGTTAAAACACGACACATCGACCCACCTCATGCCGATCTGCGACGTACTTGTATAGTTTCGTCAAACGTCGATCGTTTCGAGTGGTAGGCAATCCGGTAGTCAATGGCGATTCATGGCCTCACAGATATAAACAACTATAAGACCGCTTCTATTCGTCGCATGCAAATCTGCGACATAGCAATTTGTAGCATAAAACACGCCCCAACGAACCACCTTATACCGATCTGCGACGAACTTGCATAGTTTTGTCAAACATCGATCGTTTCGAGTGGAAAGCAATCAGGCCGTCAATGGTGATTCATGGCCTGACAGATATAAACATCTATAACTCAGCTTCTATTCGTCGAATGCAAATTTGCGACATAGCGATTTGTAGGTTAAAACACGACACATCGACCCACCTCATGCCGATCTGCGACGTACTTGTATAGTTTCGTCAAACGTCGATCGTTTCGAGTGGTAGGCAATCCGGTAGTCAATGGCGATTCATGGCCTCACAGATATAAACAACTATAACTCCGCTTCTAATCGTCGTATGCGAATCTGCGACCTAGCAATTTGTATCTTAAAACACGCCCCAACGAACCACCTTATACCGACCTGCGACGAACTTGCATAGTTTTGACAAACATCGATCGTTTCGAGTGGAAAGCAGTCCGGCCGTCAATGGTGATTCATGGCCTGACAGATATAAACAACTATAACTCCGCTTCTATTCGCCGTATGCAAATCTGCGACGTAGCAATTTGTAGCATAAAACACGGCCCAACCACCCACCTTATACCGATCTGCGACGAACTTGCATAGTTTTGTCAAACATCGATCGTTTCGAGTGGAAAGCAATCCGGCCGTCAATGGTGGTTCATGGCCTCACAGATATAAACAACAATAACTCCGCTTCTATTCGTCGAATGCAAATCTGCGACATAGCAATTAGTAGCTTAAAACACGTCACATCGACCCACCTTCCGCCGATCTGCGACGAACTTGCATGGTTTCGTCAAACGTCGATCGTTTCGAGTGGTAGGGAATCCGACCGTCAATGGTGATTCACGGCCTCACAGTTATAAACAACTATAACTCCGCTTCTATTCGTCGAATGCAAATCTGCGACAGAGCAATTTGTGGCTTAAAACACGTCACATCGACCCACCTCGTGCCGATCTGCGACGAACTTGCATAGTTTCGTCAAACATCGATCGTTTCGAGTGGTAGGCAATGCGGCCGTCAATGGTGATTCATGGCCTCACAGATAGAAACAACAATAACTCCGCTTCTATTCGTCGTATGCAAATCTGCGACATAGCAATTTGTAGCATAAAACACGCCCCAACGAACCACCTTATACCGATCTGCGACGAACTTGCATAGTTTTGTCAAACATCAATCGTTTCGAGTGGAAAGCAATCCGGCCTCAATGGTGATTCATGGCCTGACAGATATAAACAACTATAACTCAGCTTCTATTCGTCGAATGCAAATTTGCGACATAGCGATTTGTAGCTTAAAACACGACACATCGACCCACCTCATGCCGATCTGCGACGTACTTGTATAGTTTCGTCAAACGTCGATCGTTTCGAGTGGTAAGCAATCCGGCCGTCAATGGTGATTCATGGCCTCACAGATATAAACAACTATAACTCCGCTTCTATTCGTCGAATGCAAATCTGCGACATAGCAATTAGTAGCTTCAAACACGTCACATC
This sequence comes from Anoplius nigerrimus, assembly GCA_914767735.1. Classification (NCBI taxonomy): domain Eukaryota; kingdom Metazoa; phylum Arthropoda; class Insecta; order Hymenoptera; family Pompilidae; genus Anoplius; species Anoplius nigerrimus. Next base: position 338,137 of record CAJZBX010000756.1, read on the forward strand.
GAACCACCTTGTGCCGATCTGCGACGAACTTGCATGGTTTCGTCAAACATCGATCGTTTCGAGTGGTAGGCAATCCGGCCGTCAATGGTGATTCATGGCCTGACAGATATAAACATCTATAACTCAGCTTCTATTCGTCGAATGCAAATTTGCGACATAGCGATTTGTAGGTTAAAACACGACACATCGACCCACCTCATGCCGATCTGCGACGTACTTGTATAGTTTCGTCAAACGTCGATAGTTTCGAGTGGTAGACAATCCGGCCGTCAATGGTGATTCATGGCCTCACAGATATAAACAACTATAACTCCGCTTCTATTCGTCGTATGCAAATTTGCGACATAGCAATTTGTAGCTTAAAACACGTCACATCGACCCACCTTGTGCCGATGTGCGACGAACATGCATAGTTTCGTCAAACGTCGATCGTTTCGAGTGGTAGGGAATCCGGCCGTCAATGGTGATTCATGGCCTCACAGATATAAACCACAATAACTCCGTTTCTATTCGTCGTATGCGAATCTGCGTCATAGCAATTTGTAGCTTAAAACACGTCACATCGACCCACCTTGTGCCGATCTGCGACGAACTTGCATGGTTTAGTCAAACGTCGATTGTTTCGAGTGGTAGGCAATCCGGCCGTCAACGGTGATTCATGGCCTCACAGATATAAACAACTATAACTCCGCTTCTATTCGTCGAATGCAAATCTGCGACATAGCAATTTGTAGCATAAAACACGTCACATCGACCCACCTTGTGCCGATCTGCGACGAACTTGCATGGTTTAGTCAAACGTCGATCGTTTCGAGTGGTAGGGAATCCGGCCGTCAATGGTGATTCATGGCCTCACAGATATAAACAACAATAACTCCGCTTCTATTCGTCGTATGCGAATATGCGACATAGCAATTTGTAGCTTAAAACACGTCACATCGACCCACCTTCTGCCGATCTGCGACGAACTTGCATGGTTTCGTCAAACGTCGATCGTTTCGAGTTGTAGGGAATCCGGCCGTCAATGGTGATTCATGGCCTCACAGATATAAACAACTATAACTCCGCTTCTATTCGTCGAATGCAAATCTGCGGCATAGCAATTTGTAGCTTAAAACACGTCACATCGACCCACCTTGTGCCGATCTGCGACGAACTTGCATAGTTTCGTCAAACATCGATCGTTTCGAGTGGTAGGCAATCCGGCCGTCAATGGTGATTCATGGCCTCACAGATATAAACAACAATAACTCCGCTTCTATTCGTCGTATGCAAATCTGCGACATAGCAATTTGTAGCATAAAACACGCCCCAACGAACCACCTTATACCGATCTGCGACGAACTTGCACAGTTTTGTCAAACATCGATCGTTTCGAGTGGAAAGCAATCCGGCCGTCAATGGTGATTCATGGCCTGACAGATATAAACAACTATAACTCCGCTTCTATTCGTCGTATGCGAATCTGCGACCTTGCAATTTGTAGCTTAAAACACGCCCCAACGAACCACCTTATACCGACCTGCGATGAACTTGCATAGTTTTGTCAAACATCGATCGTTTCGAGTGGAAATCAATCCGGCCGTCAATGGTGATTCATGGCCTGACAACTATAACTCCGCTTCTATTCGTCGAATGCAAATCTGCGACATAGCAATTTGTAGCTTAAAACACGCCCCAACGAACCACCTTATACCGATCTGCGACGAACTTGCACAGTTTTGTCAAACATCGATCGTTTCGAGTGGAAAGCAATCCGGTCGTCAATGGTGATTCATGGCCTCACAGATATAAACAATTATAACTCCGCTTATATTCGTCGAATGCAAATCTGCGACATAGCAATTTGTAGCTTAAAACACGCCCCAACGAACCACCTTATACCGATCTGCGACGAACTTGCATAGTTTTGTCAAACATCGATCGTTTCGAGTGGAAAGCAATCCGGCCGTCAATGGTGATTCATGGCCTGACAGATATAAACAACTATAACTCCGCTTCTATTCGTCGTATGCGAATCTGCGACCTTGCAATTTGTAGCTTAAAACACGCCCCAACGAACCACCTTATACCGACCTGCGATGAACTTGCATAGTTTTGTCAAACATCGATCGTTTCGAGTGGAAATCAATCCGGCCGTCAATGGTGATTCATGGCCTGACAACTATAACTCCGCTTCTATTCGTCGAATGCAAATCTGCGACATAGCAATTTGTAGCATAAAACACGGCCCAACCACCCACCTTATACCGATCTGCGACGAACTTGCATAGTTTTGTCAAACATCGATCGTTTCGAGTGGAAAGCAATCCGGCCGTCAATGGCGATTCATGGCCTCACAGATATAAACAACTATAACTCCGCTTCTATTCGCCGTATGCAAATCTGCGACGTAGCAATTTGTAGCATAAAACACGGCCCAACGACCCACCTTATACCGATCTGCATCGAACTTGCATAGTTTTGTCAAACATCGATCGTTTCGAGTGGAAAGCAATCCGGCCGTCAATGGTGATTCATGGCCTGACAGATATAAACAACTATAACTCCGCTTCTATTCGTCGAATGCAAATCTGTGACATAGCAATTTGTAGCTTAAAACACGTCACATCGACCCACCTTGTGCCGATCTGCGACGAACTTGCATAGTTTCGTCAAACATCGATCGTTCCGAGTGGTAGGCAATCCGGCCGTCAATGGTGATTCATGGCCTCACAGATATAAACAACTATAATTCCGCTTCTATTCGTCGAATGCAAATCTGCGACATAGCAATTTGTAGCTTAAAACACGTCACATCGACCCACCTTGTGCCGATCTGCAACGAACTTGCATAGTTTCGTCAAACATCGATCGTTTCGAGTGGTAGGCAATCCGGCCGTCAATGGTGATTCATGGCCTCACAGATATAAACAACAATAACTCCGCTTCTATTCGTTGTATGCAAATCTGCGACATAGCAATTTGTAGCATAAAACACGTCAGATCGACCCACCTTGTGCCGATCTGCGACGAACTTGCATGGTTTCGTCAAACGTCGATCGTTTCGAGTGGTAGGGAATCCGGCCGTCAATGGTGATTCATGGCCTCACAGATATAAACAACAATAACTCCGCTTCTATTCGTCGTATGCAAATCTGCGACATAGCAATTTGTAGCATAAAACACGCCCCAACGAACCACCTTATACCGATCTGCGACGAACTTGCATAGTTTTGTCAAACATCGATCGTTTCGAGTGGAAAGCAATCCGGCCGTCAATGATGATTCATGGCCTCACACATATAAACAACAATAACTCCGCTTCTATTCGTCGTATGCGAATATGCGACATAGCAATTTGTAGCTTAAAACACGCCACATCGAACCACCTTGTGCTGATCTGCGACGAACTTGCATAGTTTCGTCAAACGTCGATCGTTTCGAGTGGTAGGCAATCCGGCCGTCAACGGTGATTCATGGCCTCACAGATATAAACAACTATAACTCCGCTTCTATTCGTCGAATGCAAATCTGCGACATAGCAATTTGTAGCATAAAACACGTCACATCGACCCACCTTGTGCCGATCTGCGACGAACTTGCATGGTTTCGTCAAACGTCGATCGTTTCGAGTGTTAGGGAATCCGGCCGTCAATGGTGATTCATGGCCTCACAGATATAAACAACAATAACTCCGCTTCTGTTCGTCGAATGCAAATCTGCGACATAGCAATTTGTAGCTTAAAACACGTCACATCGAACCACCTTGTGCCGATCTGCGACGAACGTGCGTAGTTTCGTCAAACGTCGATCGTTTCGAGTGGTAGGCAATCCGGCCGTCAATGGTGATTCATGGCCTCACAGATATAAACAACTATAACTCCGCTTCTATTCGTCGTATGCAAATCTGCGACATAGCAATTTGTAGCATAAAACACGCCCCAACGAACCACCTTATACCGATCTGCGACGAACTTGCATAGTTTTGTCAAACATCGATCGTTTCGAGTGGAAAGCAATCCGGCCGTCAATGATGATTCATGGCCTCACAGATATAAACAACAATAACTCCGCTTCTATTCGTCGTATGCGAATATGCGACATAGCAATTTGTAGCTTAAAACACGCCACATCGAACCACCTTGTGCCGATCTGCGACGCACTTGCATAGTTTCGTCAAACGTCGATCGTTTCGAGTGGTAGGCAATCCGGTCGTCAACGGTGATTCATGGCCTCACAGATATAAACAACTATAACTCCGCTTCTATTCGTCGTATGCGAATATGCGACATAGCAATTTGTAGCTTAAAACACGTCACATCGACCCACCTTCTGCCGATCTGCGACGAACTTGCATGGTTTCGTCAAACGTCGATCGTTTCGAGTGGTAGGGAATCCGGCCGTCAATGGTGATTCACGGCCTCACAGATATAAACAACTATAACTCCGCTTCTATTCGTCGAATGCAAATCTGCGGCATAGCAATTTGTAGCATAAAACACGTCACATCGACCCACCTTGTGCCGATCTGCGACGAACTTGCATGGTTTAGTCAAACGTCGATCGTTTCGAGTGGTAGGGAATCCGGCCGTCAATGGTGATTCATGGCCTCACAGATATAAACAACAATAACTCCGCTTCTATTCGTCGTATGCGTATATGCGACATAGCAATTTGTAGCTTAAAACACGTCACATCGACCCACCTTCTGCCGATCTGCGACGAACTTGCATGGTTTCGTCAAACGTCGATCGTTTCGAGTTGTAGGGAATCCGGCCGTCAATAGTGATTCATGGCCTCACAGATATAAACAACTATAACTCCGCTTCTATTCGTCGAATGCAAATCTGCGGCATAGCAATTTGTAGCTTAAAACACGTCACATCGACCCACCTTGTGCCGATCTGCGACGAACTTGCATAGTTTCGTCAAACATCGATCGTTTCGAGTGGTAGGCAATCCGGCCGTCAATGGTGATTCATGGCCTCACAGATATAAACAACAATAACTCCGCTTCTATTCGTCGTATGCAAATCTGCGACATAGCAATTTGTAGCATAAAACACGCCCCAACGAACCACCTTATACCGATCTGCGACGAACTTGCACAGTTTTGTCAAACATCGATCGTTTCGAGTGGAAAGCAATCCGGCCGTCAATGGTGATTCATGGCCTGACAGATATAAACAACTATAACTCCGCTTCTATTTGTCGTATGCGAATCTGCGACCTTGCAATTTGTAGCTTAAAACCCGCCCCAACGAACCACCTTATACCGACCTGCGATGAACTTGCATAGTTTTGTCAAACATCGATCGTTTCGAGTGGAAATCAATCCGGCCGTCAATGGTGATTCATGGCCTGACAACTATAACTCCGCTTCTATTCGTCGAATGCAAATCTGCGACATAGCAATTTGTAGCTTAAAACACGCCCCATCGAACCACCTTATACCGATCTGCGACGAACTTGCACAGTTTTGTCAAACATCGATCGTTTCGAGTGGAAAGCAATCCGACCGTCAATGGTGATTCATGGCCTGACAGATATAAACAACTATAACTCCGCTTCTATTCGTCGTATGCAAATCTGCGACATAGCAATTTGTAGCTTCAAACACGTCACATCGACCCACCTTGTGCCGATGTGCGACGAACTTGCATAGTTTCGTCAAACGTCGATCGTTTCGAGTGGTAGGCAATCCGGGCGTCAATGGTGATTCATGGCCTCACAGATATAAACAACTATAACTCCGCTTATATTCGTCGAATGCAAATCTGCGACATAGCAATTTGTAGCTTAAAACACGCCCCAACGAACCACCTTATACCGATCTGCGACGAACTTGCATAGTTTTGTCAAACATCGATCGTTTCGAGTGGAAATCAATCCGGCCGTCAATGGTGATTCATGGCCTGACAACTATAACTCCGCTTCTATTCGTCGAATGCAAATCTGTGACATAGCAATTTGTAGCTTAAAACACGTCACATCGACCCACCTTGTGCCGATCTGCGACGAACTTGCATAGTTTCGTCAAACATCGATCGTTTCGAGTGGTAGGCAATCCGGCCGTCAATGGTGATTCATGGCCTCACAGATATAAACAACTATAATTCCGCTTCTATTCGTCGAATGCAAATCTGCGACATAGCAATTTGTAGCTTAAAGCACGTCACATCGACCCACCTTGTGCCGATCTGCAACGAACGTGCGTAGTTTCGTCAAACGTCGATCGTTTCGAGTGGTAGGCAATCCGGCCGTCAATGGTGATTCATGGCCTCACAGATATAAACAACTATAACTCCGCTTCTATTCGTCGTATGCAAATCTGCGACATAGCAATTTGTAGCATAAAACACGCCCCAACGAACCACCTTATACCGATCTGCGACGAACTTGCATAGTTTTGTCAAACATCGATCGTTTCGAGTGGAAAGCAATCCGGCCGTCAATGATGATTCATGGCCTCACAGATATAAACAACAATAACTCCGCTTCTATTCGTCGTATGCGAATATGCGACATAGCAATTTGTAGCTTAAAACACGCCACATCGAACCACCTTGTGCCGATCTGCGACGCACTTGCATAGTTTCGTCAAACGTCGATCGTTTCGAGTGGTAGGCAATCCGGTCGTCAACGGTGATTCATGGCCTCACAGATATAAACAACAATAACTCCGCTTCTATTCGTCGTATGCGAATATGCGACATAGCAATTTGTAGCTTAAAACACGCCACATCGAACCACCTTGTGCCGATCTGCGACGCACTTGCATAGTTTCGTCAAACGTCGATCGTTTCGAGTGGTAGGCAATCCGGTCGTCAACGGTGATTCATGGCCTCACAGATATAAACAACTATAACTCCGCTTCTATTCGTCGTATGCGAATATGCGACATAGCAATTTGTAGCTTAAAACACGTCACATCGACCCACCTTCTGCCGATCTGCGACGAACTTGCATGGTTTCGTCAAACGTCGATCGTTTCGAGTGGTAGGGAATCCGGCCGTCAATGGTGATTCACGGCCTCACAGATATAAACAACTATAACTCCGCTTCTATTCGTCGAATGCAAATCTGCGGCATAGCAATTTGTAGCATAAAACACGTCACATCGACCCACCTTGTGCCGATCTGCGACGAACTTGCATGGTTTAGTCAAACGTCGATCGTTTCGAGTGGTAGGGAATCCGGCCGTCAATGGTGATTCATGGCCTCACAGATATAAACAACAATAACTCCGCTTCTATTCGTCGTATGCGTATATGCGACATAGCAATTTGTAGCTTAAAACACGTCACATCGACCCACCTTCTGCCGATCTGCGACGAACTTGCATGGTTTCGTCAAACGTCGATCGTTTCGAGTTGTAGGGAATCCGGCCGTCAATAGTGATTCATGGCCTCACAGATATAAACAACTATAACTCCGCTTCTATTCGTCGAATGCAAATCTGCGGCATAGCAATTTGTAGCTTAAAACACGTCACATCGACCCACCTTGTGCCGATCTGCGACGAACTTGCATAGTTTCGTCAAACATCGATCGTTTCGAGTGGTAGGCAATCCGGCCGTCAATGGTGATTCATGGCTTCACAGATATAAACAACAATAACTCCGCTTCTATTCGTCGTATGCAAATCTGCGACATAGCAATTTGTAGCATAAAACACGCCCCAACGAACCACCTTATACCGATCTGCGACGAACTTGCACAGTTTTGTCAAACATCGATCGTTTCGAGTGGAAAGCAATCCGGCCGTCAATGGTGATTCATGGCCTGACAGATATAAACAACTATAACTCCGCTTCTATTTGTCGTATGCGAATCTGCGACCTTGCAATTTGTAGCTTAAAACCCGCCCCAACGAACCACCTTATACCGACCTGCGATGAACTTGCATAGTTTTGTCAAACATCGATCGTTTCGAGTGGAAATCAATCCGGCCGTCAATGGTGATTCATGGCCTGACAACTATAACTCCGCTTCTATTCGTCGAATGCAAATCTGCGACATAGCAATTTGTAGCTTAAAACACGCCCCATCGAACCACCTTATACCGATCTGCGACGAACTTGCACAGTTTTGTCAAACATCGATCGTTTCGAGTGGAAAGCAATCCGACCGTCAATGGTGATTCATGGCCTGACAGATATAAACAACTATAACTCCGCTTCTATTCGTCGTATGCAAATCTGCGACATAGCAATTTGTAGCTTCAAACACGTCACATCGACCCACCTTGTGCCGATGTGCGACGAACTTGCATAGTTTCGTCAAACGTCGATCGTTTCGAGTGGTAGGCAATCCGGTCGTCAATGGTGATTCATGGCCTCACAGATATAAACAACTATAACTCCGCTTATATTCGTCGAATGCAAATCTGCGACATAGCAATTTGTAGCTTAAAACACGCCCCAACGAACCACCTTATACCGATCTGCGACGAACTTGCATAGTTTTGTCAAACATCGATCGTTTCGAGTGGAAATCAATCCGGCCGTCAATGGTGATTCATGGCCTGACAACTATAACTCCGCTTCTATTCGTCGAATGCAAATCTGTGACATAGCAATTTGTAGCTTAAAACACGTCACATCGACCCACCTTGTGCCGATCTGCGACGAACTTGCATAGTTTCGTCAAACATCGATCGTTTCGAGTGGTAGGCAATCCGGCCGTCAATGGTGATTCATGGCCTCACAGATATAAACAACTATAATTCCGCTTCTATTCGTCGAATGCAAATCTGCGACATAGCAATTTGTAGCTTAAAGCACGTCACATCGACCCACCTTGTGCCGATCTGCAACGAACTTGCATAGTTTCGTCAAACATCGATCGTTTCGAGTGGTAGGCAATCCGGCCGTCAATGGTGATTCATGGCCTCACAGATATAAACAACAATAACTCCGCTTCTATTCGTCGTATGCAAATCTGCGACATAGCAATTTGTAGCATAAAACACGTCAAATCGACCCACCTTGTGCCGATCTGCGACGAACTTGCATGGTTTCGTCAAACGTCGATCGTTTCGAGTGGTAGGGAAACCGGCCGTCAATGGTGATTCATGGCCTCACAGATATAAACAACAATAACTCCGCTTCTATTCGTCGTATGCAAATCTGCGACATAGCAATTTGTAGCATAAAACACGCCCCAACGAACCACCTTATACCGATCTGCGATGAACTTGCATAGTTTTGTCAAACATCGATCGTTTCGAGTGGAAAGCAATCCGGCCGTCAATGATGATTCATGGCCTCACAGATATAAACAACAATAACTCCGCTTCTATTCGTCGTATGCGAATATGCGACATAGCAATTTGTAGCTTAAAACACGCCACATCGAACCACCTTGTGCTGATCTGCGACGAACTTGCATAGTTTCGTCAAACGTCGATCGTTTCGAGTGGTAGGCAATCCGGCCGTCAACGGTGATTCATGGCCTCACAGATATAAACAACTATAACTCCGCTTCTATTCGTCGAATGCAAATCTGCGACATAGCAATTTGTAGCATAAAACACGTCACATCGACCCACCTTGTGCCGATCTGCGACGAACTTGCATGGTTTCGTCAAACGTCGATCGTTTCGAGTTGTAGGGAATCCGGCCGTCAATGGTGATTCATGGCCTCACAGATATAAACAACTATAACTCCGCTTCTATTCGTCGAATGCAAATCTGCGGCATAGCAATTTGTAGCTTAAAACACGTCACATCGACCCACCTTGTGCCGATCTGCGACGAACTTGCATAGTTTCGTCAAACATCGATCGTTTCGAGTGGTAGGCAATCCGGCCGTCAATGGTGATTCATGGCCTCACAGATATAAACAACAATAACTCCGCTTCTATTCGTCGTATGCAAATCTGCGACATAGCAATTTGTAGCATAAAACACGCCCCAACGAACCAAATTATACCGATCTGCAACGAACTTGCACAGTTTTGTCAAACATCGATCGTTTCGAGTGGAAAGCAATCCGGCCGTCAATGGTGATTCATGGCCTGACAGATATAAACAACTATAACTCCGCTTCTATTTGTCGTATGCGAATCTGCGACCTTGCAATTTGTAGCTTAAAACCCGCCCCAACGAACCACCTTATACCGACCTGCGATGAACTTGCATAGTTTTGTCAAACATCGATCGTTTCGAGTGGAAATCAATCCGGCCGTCAATGGTGATTCATGGCCTGACAACTATAACTCCGCTTCTATTCGTCGAATGCAAATCTGCGACATAGCAATTTGTAGCTTAAAACACGCCCCATCGAACCACCTTATACCGATCTGCGACGAACTTGCACAGTTTTGTCAAACATCGATCGTTTCGAGTGGAAAGCAATCCGGCCGTCAATGGTGATTCATGGCCTGACAGATATAAACAACTATAACTCCGCTTCTATTCGTCGTATGCAAATCTGCGACATAGCAATTTGTAGCTTCAAACACGTCACATCGACCCACCTTGTGCCGATGTGCGACGAACTTGCATAGTTTCGTCAAACGTCGATCGTTTCGAGTGGTAGGCAATCCGGTCGTCAATGGTGATTCATGGCCTCACAGATATAAACAACTATAACTCCGCTTATATTCGTCGAATGCAAATCTGCGACATAGCAATTTGTAGCTTAAAACACGCCCCAACGAACCACCTTATACCGATCTGCGACGAACTTGCATAGTTTTGTCAAACATCGATAAACAACTATAACTCCGCTTCTATTCGTCGAATGCAAATCTGCGACATAGCAATTTGTAGCTTAAAACACGTCACATCGAACCACCTTGTGCCGATCTGCGACGAACTTGCATAGTTTCGTCAAACGTCGATCGTTTCGAGTGGTAGGCAATCCGGCCGTCAATGGTGATTCATGGCCTCACAGATATAAACAACTATAACTCCGCTTCTATTCGCCGTATGCAAATCTGCGTCATAGCAATTTGTAGCATAAAACACGGCCCAACCACCCACCTTATACCGATCTGCGACGAACTTGCATAGTTTTGTCAAACATCGATCGTTTCGAGTGGAAAGCAATCCGGCCGTCAATGGCGATTCATGGCCTCACAGATATAAACAACTATAACTCCGCTTCTATTCGCCGTATGCAAATCTGCGACGTAGCAATTTGTAGCATAAAACACGGCCCAACGACCCACCTTATACCGATCTGCATCGAACTTGCATAGTTTTGTCAAACATCGATCGTTTCGAGTGGAAAGCAATCCGGCCGTCAATGGTGATTCATGGCCTGACAGATATAAACAACTATAACTCCGCTTCTATTCGTCGAATGCAAATCTGTGACATAGCAATTTGTAGCTTAAAACACGTCACATCGACCCACCTTGTGCCGATCTGCGACGAACTTGCATAGTTTCGTCAAACATCGATCGTTTCGAGTGGTAGGCAATCCGGCCGTCAATGGTGATTCATGGCCTCACAGATATAAACAACTATAATTCCGCTTCTATTCGTCGAATGCAAATCTGCGACATAGCAATTTGTATCTTAAAGCACGTCACATCGACCCACCTTGTGCCGATCTGCAACGAACTTGCATAGTTTCGTCAAACATCGATCGTTTCGAGTGGTAGGCAATCCGGCCGTCAATGGTGATTCATGGCCTCACAGATATAAACAACAATAACTCCGCTTCTATTCGTCGTATGCAAATCTGCGACATAGCAATTTGTAGCATAAAACACGTCAAATCGACCCACCTTGTGCCGATCTGCGACGAACTTGCATGGTTTCGTCAAACGTCGATCGTTTCGAGTGGTAGGGAATCCGGCCGTCAATGGTGATTCATGGCCTCACAGATATAAACAACAATAACTCCGCTTCTATTCGTCGTATGCAAATCTGCGACATAGCAATTTGTAGCATAAAACACGCCCCAACGAACCACCTTATACCGATCTGCGACGAACTTGCATAGTTTTGTCAAACATCGATCGTTTCGAGTGGAAAGCAATCCGGCCGTCAATGATGATTCATGGCCTCACAGATATAAACAACAATAACTCCGCTTCTATTCGTCGTATGCGAATATGCGACATAGCAATTTGTAGCTTAAAACACGCCCCATCGAACCACCTTGTGCTGATCTGCGACGAACTTGCATAGTTTCGTCAAACGTCGATCGTTTCGAGTGGTAGGCAATCCGGCCGTCAACGGTGATTCATGGCCTCACAGATATAAACAACTATAACTCCGCTTCTATTCGTCGAATGCAAATCTGCGACATAGCAATTTGTAGCATAAAACACGTCACATCGACCCACCTTGTGCCGATCTGCGACGAACTTGCATGGTTTCGTCAAACGTCGATCGTTTCGAGTGTTAGGGAATCCGGCCGTCAATGGTGATTCATGGCCTCACAGATATAAACAACAATAACTCCGCTTCTGTTCGTCGAATGCAAATCTGCGACATAGCAATTTGTAGCTTAAAACACGTCACATCGAACCACCTTGTGCCGATCTGCGACGAACGTGCGTAGTTTCGTCAAACGTCGATCGTTTCGAGTGGTAGGCAATCCGGCCGTCAATGGTGATTCATGGCCTCACAGATATAAACAACTATAACTCCGCTTCTATTCGTCGTATGCAAATCTGCGACATAGCAATTTGTAGCATAAAACACGCCCCAACGAACCACCTTATACCGATCTGCGACGAACTTGCATAGTTTTGTCAAACATCGATCGTTTCGAGTGGAAAGCAATCCGGCCGTCAATGATGATTCATGGCCTCACAGATATAAACAACAATAACTCCGCTTCTATTCGTCGTATGCGAATATGCGACATAGCAATTTGTAGCTTAAAACACGCCACATCGAACCACCTTGTGCCGATCTGCGACGCACTTGCATAGTTTCGTCAAACGTCGATCGTTTCGAGTGGTAGGCAATCCGGTCGTCAACGGTGATTCATGGCCTCACAGATATAAACAACTATAACTCCGCTTCTATTCGTCATATGCAAATCTGCGACGTAGCAATTTGTAGCATAAAACACGGCCCAACGACCCACCTTATAGCGATCTGCATCGAACTTGCATAGTTTTGTCAAACATCGATCGTTTCGAGTGGAAAGCAATCCGGCCGTCAATGGTAATTCATGGCCTGACAAATATAAACAACTATAACTCCGCTTCTATTCGTCGAATGCAAATCTGTGACATAGCAATTTGAGGCTTAAAACACGCCACATCGAACCACCTTGTGCTGATCTGCGACGAACTTGCATAGTTTCGTCAAACGTCGATCGTTTCGAGTGGTAGGCAATCCGGCCGTCAACGGTGATTCATGGCCTCACAGATATAAACAACTATAACTCCGCTTCTATTCGTCGTATGCGAATATGCGACATAGCAATTTGTAGCTTCAAACACGTCACATCGACCCACCTTGTGCCGATGTGCGACGAACTTGCATAGTTTCGTCAAACGTCGATCGTTTCGAGTGGTAGGCAATCCGGTCGTCAATGGTGATTCATGGCCTCACAGATATAAACAACTATAACTCCGCTTATATTCGTCGAATGCAAATCTGCGACATAGCAATTTGTAGCTTAAAACACGCCCCAACGAACCACCTTATACCGATCTGCGACGAACTTGCATAGTTTTGTCAAACATCGATCGTTTCGAGTGGAAATCAATCCGGCCGTCAATGGTGATTCATGGCCTGACAACTATAACTCCGCTTCTATTCGTCGAATGCAAATCTGCGACATAGCAATTTGTAGCTTAAAACACGTCACATCGAACCACCTTGTGCCGATCTGCGACGAACTTGCATAGTTTCGTCAAACGTCGATCGTTTCGAGTGGTAGGCAATCCGGCCGTCAATGGTGATTCATGGCCTCACAGATATAAACAACTATAACTCCGCTTCTATTCGCCGTATGCAAATCTGCGTCATAGCAATTTGTAGCATAAAACACGGCCCAACCACCCACCTTATACCGATCTGCGACGAACTTGCATAGTTTTGTCAAACATCGATCGTTTCGAGTGGAAAGCAATCCGGCCGTCAATGGCGATTCATGGCCTCACAGATATAAACAACTATAACTCCGCTTCTATTCGCCGTATGCAAATCTGCGACGTAGCAATTTGTACCATAAAACACGGCCCAACGACCCACCTTATACCGATCTGCATCGAACTTGCATAGTTTTGTCAAACATCGATCGTTTCGAGTGGAAAGCAATCCGGCCGTCAATGGTGATTCATGGCCTGACAGATATAAACAACTATAACTCCGCTTCTATTCGTCGAATGCAAATCTGTGACATAGCAATTTGTAGCTTAAAACACGTCACATCGACCCACCTTGTGCCGATCTGCGACGAACTTGCATAGTTTCGTCAAACATCGATCGTTTCGAGTGGTAGGCAATCCGGCCGTCAATGGTGATTCATGGCCTCACAGATATATACAACTATAACTCCGCTTCTATTCGTCGTATGCAAATCTGCGACATAGCAATTTGTAGCTTAAAACACGTCACATCGACCCACCTTGTGCCGATCTGCGACGAACTTGCATGGTTTAGTCAAACGTCGATCGTTTCGAGTGGTAGGCAATCCGGCCGTCAACGGTGATTCATGGCCTCACAGATATAAACAACTATAACTCCGCTTCTATTCGTCGAATGCAAATCTGCGACATAGCAATTTGTAGCATAAAACACGTCACATCGACCCACCTTGTGCCGATCTGCGACGAACTTGCATGGTTTAGTCAAACGTCGATCGTTTCGAGTGGTAGGGAATCCGGCCGTCAATGGTGATTCATGGCCTCACAGATATAAACAACAATAACTCCGCTTCTATTCGTCGTATGCGAATATGCGACATAGCAATTTGTAGCTTAAAACACGTCACATCGACCCACCTTCTGCCGATCTGCGACGAACTTGCATGGTTTCGTCAAACGTCGATCGTTTCGAGTTGTAGGGAATCCGGCCGTCAATGGTGATTCATGGCCTCACAGATATAAACAACTATAACTCCGCTTCTATTCGTCGAATGCAAATCTGCGGCATAGCAATTTGTAGCTTAAAACACGTCACATCGACCCACCTTGTGCCGATCTGCGACGAACTTGCATAGTTTCGTCAAACATCGATCGTTTCGAGTGGTAGGCAATCCGGCCGTCAATGGTGATTCATGGCCTCACAGATATAAACAACAATAACTCCGCTTCTATTCGTCGTATGCAAATCTGCGACATAGCAATTTGTAGCATAAAACACGCCCCAACGAACCACCTTATACCGATCTGCGACGAACTTGCACAGTTTTGTCAAACATCGATCGTTTCGAGTGGAAAGCAATCCGGCCGTCAATGGTGATTCATGGCCTGACAGATATAAACAACTATAACTCCGCTTCTATTCGTCGTATGCAAATCTGCGACATAGCAATTTGTAGCTTAAAACACGCCCCAACGAACCACCTTATACCGATCTGCGACGAACTTGCATAGTTTTGTCAAACATCGATCGTTTCGAGTGGAAAGCAATCCGGCCGTCAATGGTGATTCATGGCCTGACAGATATAAACAACTATAACTCCGCTTCTATTCGTCGTATGCGAATCTGCGACCTTGCAATTTGTAGCTTAAAACACGCCCCAACGAACCACCTTATACCGACCTGCGATGAACTTGCATAGTTTTGTCAAACATCGATCGTTTCGAGTGGAAATCAATCCGGCCGTCAATGGTGATTCATGGCCTGACAACTATAACTCCGCTTCTATTCGTCGAATGCAAATCTGCGACATAGCAATTTGTAGCATAAAACACGGCCCAACCACCCACCTTATACCGATCTGCGACGAACTTGCATAGTTTTGTCAAACATCGATCGTTTCGAGTGGAAAGCAATCCGGCCGTCAATGGCGATTCATGGCCTCACAGATATAAACAACTATAACTCCGCTTCTATTCGCCGTATGCAAATCTGCGACGTAGCAATTTGTAGCATAAAACACGGCCCAACGACCCACCTTATACCGATCTGCATCGAACTTGCATAGTTTTGTCAAACATCGATCGTTTCGAGTGGAAAGCAATCCGGCCGTCAATGGTGATTCATGGCCTGACAGATATAAACAACTATAACTCCGCTTCTATTCGTCGAATGCAAATCTGTGACATAGCAATTTGTAGCTTAAAACACGTCACATCGACCCACCTTGTGCCGATCTGCGACGAACTTGCATAGTTTCGTCAAACATCGATCGTTCCGAGTGGTAGGCAATCCGGCCGTCAATGGTGATTCATGGCCTCACAGATATAAACAACTATAACTCCGCTTCTATTCGTCGAATGCAAATCTGCGACATAGCAATTTGTAGCTTAAAACACGTCACATCGACCCACCTTGTGCCGATCTGCAACGAACTTGCATAGTTTCGTCAAACATCGATCGTTTCGAGTGGTAGGCAATCCGGCCGTCAATGGTGATTCATGGCCTCACAGATATAAACAACAATAACTCCGCTTCTATTCGTTGTATGCAAATCTGCGACATAGCAATTTGTAGCATAAAACACGTCAGATCGACCCACCTTGTGCCGATCTGCGACGAACTTGCATGGTTTCGTCAAACGTCGATCGTTTCGAGTGGTAGGGAATCCGGCCGTCAATGGTGATTCATGGCCTCACAGATATAAACAACAATAACTCCGCTTCTATTCGTCGTATGCAAATCTGCGACATAGCAATTTGTAGCATAAAACACGCCCCAACGAACCACCTTATACCGATCTGCGACGAACTTGCATAGTTTTGTCAAACATCGATCGTTTCGAGTGGAAAGCAATCCGGCCGTCAATGATGATTCATGGCCTCACAGATATAAACAACAATAACTCCGCTTCTATTCGTCGTATGCGAATATGCGACATAGCAATTTGTAGCTTAAAACACGCCACATCGAACCACCTTGTGCTGATCTGCGACGAACTTGCATAGTTTCGTCAAACGTCGATCGTTTCGAGTGGTAGGCAATCCGGCCGTCAACGGTGATTCATGGCCTCACAGATATAAACAACTATAACTCCGCTTCTATTCGTCGAATGCAAATCTGCGACATAGCAATTTGTAGCATAAAACACGTCACATCGACCCACCTTGTGCCGATCTGCGACGAACTTGCATGGTTTCGTCAAACGTCGATCGTTTCGAGTGGTAGGGAATCCGGCCGTCAATGGTGATTCACGGCCTCACAGATATAAACAACTATAACTCCGCTTCTATTCGTCGAATGCAAATCTGCGGCATAGCAATTTGTAGCATAAAACACCTCACATCGACCCACCTTGTGCCGATCTGCGACGAACTTGCATGGTTTAGTCAAACGTCGATCGTTTCGAGTGGTAGGGAATCCGGCCGTCAATGGTGATTCATGGCCTCACAGATATAAACAACAATAACTCCGCTTCTATTCGTCGTATGCGTATATGCGACATAGCAATTTGTAGCTTAAAACACGTCACATCGACCCACCTTCTGCCGATCTGCGACGAACTTGCATGGTTTCGTCAAACGTCGATCGTTTCGAGTTGTAGGGAATCCGGCCGTCAATAGTGATTCATGGCCTCACAGATATAAACAACTATAACTCCGCTTCTATTCGTCGAATGCAAATCTGCGGCATAGCAATTTGTAGCTTAAAACACGTCACATCGACCCACCTTGTGCCGATCTGCGACGAACTTGCATAGTTTCGTCAAACATCGATCGTTTCGAGTGGTAGGCAATCCGGCCGTCAATGGTGATTCATGGCCTCACAGATATAAACAACAATAACTCCGCTTCTATTCGTCGTATGCAAATCTGCGACATAGCAATTTGTAGCATAAAACACGCCCCAACGAACCACCTTATACCGATCTGCGACGAACTTGCACAGTTTTGTCAAACATCGATCGTTTCGAGTGGAAAGCAATCCGGCCGTCAATGGTGATTCATGGCCTGACAGATATAAACAACTATAACTCCGCTTCTATTTGTCGTATGCGAATCTGCGACCTTGCAATTTGTAGCTTAAAACCCGCCCCAACGAACCACCTTATACCGACCTGCGATGAACTTGAATAGTTTTGTCAAACATCGATCGTTTCGAGTGGAAATCAATCCGGCCGTCAATGGTGATTCATGGCCTGACAACTATAACTCCGCTTCTATTCGTCGAATGCAAATCTGCGACATAGCAATTTGTAGCTTAAAACACGCCCCATCGAACCACCTTATACCGATCTGCGACGAACTTGCACAGTTTTGTCAAACATCGATCGTTTCGAGTGGAAAGCAATCCGACCGTCAATGGTGATTCATGGCCTGACAGATATAAACAACTATAACTCCGCTTCTATTCGTCGTATGCAAATCTGCGACATAGCAATTTGTAGCTTCAAACACGTCACATCGACCCACCTTGTGCCGATGTGCGACGAACTTGCATAGTTTCGTCAAACGTCGATCGTTTCGAGTGGTAGGCAATCCGGTCGTCAATGGTGATTCATGGCCTCACAGATATAAACAACTATAACTCCGCTTATATTCGTCGAATGCAAATCTGCGACATAGCAATTTGTAGCTTAAAACACGCCCCAACGAACCACCTTATACCGATCTGCGACGAACTTGCATAGTTTTGTCAAACATCGATCGTTTCGAGTGGAAATCAATCCGGCCGTCAATGGTGATTCATGGCCTGACAACTATAACTCCGCTTCTATTCGTCGAATGCAAATCTGTGACATAGCAATTTGTAGCTTAAAACACGTCACATCGACCCACCTTGTGCCGATCTGCGACGAACTTGCATAGTTTCGTCAAACATCGATCGTTTCGAGTGGTAGGCAATCCGGCCGTCAATGGTGATTCATGGCCTCACAGATATAAACAACTATAATTCCGCTTCTATTCGTCGAATGCAAATCTGCGACATAGCAATTTGTAGCTTAAAGCACGTCACATCGACCCACCTTGTGCCGATCTGCAACGAACTTGCATAGTTTCGTCAAACATCGATCGTTTCGAGTGGTAGGCAATCCGGCCGTCAATGGTGATTCATGGCCTCACAGATATAAACAACAATAACTCCGCTTCTATTCGTCGTATGCAAATCTGCGACATAGCAATTTGTAGCATAAAACACGTCAAATCGACCCACCTTGTGCCGATCTGCGACGAACTTGCATGGTTTCGTCAAACGTCGATCGTTTCGAGTGGTAGGGAATCCGGCCGTCAATGGTGATTCATGGCCTCACAGATATAAACAACAATAACTCCGCTTCTATTCGTCGTATGCAAATCTGCGACATAGCAATTTGTAGCATAAAACACGCCCCAACGAACCACCTTATACCGATCTGCGACGAACTTGCATAGTTTTGTCAAACATCGATCGTTTCGAGTGGAAAGCAATCCGGCCGTCAATGATGATTCATGGCCTCACAGATATAAACAACAATAACTCCGCTTCTATTCGTCGTATGCGAATATGCGACATAGCAATTTGTAGCTTAAAACACGCCACATCGAACCACCTTGTGCTGATCTGCGACGAACTTGCATAGTTTCGTCAAACGTCGATCGTTTCGAGTGGTAGGCAATCCGGCCGTCAACGGTGATTCATGGCCTCACAGATATAAACAACTATAACTCCGCTTCTATTCGTCGAATGCAAATCTGCGACATAGCAATTTGTAGCATAAAACACGTCACATCGACCCACCTTGTGCCGATCTGCGACGAACTTGCATGGTTTCGTCAAACGTCGATCGTTTCGAGTTGTAGGGAATCCGGCCGTCAATGGTGATTCATGGCCTCACAGATATAAACAACTATAACTCCGCTTCTATTCGTCGAATGCAAATCTGCGGCATAGCAATTTGTAGCTTAAAACACGTCACATCGACCCACCTTGTGCCGATCTGCGACGAACTTGCATAGTTTCGTCAAACATCGATCGTTTCGAGTGGTAGGCAATCCGGCCGTCAATGGTGATTCATGGCCTCACAGATATAAACAACAATAACTCCGCTTCTATTCGTCGTATGCAAATCTGCGACATAGCAATTTGTAGCATAAAACACGCCCCAACGAACCAAATTATACCGATCTGCGACGAACTTGCACAGTTTTGTCAAACATCGATCGTTTCGAGTGGAAAGCAATCCGGCCGTCAATGGTGATTCATGGCCTGACAGATATAAACAACTATAACTCCGCTTCTATTTGTCGTATGCGAATCTGCGACCTTGCAATTTGTAGCTTAAAACCCGCCCCAACGAACCACCTTATACCGACCTGCGATGAACTTGCATAGTTTTGTCAAACATCGATCGTTTCGAGTGGAAATCAATCCGGCCGTCAATGGTGATTCATGGCCTGACAACTATAACTCCGCTTCTATTCGTCGAATGCAAATCTGCGACATAGCAATTTGTAGCTTAAAACACGCCCCATCGAACCACCTTATACCGATCTGCGACGAACTTGCACAGTTTTGTCAAACATCGATCGTTTCGAGTGGAAAGCAATCCGGCCGTCAATGGTGATTCATGGCCTGACAGATATAAACAACTATAACTCCGCTTCTATTCGTCGTATGCAAATCTGCGACATAGCAATTTGTAGCTTCAAACACGTCACATCGACCCACCTTGTGCCGATGTGCGACGAACTTGCATAGTTTCGTCAAACGTCGATCGTTTCGAGTGGTAGGCAATCCGGTCGTCAATGGTGATTCATGGCCTCACAGATATAAACAACTATAACTCCGCTTATATTCGTCGAATGCAAATCTGCGACATAGCAATTTGTAGCTTAAAACACGCCCCAACGAACCACCTTATACCGATCTGCGACGAACTTGCATAGTTTTGTCAAACATCGATCGTTTCGAGTGGAAATCAATCCGGCCGTCAATGGTGATTCATGGCCTGACAACTATAACTCCGCTTCTATTCGTCGAATGCAAATCTGCGACATAGCAATTTGTAGCTTAAAACACGTCACATCGAACCACCTTGTGCCGATCTGCGACGAACTTGCATAGTTTCGTCAAACGTCGATCGTTTCGAGTGGTAGGCAATCCGGCCGTCAATGGTGATTCATGGCCTCACAGATATAAACAACTATAACTCCGCTTCTATTCGCCGTATGCAAATCTGCGTCATAGCAATTTGTAGCATAAAACACGGCCCAACCACCCACCTTATACCGATCTGCGACGAACTTGCATAGTTTTGTCAAACATCGATCGTTTCGAGTGGAAAGCAATCCGGCCGTCAATGGCGATTCATGGCCTCACAGATATAAACAACTATAACTCCGCTTCTATTCGCCGTATGCAAATCTGCGACGTAGCAATTTGTAGCATAAAACACGGCCCAACGACCCACCTTATACCGATCTGCATCGAACTTGCATAGTTTTGTCAAACATCGATCGTTTCGAGTGGAAAGCAATCCGGCCGTCAATGGTGATTCATGGCCTGACAGATATAAACAACTATAACTCCGCTTCTATTCGTCGAATGCAAATCTGTGACATAGCAATTTGTAGCTTAAAACACGTCACATCGACCCACCTTGTGCCGATCTGCGACGAACTTGCATAGTTTCGTCAAACATCGATCGTTTCGAGTGGTAGGCAATCCGGCCGTCAATGGTGATTCATGGCCTCACAGATATAAACAACTATAATTCCGCTTCTATTCGTCGAATGCAAATCTGCGACATAGCAATTTGTATCTTAAAGCACGTCACATCGACCCACCTTGTGCCGATCTGCAACGAACTTGCATAGTTTCGTCAAACATCGATCGTTTCGAGTGGTAGGCAATCCGGCCGTCAATGGTGATTCATGGCCTCACAGATATAAACAACAATAACTCCGCTTCTATTCGTCGTATGCAAATCTGCGACATAGCAATTTGTAGCATAAAACACGTCAAATCGACCCACCTTGTGCCGATCTGCGACGAACTTGCATGGTTTCGTCAAACGTCGATCGTTTCGAGTGGTAGGGAATCCGGCCGTCAATGGTGATTCATGGCCTCACAGATATAAACAACAATAACTCCGCTTCTATTCGTCGTATGCAAATCTGCGACATAGCAATTTGTAGCATAAAACACGCCCCAACGAACCACCTTATACCGATCTGCGACGAACTTGCATAGTTTTGTCAAACATCGATCGTTTCGAGTGGAAAGCAATCCGGCCGTCAATGATGATTCATGGCCTCACAGATATAAACAACAATAACTCCGCTTCTATTCGTCGTATGCGAATATGCGACATAGCAATTTGTAGCTTAAAACACGCCACATCGAACCACCTTGTGCTGATCTGCGACGAACTTGCATAGTTTCGTCAAACGTCGATCGTTTCGAGTGGTAGGCAATCCGGCCGTCAACGGTGATTCATGGCCTCACAGATATAAACAACTATAACTCCGCTTCTATTCGTCGAATGCAAATCTGCGACATAGCAATTTGTAGCATAAAACACGTCACATCGACCCACCTTGTGCCGATCTGCGACGAACGTGCGTAGTTTCGTCAAACGTCGATCGTTTCGAGTGGTAGGCAATCCGGCCGTCAATGGTGATTCATGGCCTCACAGATATAAACAACTATAACTCCGCTTCTATTCGTCGTATGCAAATCTGCGACATAGCAATTTGTAGCATAAAACACGCCCCAACGAACCACCTTATACCGATCTGCGACGAACTTGCATAGTTTTGTCAAACATCGATCGTTTCGAGTGGAAAGCAATCCGGCCGTCAATGATGATTCATGGCCTCACAGATATAAACAACAATAACTCCGCTTCTATTCGTCGTATGCGAATAT
Source organism: Anoplius nigerrimus (assembly GCA_914767735.1). Lineage (NCBI taxonomy): Eukaryota > Metazoa > Arthropoda > Insecta > Hymenoptera > Pompilidae > Anoplius > Anoplius nigerrimus. Next base: position 361,038 of record CAJZBX010000756.1, read on the forward strand.
GCGACATAGCAATTTGTAGCTTAAAACACGCCACATCGAACCACCTTGTGCCGATCTGCGACGCACTTGCATAGTTTCGTCAAACGTCGATCGTTTCGAGTGGTAGGCAATCCGGTCGTCAACGGTGATTCATGGCCTCACAGATATAAACAACTATAACTCCGCTTCTATTCGTCGTATGCGAATATGCGACATAGCAATTTGTAGCTTCAAACACGTCACATCGACCCACCTTGTGCCGATGTGCGACGAACTTGCATAGTTTCGTCAAACGTCGATCGTTTCGAGTGGTAGGCAATCCGGTCGTCAATGGTGATTCATGGCCTCACAGATATAAACAACTATAACTCCGCTTATATTCGTCGAATGCAAATCTGCGACATAGCAATTTGTAGCTTAAAACACGCCCCAACGAACCACCTTATACCGATCTGCGACGAACTTGCATAGTTTTGTCAAACATCGATCGTTTCGAGTGGAAATCAATCCGGCCGTCAATGGTGATTCATGGCCTGACAACTATAACTCCGCTTCTATTCGTCGAATGCAAATCTGCGACATAGCAATTTGTAGCTTAAAACACGTCACATCGAACCACCTTGTGCCGATCTGCGACGAACTTGCATAGTTTCGTCAAACGTCGATCGTTTCGAGTGGTAGGCAATCCGGCCGTCAATGGTGATTCATGGCCTCACAGATATAAACAACTATAACTCCGCTTCTATTCGCCGTATGCAAATCTGCGTCATAGCAATTTGTAGCATAAAACACGGCCCAACCACCCACCTTATACCGATCTGCGACGAACTTGCATAGTTTTGTCAAACATCGATCGTTTCGAGTGGAAAGCAATCCGGCCGTCAATGGCGATTCATGGCCTCACAGATATAAACAACTATAACTCCGCTTCTATTCGCCGTATGCAAATCTGTGACATAGCAATTTGTAGCTTAAAACACGTCACATCGACCCACCTTGTGCCGATCTGCGACGAACTTGCATAGTTTCGTCAAACATCGATCGTTTCGAGTGGTAGGCAATCCGGCCGTCAATGGTGATTCACGGCCTCCCAGATATAAACAACTATAACTCCGCTTCTATTCGTCGAATGCAAATCTGCGACATAGCAATTTGTAGCTTAAAGCACGTCACATCGACCCACCTTGTGCCGATCTGCGACGAACTTGCATGGTTTCGTCAAACGTCGATCGTTTCGAGTGGTAGGGAATCCGGCCGTCAATGGTGATTCATGGCCTCACAGATATAAACAACTATAACTCCGCTTATATTCGTCGAATGCAAATCTGCGACATAGCAATTTGTAGCTTAAAACACGCCCCAACGAACCACCTTATACCGATCTGCGACGAACTTGCATAGTTTTGTCAAACATCGATCGTTTCGAGTGGAAATCAATCCGGCCGTCAATGGTGATTCATGGCCTGACAACTATAACTCCGCTTCTATTCGTCGAATGCAAATCTGCGACATAGCAATTTGTAGCTTAAAACACGTCACATCGAACCACCTTGTGCCGATCTGCGACGAACTTGCATAGTTTCGTCAAACGTCGATCGTTTCGAGTGGTAGGCAATCCGGCCGTCAATGGTGATTCATGGCCTCACAGATATAAACAACTATAACTCCGCTTCTATTCGCCGTATGCAAATCTGCGTCATAGCAATTTGTAGCATAAAACACGGCCCAACCACCCACCTTATACCGATCTGCGACGAACTTGCATAGTTTTGTCAAACATCGATCGTTTCGAGTGGAAAGCAATCCGGCCGTCAATGGCGATTCATGGCCTCACAGATATAAACAACTATAACTCCGCTTCTATTCGCCGTATGCAAATCTGCGACGTAGCAATTTGTAGCATAAAACACGGCCCAACGACCCACCTTATACCGATCTGCATCGAACTTGCATAGTTTTGTCAAACATCGATCGTTTCGAGTGGAAAGCAATCCGGCCGTCAATGGTGATTCATGGCCTGACAGATATAAACAACTATAATTTCGCTTCTATTCGTCGAATGCAAATCTGTGACATAGCAATTTGTAGCTTAAAACACGTCACATCGACCCACCTTGTGCCGATCTGCGACGAACTTGCATAGTTTCGTCAAACATCGATCGTTTCGAGTGGTAGGCAATCCGGCCGTCAATGGTGATTCATGGCCTCACAGATATAAACAACAATAACTCCGCTTCTATTCGTCGTATGCAAATCTGCGACATAGCAATTTGTAGCATAAAACACGTCAAATCGACCCACCTTGTGCCGATCTGCGACGAACTTGCATGGTTTCGTCAAACGTCGATCGTTTCGAGTGGTAGGGAATCCGGCCGTCAATGGTGATTCATGGCCTCACAGATATAAACAACAATAACTCCGCTTCTATTCGTCGTATGCAAATCTGCGACATAGCAATTTGTAGCATAAAACACGCCCCAACGAACCACCTTATACCGATCTGCGACGAACTTGCATAGTTTTGTCAAACATCGATCGTTTCGAGTGGAAAGCAATCCGGCCGTCAATGATGATTCATGGCCTCACAGATATAAACAACAATAACTCCGCTTCTATTCGTCGTATGCGAATATGCGACATAGCAATTTGTAGCTTAAAACACGCCACATCGAACCACCTTGTGCTGATCTGCGACGAACTTGCATAGTTTCGTCAAACGTCGATCGTTTCGAGTGGTAGGCAATCCGGCCGTCAACGGTGATTCATGGCCTCACAGATATAAACAACTATAACTCCGCTTCTATTCGTCGAATGCAAATCTGCGACATAGCAATTTGTAGCATAAAACACGTCACATCGACCCACCTTGTGCCGATCTGCGACGAACTTGCATGGTTTCGTCAAACGTCGATCGTTTCGAGTGTTAGGGAATCCGGCCGTCAATGGTGATTCATGGCATCACAGATATAAACAACAATAACTCCGCTTCTGTTCGTCGAATGCAAATCTGCGACATAGCAATTTGTAGCTTAAAACACGTCACATCGAACCACCTTGTGCCGATCTGCGACGAACGTGCGTAGTTTCGTCAAACGTCGATCGTTTCGAGTGGTAGGCAATCCGGCCGTCAATGGTGATTCATGGCCTCACAGATATAAACAACTATAACTCCGCTTCTATTCGTCGTATGCAAATCTGCGACATAGCAATTTGTAGCATAAAACACGCCCCAACGAACCACCTTATACCGATCTGCGACGAACTTGCATAGTTTTGTCAAACATCGATCGTTTCGAGTGGAAAGCAATCCGGCCGTCAATGATGATTCATGGCCTCACAGATATAAACAACAATAACTCCGCTTCTATTCGTCGTATGCGAATATGCGACATAGCAATTTGTAGCTTAAAACACGCCACATCGAACCACCTTGTGCCGATCTGCGACGCACGTGCTTAGTTTCGTCAAACGTCGATCGTTTCGAGTGGTAGGCAATCCGGCCGTCAACGGTGATTCATGGCCTCACAGATATAAACAACTATAACTCCGCTTCTATTCGTCGTATGCGAATATGCGACATAGCAATTTGTAGCTTCAAACACGTCACATCGACCCACCTTGTGCCGATGTGCGACGAACTTGCATAGTTTCGTCAAACGTCGATCGTTTCGAGTGGTAGGCAATCCGGTCGTCAATGGTGATTCATGGCCTCACAGATATAAACAACTATAACTCCGCTTATATTCGTCGAATGCAAATCTGCGACATAGCAATTTGTAGCTTAAAACACGCCCCAACGAACCACCTTATACCGATCTGCGACGAACTTGCATAGTTTTGTCAAACATCGATCGTTTCGAGTGGAAATCAATCCGGCCGTCAATGGTGATTCATGGCCTGACAACTATAACTCCGCTTCTATTCGTCGAATGCAAATCTGCGACATAGCAATTTGTAGCTTAAAACACGTCACATCGAACCACCTTGTGCCGATCTGCGACGAACTTGCATAGTTTCGTCAAACGTCGATCGTTTCGAGTGGTAGGCAATCCGGCCGTCAATGGTGATTCATGGCCTCACAGATATAAACAACTATAACTCCGGTTCTATTCGCCGTATGCAAATCTGCGTCATAGCAATTTGTAGCATAAAACACGGCCCAACCACCCACCTTATACCGATCTGCGACGAACTTGCATAGTTTTGTCAAACATCGATCGTTTCGAGTGGAAAGCAATCCGGCCGTCAATGGCGATTCATGGCCTCACAGATATAAACAACTATAACTCCGCTTCTATTCGCCGTATGCAAATCTGCGACGTAGCAATTTGTAGCATAAAACACGGCCCAACGACCCACCTTATACCGATCTGCATCGAACTTGCATAGTTTTGTCAAACATCGATCGTTTCGAGTGGAAAGCAATCCGGCCGTCAATGGTGATTCATGGCCTGACAGATATAAACAACTATAACTCCGCTTCTATTCGTCGAATGCAAATCTGTGACATAGCAATTTGTAGCTTAAAACATGTCACATCGACCCACCTTGTGCCGATCTGCGACGAACTTGCATAGTTTCGTCAAACATCGATCGTTTCGAGTGGTAGGCAATCCGGCCGTCAATGGTGATTCACGGCCTCCCAGATATAAACAACTATAACTCCGCTTCTATTCGTCGAATGCAAATCTGCGACATAGCAATTTGTAGCTTAAAGCACGTCACATCGACCCACCTTGTGCCGATCTGCGACGAACTTGCATGGTTTCGTCAAACGTCGATCGTTTCGAGTGGTAGGGAATCCGGCCGTCAATGGTGATTCATGGCCTCACAGATATAAACAACAATAACTCCGCTTCTATTCGTCGTATGCAAATCTGCGACATAGCAATTTGTAGCATAAAACACGCCCCAACGAACCACCTTATACCGATCTGCGACGAACTTGCATAGTTTTGTCAAACATCGATCGTTTCGAGTTGAAAGCAATCCGGCCGTCAATGATGATTCATGGCCTCACAGATATAAACAACAATAACTCCGCTTCTATTCGTCGTATGCGAATATGCGACATAGCAATTTGTAGCTTAAAACACGCCACATCGAACCACCTTGTGCCGATCTGCGACGCACTTGCATAGTTTCGTCAAACGTCGATCGTTTCGAGTGGTAGGCAATCCGGCCGTCAACGGTGATTCATGGCCTCACAGATATAAACAACTATAACTCCGCTTCTATTCGTCGTATGCGAATATGCGACATAGCAATTTGTAGCTTCAAACACGTCACATCGACCCACCTTGTGCCGATGTGCGACGAACTTGCATAGTTTCGTCAAACGTCGATCGTTTCGAGTGGTAGGCAATCCGGTCGTCAATGGTGATTCATGGCCTCACAGATATAAACAACTATAACTCCGCTTATATTCGTCGAATGCAAATCTGCGACATAGCAATTTGTAGCTTAAAACACGCCCCAACGAACCACCTTATACCGATCTGCGACGAACTTGCATAGTTTTGTCAAACATCGATCGTTTCGAGTGGAAATCAATCCGGCCGTCAATGGTGATTCATGGCCTGACAACTATAACTCCGCTTCTATTCGTCGAATGCAAATCTGCGACATAGCAATTTGTAGCTTAAAACACGTCACATCGAACCACCTTGTGCCGATCTGCGACGAACTTGCATAGTTTCGTCAAACGTCGATCGTTTCGAGTGGTAGGCAATCCGGCCGTCAATGGTGATTCATGGCCTCACAGATATAAACAACTATAACTCCGCTTCTATTCGCCGTATGCAAATCTGCGTCATAGCAATTTGTAGCATAAAACACGGCCCAACCACCCACCTTATACCGATCTGCGACGAACTTGCATAGTTTTGTCAAACATCGATCGTTTCGAGTGGAAAGCAATCCGGCCGTCAATGGCGATTCATGGCCTCACAGATATAAACAACTATAACTCCGCTTCTATTCGCCGTATGCAAATCTGCGACGTAGCAATTTGTAGCATAAAACACGGCCCAACGACCCACCTTATACCGATCTGCATCGAACTTGCATAGTTTTGTCAAACATCGATCGTTTCGAGTGGAAAGCAATCCGGCCGTCAATGGTGATTCATGGCCTGACAGATATAAACAACTATAATTTCGCTTCTATTCGTCGAATGCAAATCTGTGACATAGCAATTTGTAGCTTAAAACACGTCACATCGACCCACCTTGTGCCGATCTGCGACGAACTTGCATAGTTTCGTCAAACATCGATCGTTTCGAGTGGTAGGCAATCCGGCCGTCAATGGTGATTCATGGCCTCACAGATATAAACAACAATAACTCCGCTTCTATTCGTCGTATGCAAATCTGCGACATAGCAATTTGTAGCATAAAACACGTCAAATCGACCCACCTTGTGCCGATCTGCGACGAACTTGCATGGTTTCGTCAAACGTCGATCGTTTCGAGTGGTAGGGAATCCGGCCGTCAATGGTGATTCATGGCCTCACAGATATAAACAACAATAACTCCGCTTCTATTCGTCGTATGCAAATCTGCGACATAGCAATTTGTAGCATAAAACACGCCCCAACGAACCACCTTATACCGATCTGCGACGAACTTGCATAGTTTTGTCAAACATCGATCGTTTCGAGTGGAAAGCAATCCGGCCGTCAATGATGATTCATGGCCTCACAGATATAAACAACAATAACTCCGCTTCTATTCGTCGTATGCGAATATGCGACATAGCAATTTGTAGCTTAAAACACGCCACATCGAACCACCTTGTGCTGATCTGCGACGAACTTGCATAGTTTCGTCAAACGTCGATCGTTTCGAGTGGTAGGCAATCCGGCCGTCAACGGTGATTCATGGCCTCACAGATATAAACAACTATAACTCCGCTTCTATTCGTCGAATGCAAATCTGCGACATAGCAATTTGTAGCATAAAACACGTCACATCGACCCACCTTGTGCCGATGTGCGACGAACTTGCATAGTTTCGTCAAACGTCGATCGTTTCGAGTGGTAGGCAATCCGGTCGTCAATGGTGATTCATGGCCTCACAGATATAAACAACTATAACTCCGCTTATATTCGTCGAATGCAAATCTGCGACATAGCAATTTGTAGCTTAAAACACGCCCCAACGAACCACCTTATACCGATCTGCGACGAACTTGCATAGTTTTGTCAAACATCGATCGTTTCGAGTGGAAATCAATCCGGCCGTCAATGGTGATTCATGGCCTGACAACAATAACTCCGCTTCTATTCGTCGAATGCAAATCTGCGACATAGCAATTTGTAGCTTAAAACACGTCACATCGAACCACCTTGTGCCGATCTGCGACGAACTTGCATAGTTTCGTCAAACGTCGATCGTTTCGAGTGGTAGGCAATCCGGCCGTCAATGGTGATTCATGGCCTCACAGATATAAACAACTATAACTCCGCTTCTATTCGCCGTATGCAAATCTGCGTCATAGCAATTTGTAGCATAAAACACGGCCCAACCACCCACCTTATACCGATCTGCGACGAACTTGCATAGTTTTGTCAAACATCGATCGTTTCGAGTGGAAAGCAATCCGGCCGTCAATGGCGATTCATGGCCTCACAGATATAAACAACTATAACTCCGCTTCTATTCGCCGTATGCAAATCTGCGACGTAGCAATTTGTAGCATAAAACACGGCCCAACGACCCACCTTATACCGATCTGCATCGAACTTGCATAGTTTTGTCAAACATCGATCGTTTCGAGTGGAAAGCAATCCGGCCGTCAATGGTGATTCATGGCCTGACAGATATAAACAACTATAACTCCGCTTCTATTCGTCGAATGCAAATCTGTGACATAGCAATTTGTAGCTTAAAACACGTCACATCGACCCACCTTGTGCCGATCTGCGACGAACTTGCATAGTTTCGTCAAACATCGATCGTTTCGAGTGGTAGGCAATCCGGCCGTCAATGGTGATTCACGGCCTCCCAGATATAAACAACTATAACTCCGCTTCTATTCGTCGAATGCAAATCTGCGACATAGCAATTTGTAGCTTAAAGCACGTCACATCGACCCACCTTGTGCCGATCTGCGACGAACTTGCATGGTTTCGTCAAACGTCGATCGTTTCGAGTGGTAGGGAATCCGGCCGTCAATGGTGATTCATGGCCTCACAGATATAAACAACAATAACTCCGCTTCTATTCGTCGTATGCAAATCTGCGACATAGCAATTTGTAGCATAAAACACGCCCCAACGAACCACCTTATACCGATCTGCGACGAACTTGCATAGTTTTGTCAAACATCGATCGTTTCGAGTTGAAAGCAATCCGGCCGTCAATGATGATTCATGGCCTCACAGATATAAACAACAATAACTCCGCTTCTATTCGTCGTATGCGAATATGCGACATAGCAATTTGTAGCTTAAAACACGCCACATCGAACCACCTTGTGCCGATCTGCGACGCACTTGCATAGTTTCGTCAAACGTCGATCGTTTCGAGTGGTAGGCAATCCGGCCGTCAACGGTGATTCATGGCCTCACAGATATAAACAACTATAACTCCGCTTCTATTCGTCGTATGCGAATATGCGACATAGCAATTTGTAGCTTCAAACACGTCACATCGACCCACCTTGTGCCGATGTGCGACGAACTTGCATAGTTTCGTCAAACGTCGATCGTTTCGAGTGGTAGGCAATCCGGTCGTCAATGGTGATTCATGGCCTCACAGATATAAACAACTATAACTCCGCTTATATTCGTCGAATGCAAATCTGCGACATAGCAATTTGTAGCTTAAAACACGCCCCAACGAACCACCTTATACCGATCTGCGACGAACTTGCATAGTTTTGTCAAACATCGATCGTTTCGAGTGGAAATCAATCCGGCCGTCAATGGTGATTCATGGCCTGACAACTATAACTCCGCTTCTATTCGTCGAATGCAAATCTGCGACATAGCAATTTGTAGCTTAAAACACGTCACATCGAACCACCTTGTGCCGATCTGCGACGAACTTGCATAGTTTCGTCAAACGTCGATCGTTTCGAGTGGTAGGCAATCCGGCCGTCAATGGTGATTCATGGCCTCACAGATATAAACAACTATAACTCCGCTTCTATTCGCCGTATGCAAATCTGCGTCATAGCAATTTGTAGCATAAAACACGGCCCAACCACCCACCTTATACCGATCTGCGACGAACTTGCATAGTTTTGTCAAACATCGATCGTTTCGAGTGGAAAGCAATCCGGCCGTCAATGGCGATTCATGGCCTCACAGATATAAACAACTATAACTCCGCTTCTATTCGCCGTATGCAAATCTGCGACGTAGCAATTTGTAGCATAAAACACGGCCCAACGACCCACCTTATACCGATCTGCATCGAACTTGCATAGTTTTGTCAAACATCGATCGTTTCGAGTGGAAAGCAATCCGGCCGTCAATGGTGATTCATGGCCTGACAGATATAAACAACTATAATTTCGCTTCTATTCGTCGAATGCAAATCTGTGACATAGCAATTTGTAGCTTAAAACACGTCACATCGACCCACCTTGTGCCGATCTGCGACGAACTTGCATAGTTTCGTCAAACATCGATCGTTTCGAGTGGTAGGCAATCCGGCCGTCAATGGTGATTCATGGCCTCACAGATATAAACAACAATAACTCCGCTTCTATTCGTCGTATGCAAATCTGCGACATAGCAATTTGTAGCATAAAACACGTCAAATCGACCCACCTTGTGCCGATCTGCGACGAACTTGCATGGTTTCGTCAAACGTCGATCGTTTCGAGTGGTAGGGAATCCGGCCGTCAATGGTGATTCATGGCCTCACAGATATAAACAACAATAACTCCGCTTCTATTCGTCGTATGCAAATCTGCGACATAGCAATTTGTAGCATAAAACACGCCCCAACGAACCACCTTATACCGATCTGCGACGAACTTGCATAGTTTTGTCAAACATCGATCGTTTCGAGTGGAAAGCAATCCGGCCGTCAATGATGATTCATGGCCTCACAGATATAAACAACAATAACTCCGCTTCTATTCGTCGTATGCGAATATGCGACATAGCAATTTGTAGCTTAAAACACGCCACATCGAACCACCTTGTGCTGATCTGCGACGAACTTGCATAGTTTCGTCAAACGTCGATCGTTTCGAGTGGTAGGCAATCCGGCCGTCAACGGTGATTCATGGCCTCACAGATATAAACAACTATAACTCCGCTTCTATTCGTCGAATGCAAATCTGCGACATAGCAATTTGTAGCATAAAACACGTCACATCGACCCACCTTGTGCCGATCTGCGACGAACTTGCATGGTTTCGTCAAACGTCGATCGTTTCGAGTGTTAGGGAATCCGGCCGTCAATGGTGATTCATGGCCTCACAGATATAAACAACAATAACTCCGCTTCTGTTCGTCGAATGCAAATCTGCGACATAGCAATTTGTAGCTTAAAACACGTCACATCGAACCACCTTGTGCCGATCTGCGACGAACGTGCGTAGTTTCGTCAAACGTCGATCGTTTCGAGTGGTAGGCAATCCGGCCGTCAATGGTGATTCATGGCCTCACAGATATAAACAACTATAACTCCGCTTCTATTCGTCGTATGCAAATCTGCGACATAGCAATTTGTAGCATAAAACACGCCCCAACGAACCACCTTATACCGATCTGCGACGAACTTGCATAGTTTTGTCAAACATCGATCGTTTCGAGTGGAAAGCAATCCGGCCGTCAATGATGATTCATGGCCTCACAGATATAAACAACAATAACTCCGCTTCTATTCGTCGTATGCGAATATGCGACATAGCAATTTGTAGCTTAAAACACGCCACATCGAACCACCTTGTGCCGATCTGCGACGCACTTGCATAGTTTCGTCAAACGTCGATCGTTTCGAGTGGTAGGCAATCCGGTCGTCAACGGTGATTCATGGCCTCACAGATATAAACAACAATAACTCCGCTTCTATTCGTCGTATGCAAATCTGCGACATAGCAATTTGTAGCATAAAACACGCCCCAACGAACCACCTTATACCGATCTGCGACGAACTTGCATAGTTTTGTCAAACATCGATCGTTTCGAGTGGAAAGCAATCCGGCCGTCAATGATGATTCATGGCCTCACAGATATAAACAACAATAACTCCGCTTCTATTCGTCGTATGCGAAGATGCGACATAGCAATTTGTAGCTTAAAACACGCCACATCGAACCACCTTGTGCTGATCTGCGACGAACTTGCATAGTTTCGTCAAACGTCGATCGTTTCGAGTGGTAGGCAATCCGGCCGTCAACGGTGATTCATGGCCTCACAGATATAAACAACTATAACTCCGCTTCTATTCGTCGAATGCAAATCTGCGACATAGCAATTTGTAGCATAAAACACGTCACATCGACCCACCTTGTGCCGATCTGCGACGAACTTGCATGGTTTCGTCAAACGTCGATCGTTTCGAGTGTTAGGGAATCCGGCCGTCAATGGTGATTCATGGCCTCACAGATATAAACAACAATAACTCCGCTTCTGTTCGTCGAATGCAAATCTGCGACATAGCAATTTGTAGCTTAAAACACGTCACATCGAACCACCTTGTGCCGATCTGCGACGAACGTGCGTAGTTTCGTCAAACGTCGATCGTTTCGAGTGGTAGGCAATCCGGCCGTCAATGGTGATTCATGGCCTCACAGATATAAACAACTATAACTCCGCTTCTATTCGTCGTATGCAAATCTGCGACATAGCAATTTGTAGCATAAAACACGCCCCAACGAACCACCTTATACCGATCTGCGACGAACTTGCATAGTTTTGTCAAACATCGATCGTTTCGAGTGGAAAGCAATCCGGCCGTCAATGATGATTCATGGCCTCACAGATATAAACAACAATAACTCCGCTTCTATTCGTCGTATGCGAATATGCGACATAGCAATTTGTAGCTTAAAACACGCCACATCGAACCACCTTGTGCTGATCTGCGACGAACTTGCATAGTTTCGTCAAACGTCGATCGTTTCGAGTGGTAGGCAATCCGGCCGTCAACGGTGATTCATGGCCTCACAGATATAAACAACTATAACTCCGCTTCTATTCGTCGAATGCAAATCTGCGACATAGCAATTTGTAGCATAAAACACGTCACATCGACCCACCTTGTGCCGATCTGCGACGAACTTGCATGGTTTCGTCAAACGTCGATCGTTTCGAGTGTTAGGGAATCCGGCCGTCAATGGTGATTCATGGCCTCACAGATATAAACAACAATAACTCCGCTTCTGTTCGTCGAATGCAAATCTGCGACATAGCAATTTGTAGCTTAAAACACGTCACATCGAACCACCTTGTGCCGATCTGCGACGAACGTGCGTAGTTTCGTCAAACGTCGATCGTTTCGAGTGGTAGGCAATCCGGCCGTCAATGGTGATTCATGGCCTCACAGATATAAACAACTATAACTCCGCTTCTATTCGTCGTATGCAAATCTGCGACATAGCAATTTGTAGCATAAAACACGCCCCAACGAACCACCTTATACCGATCTGCGACGAACTTGCATAGTTTTGTCAAACATCGATCGTTTCGAGTGGAAAGCAATCCGGCCGTCAATGGTGATTCATGGCCTCACAGATATAAACAACAATAACTCCGCTTCTATTCGTCGTATGCGAATATGCGACATAGCAATTTGTAGCTTAAAACACGCCACATCGAACCACCTTGTGCCGATCTGCGACGCACTTGCATAGTTTCGTCAAACGTCGATCGTTTCGAGTGGTAGGCAATCCGGTCGTCAACGGTGATTCATGGCCTCACAGATATAAACAACTATAACTCCGCTTCTATTCGTCATATGCAAATCTGCGACGTAGCAATTTGTAGCATAAAACACGGCCCAACGACCCACCTTATAGCGATCTGCATCGAACTTGCATAGTTTTGTCAAACATCGATCGTTTCGAGTGGAAAGCAATCCGGCCGTCAATGGTAATTCATGGCCTGACAAATATAAACAACTATAACTCCGCTTCTATTCGTCGAATGCAAATCTGTGACATAGCAATTTGTAGCTTAAAACACGTCACATCGACCCACCTTGTGCCGATCTGCGACGAACGTGCATAGTTTCGTCAAACGTCGATCGTTTCGAGTGGTAGGGAATCCGGCCGTCAATGGTGATTCACGGCCTCCCAGATATAAACAACTATAACTCCGCTTCTATTCGTCGAATGCAAACCTGCGACATAGCAATTTGTAGCTTAAAACACGTCACATCGACCCACCTTGTGCCGATCTGCCACGAACTTGCATGGTTTCGTCAAACGTCGATCGTTTCGAGTGGTAGGGAATCCGGCCGTCAATGGTGATTCATGGCCTCACAGATATAAACAACAATAACTCCGCTTCTGTTCGTCGAATGCAATTCTGCGACATAGCAATTTGTAGCTTAAAACACGTCACATCGAACCACGTTGTGCCGATCTGCGACGAACGTGCGTAGTTTCGTCAAACGTCGATCGTTTCGAGTGGTAGGCAATCCGGCCGTCAATGGTGATTCATGGCCTCACAGATATAAACAACTATAACTCCGCTTCTATTCGTCGTATGCAAATCTGCGACATAGCAATTTGTAGCATAAAACACGCCCCAACGAACCACCTTATACCGATCTGCGACGAACTTGCATAGTTTTGTCAAACATCGATCGTTTCGAGTGGAAAGCAATCCGGCCGTCAATGATGATTCATGGCCTCACAGATATAAACAACAATAACTCCGCTTCTATTCGTCGTATGCGAATATGCGACATAGCAATTTGTAGCTTAAGACACGCCACATCGAACCACCTTGTGCCGATCTGCGACGCACTTGCATAGTTTCGTCAAACGTCGATCGTTTCGAGTGGTAGGCAATCCGGCCGTCAACGGTGATTCATGGCCTCACAGATATAAACAACTATAACTCCGCTTCTATTCGTCGTATGCGAATATGCGACATAGCAATTTGTAGCTTCAAACACGTCACATCGACCCACCTTGTGCCGATGTGCGACGAACTTGCATAGTTTCGTCAAACGTCGATCGTTTCGAGTGGTAGGCAATCCGGTCGTCAATGGTGATTCATGGCCTCACAGATATAAACAACTATAACTCCGCTTATATTCGTCGAATGCAAATCTGCGACATAGCAATTTGTAGCTTAAAACACGCCCCAACGAACCACCTTATACCGATCTGCGACGAACTTGCATAGTTTTGTCAAACATCGATCGTTTCGAGTGGAAATCAATCCGGCCGTCAATGGTGATTCATGGCCTGACAACTATAACTCCGCTTCTATTCGCCGTATGCAAATCTGCGTCATAGCAATTTGTAGCATAAAACACGGCCCAACCACCCACCTTATACCGATCTGCGACGAACTTGCATAGTTTTGTCAAACATCGATCGTTTCGAGTGGAAAGCAATCCGGCCGTCAATGGCGATTCATGGCCTCACAGATATAAACAACTATAACTCCGCTTCTATTCGCCGTATGCAAATCTGCGACGTAGCAATTTGTAGCATAAAACACGGCCCAACGACCCACCTTATACCGATCTGCATCGAACTTGCATAGTTTTGTCAAACATCGATCGTTTCGAGTGGAAAGCAATCCGGCCGTCAATGGTGATTCATGGCCTGACAGATATAAACAACTATAACTCCGCTTCTATTCGTCGAATGCAAATCTGTGACATAGCAATTTGTAGCTTAAAACACGTCACATCGACCCACCTTGTGCCGATCTGCGACGAACTTGCATAGTTTCGTCAAACATCGATCGTTTCGAGTGGTAGGCAATCCGGCCGTCAATGGTGATTCACGGCCTCCCAGATATAAACAACTATAACTCCGCTTCTATTCGTCGAATGCAAATCTGCGACATAGCAATTTGTAGCTTAAAGCACGTCACATCGACCCACCTTGTGCCGATCTGCGACGAACTTGCATGGTTTCGTCAAACGTCGATCGTTTCGAGTGGTAGGGAATCCGGCCGTCAATGGTGATTCATGGCCTCACAGATATAAACAACAATAACTCCGCTTCTATTCGTCGTATGCAAATCTGCGACATAGCAATTTGTAGCATAAAACACGCCCCAACGAACCACCTTATACCGATCTGCGACGAACTTGCATAGTTTTGTCAAACATCGATCGTTTCGAGTGGAAAGCAATCCGGCCGTCAATGATGATTCATGGCCTCACAGATATAAACAACAATAACTCCGCTTCTATTCGTCGTATGCGAATATGCGACATAGCAATTTGTAGCTTAAAACACGCCACATCGAACCACCTTGTGCCGATCTGCGACGCACTTGCATAGTTTCGTCAAACGTCGATCGTTTCGAGTGGTAGGCAATCCGGCCGTCAATGGTGATTCATGGCCTCACAGATATAAACAACTATAACTCCGCTTCTATTCGTCGTATGCGAATATGCGACATAGCAATTTGTAGCTTCAAACACGTCACATCGACCCACCTTGTGCCGATGTGCGACGAACTTGCATAGTTTCGTCAAACGTCGATCGTTTCGAGTGGTAGGCAATCCGGTCGTCAATGGTGATTCATGGCCTCACAGATATAAACAACTATAACTCCGCTTATATTCGTCGAATGCAAATCTGCGACATAGCAATTTGTAGCTTAAAACACGCCCCAACGAACCACCTTATACCGATCTGCGACGAACTTGCATAGTTTTGTCAAACATCGATCGTTTCGAGTGGAAATCAATCCGGCCGTCAATGGTGATTCATGGCCTGACAACTATAACTCCGCTTCTATTCGTCGAATGCAAATCTGCGACATAGCAATTTGTAGCTTAAAACACGTCACATCGAACCACCTTGTGCCGATCTGCGACGAACTTGCATAGTTTCGTCAAACGTCGATCGTTTCGAGTGGTAGGCAATCCGGCCGTCAATGGTGATTCATGGCCTCACAGATATAAACAACTATAACTCCGCTTCTATTCGCCGTATGCAAATCTGCGTCATAGCAATTTGTAGCATAAAACACGGCCCAACCACCCACCTTATACCGATCTGCGACGAACTTGCATAGTTTTGTCAAACATCGATCGTTTCGAGTGGAAAGCAATCCGGCCGTCAATGGCGATTCATGGCCTCACAGATATAAACAACTATAACTCCGCTTCTATTCGCCGTATGCAAATCTGCGACGTAGCAATTTGTAGCATAAAACACGGCCCAACGACCCACCTTATACCGATCTGCATCGAACTTGCATAGTTTTGTCAAACATCGATCGTTTCGAGTGGAAAGCAATCCGGCCGTCAATGGTGATTCATGGCCTGACAGATATAAACAACTATAATTTCGCTTCTATTCGTCGAATGCAAATCTGTGACATAGCAATTTGTAGCTTAAAACACGTCACATCGACCCACCTTGTGCCGATCTGCGACGAACTTGCATAGTTTCGTCAAACATCGATCGTTTCGAGTGGTAGGCAATCCGGCCGTCAATGGTGATTCATGGCCTCACAGATATAAACAACAATAACTCCGCTTCTATTCGTCGTATGCAAATCTGCGACATAGCAATTTGTAGCATAAAACACGTCACATCGACCCACCTTGTGCCGATCTGCGACGAACTTGCATGGTTTCGTCAAACGTCGATCGTTTCGAGTGGTAGGGAATCCGGCCGTCAATGGTGATTCATGGCCTCACAGATATAAACAACAATAACTCCGCTTCTATTCGTCGTATGCAAATCTGCGACATAGCAATTTGTAGCATAAAACACGCCCCAACGAACCACCTTATACCGATCTGCGACGAACTTGCATAGTTTTGTCAAACATCGATCGTTTCGAGTGGAAAGCAATCCGGCCGTCAATGATGATTCATGGCCTCACAGATATAAACAACAATAACTCCGCTTCTATTCGTCGTATGCGAATATGCGACATAGCAATTTGTAGCTTAAAACACGCCACATCGAACCACCTTGTGCTGATCTGCGACGAACTTGCATAGTTTCGTCAAACGTCGATCGTTTCGAGTGGTAGGCAATCCGGCCGTCAACGGTGATTCATGGCCTCACAGATATAAACAACTATAACTCCGCTTCTATTCGTCGAATGCAAATCTGCGACATAGCAATTTGTAGCATAAAACACGTCACATCGACCCACCTTGTGCCGATCTGCGACGAACTTGCATGGTTTCGTCAAACGTCGATCGTTTCGAGTGTTAGGGAATCCGGCCGTCAATGGTGATTCATGGCCTCACAGATATAAACAACAATAACTCCGCTTCTGTTCGTCGAATGCAAATCTGCGATATAGCAATTTGTAGCTTAAAACACGTCACATCGAACCACCTTGTGCCGATCTGCGACGAACGTGCGTAGTTTCCTCAAACGTCGATCGTTTCGAGTGGTAGGCAATCCGGCCGTCAATGGTGATTCATGGCCTCACAGATATAAACAACTATAACTCCGCTTCTATTCGTCGTATGCAAATCTGCGACATAGCAATTTGTAGCATAAAACACGCCCCAACGAACCACCTTATACCGATCTGCGACGAACTTGCATAGTTTTGTCAAACATCGATCGTTTCGAGTGGAAAGCAATCCGGCCGTCAATGATGATTCATGGCCTCACAGATATAAACAACAATAACTCCGCTTCTATTCGTCGTATGCGAATCTGCGACATAGCAATTTGTAGCTTAAAACACGCCACATCGAACCACCTTGTGCCGATCTGCGACGCACTTGCATAGTTTCGTCAAACGTCGATCGTTTCGAGTGGTAGGCAATCCGGTCGTCAACGGTGATTCATGGCCTCACAGATATAAACAACAATAACTCCGCTTCTATTCGTCGTATGCAAATCTGCGACATAGCAATTTGTAGCATAAAACACGCCCCAACGAACCACCTTATACCGATCTGCGACGAACTTGCATAGTTTTGTCAAACATCGATCGTTTCGAGTGGAAAGCAATCCGGCCGTCAATGATGATTCATGGCCTCACAGATATAAACAACAATAACTCCGCTTCTATTCGTCGTATGCGAAGATGCGACATAGCAATTTGTAGCTTAAAACACGCCACATCGAACCACCTTGTGCTGATCTGCGACGAACTTGCATAGTTTCGTCAAACGTCGATCGTTTCGAGTGGTAGGCAATCCGGCCGTCAACGGTGATTCATGGCCTCACAGATATAAACAACTATAACTCCGCTTCTATTCGTCGAATGCAAATCTGCGACATAGCAATTTGTAGCATAAAACACGTCACATCGACCCACCTTGTGCCGATCTGCGACGAACTTGCATGGTTTCGTCAAACGTCGATCGTTTCGAGTGTTAGGGAATCCGGCCGTCAATGGTGATTCATGGCCTCACAGATATAAACAACAATAACTCCGCTTCTGTTCGTCGAATGCAAATCTGCGACATAGCAATTTGTAGCTTAAAACACGTCACATCGAACCACCTTGTGCCGATCTGCGACGAACGTGCGTAGTTTCGTCAAACGTCGATCGTTTCGAGTGGTAGGCAATCCGGCCGTCAATGGTGATTCATGGCCTCACAGATATAAACAACTATAACTCCGCTTATATTCGTCGAATGCAAATCTGCGACATAGCAATTTGTAGCTTAAAACACGCCCCAACGAACCACCTTATACCGATCTGCGACGAACTTGCATAGTTTTGTCAAACATCGATCGTTTCGAGTGGAAATCAATCCGGCCGTCAATGGTGATTCATGGCCTGACAACTATAACTCCGCTTCTATTCGTCGAATGCAAATCTGCGACATAGCAATTTGTAGCTTAAAACACGTCACATCGAACCACCTTGTGCCGATCTGCGACGAACTTGCATAGTTTCGTCAAACGTCGATCGTTTCGAGTGGTAGGCAATCCGGCCGTCAATGGTGATTCATGGCCTCACAGATATAAACAACTATAACTCCGCTTCTATTCGCCGTATGCAAATCTGCGTCATAGCAATTTGTAGCATAAAACACGGCCCAACCACCCACCTTATACCGATCTGCGACGAACTTGCATAGTTTTGTCAAACATCGATCGTTTCGAGTGGAAAGCAATCCGGCCGTCAATGGCGATTCATGGCCTCACAGATATAAACAACTATAACTCCGCTTCTATTCGCCGTATGCAAATCTGCGACGTAGCAATTTGTAGCATAAAACACGGCCCAACGACCCACCTTATACCGATCTGCATCGAACTTGCATAGTTTTGTCAAACATCGATCGTTTCGAGTGGAAAGCAATCCGGCCGTCAATGGTGATTCATGGCCTGACAGATATAAACAACTATAATTTCGCTTCTATTCGTCGAATGCAAATCTGTGACATAGCAATTTGTAGCTTAAAACACGTCACATCGACCCACCTTGTGCCGATCTGCGACGAACTTGCATAGTTTCGTCAAACATCGATCGTTTCGAGTGGTAGGCAATCCGGCCGTCAATGGTGATTCATGGCCTCACAGATATAAACAACAATAACTCCGCTTCTATTCGTCGTATGCAAATCTGCGACATAGCAATTTGTAGCATAAAACACGTCAAATCGACCCACCTTGTGCCGATCTGCGACGAACTTGCATGGTTTCGTCAAACGTCGATCGTTTCGAGTGGTAGGGAATCCGGCCGTCAATGGTGATTCATGGCCTCACAGATATAAACAACAATAACTCCGCTTCTATTCGTCGTATGCAAATCTGCGACATAGCAATTTGTAGCATAAAACACGCCCCAACGAACCACCTTATACCGATCTGCGACGAACTTGCATAGTTTTGTCAAACATCGATCGTTTCGAGTGGAAAGCAATCCGGCCGTCAATGATGATTCATGGCCTCACAGATATAAACAACAATAACTCCGCTTCTATTCGTCGTATGCGAATATGCGACATAGCAATTTGTAGCTTAAAACACGCCACATCGAACCACCTTGTGCTGATCTGCGACGAACTTGCATAGTTTCGTCAAACGTCGATCGTTTCGAGTGGTAGGCAATCCGGCCGTCAACGGTGATTCATGGCCTCACAGATATAAACAACTATAACTCCGCTTCTATTCGTCGAATGCAAATCTGCGACATAGCAATTTGTAGCATAAAACACGTCACATCGACCCACCTTGTGCCGATCTGCGACGAACTTGCATGGTTTCGTCAAACGTCGATCGTTTCGAGTGTTAGGGAATCCGGCCGTCAATGGTGATTCATGGCCTCACAGATATAAACAACAATAACTCCGCTTCTGTTCGTCGAATGCAAATCTGCGACATAGCAATTTGTAGCTTAAAACACGTCACATCGAACCACCTTGTGCCGATCTGCGACGAACGTGCGTAGTTTCCTCAAACGTCGATCGTTTCGAGTGGTAGGCAATCCGGCCGTCAATGGTGATTCATGGCCTCACAGATATAAACAACTATAACTCCGCTTCTATTCGTCGTATGCAAATCTGCGACATAGCAATTTGTAGCATAAAACACGCCCCAACGAACCACCTTATACCGATCTGCGACGAACTTGCATAGTTTTGTCAAACATCGATCGTTTCGAGTGGAAAGCAATCCGGCCGTCAATGATGATTCATGGCCTCACAGATATAAACAACAATAACTCCGCTTCTATTCGTCGTATGCGAATATGCGACATAGCAATTTGTAGCTTAAAACACGCCACATCGAACCACCTTGTGCCGATCTGCGACGCACTTGCATAGTTTCGTCAAACGTCGATCGTTTCGAGTGGTAGGCAATCCGGTCGTCAACGGTGATTCATGGCCTCACAGATATAAACAACAATAACTCCGCTTCTATTCGTCGTATGCAAATCTGCGACATAGCAATTTGTAGCATAAAACACGCCCCAACGAACCACCTTATACCGATCTGCGACGAACTTGCATAGTTTTGTCAAACATCGATCGTTTCGAGTGGAAAGCAATCCGGCCGTCAATGATGATTCATGGCCTCACAGATATAAACAACAATAACTCCGCTTCTATTCGTCGTATGCGAAGATGCGACATAGCAATTTGTAGCTTAAAACACGCCACATCGAACCACCTTGTGCTGATCTGCGACGAACTTGCATAGTTTCGTCAAACGTCGATCGTTTCGAGTGGTAGGCAATCCGGCCGTCAACGGTGATTCATGGCCTCACAGATATAAACAACTATAACTCCGCTTCTATTCGTCGAATGCAAATCTGCGACATAGCAATTTGTAGCATAAAACACGTCACATCGACCCACCTTGTGCCGATCTGCCACGAACTTGCATGGTTTCGTCAAACGTCGATCGTTTCGAGTGGTAGGGAATCCGGCCGTCAATGGTGATTCATGGCCTCACAGATATAAACAACAATAACTCCGCTTCTGTTCGTCGAATGCAATTCTGCGACATAGCAATTTGTAGCTTAAAACACGTCACATCGAACCACGTTGTGCCGATCTGCGACGAACGTGCGTAGTTTCGTCAAACGTCGATCGTTTCGAGTGGTAGGCAATCCGGCCGTCAATGGTGATTCATGGCCTCACAGATATAAACAACTATAACTCCGCTTCTATTCGTCGTATGCAAATCTGCGACATAGCAATTTGTAGCATAAAACACGCCCCAACGAACCACCTTATACCGATCTGCGACGAACTTGCATAGTTTTGTCAAACATCGATCGTTTCGAGTGGAAAGCAATCCGGCCGTCAATGATGATTCATGGCCTCACAGATATAAACAACAATAACTCCGCTTCTATTCGTCGTATGCGAATATGCGACATAGCAATTTGTAGCTTAAAACACGCCACATCGATCCACCTTGTGCCGATCTGCGACGCACTTGCATAGTTTCGTCAAACGTCGATCGTTTCGAGTGGTAGGCAATCCGGCCGTCAACGGTGATTCATGGCCTCACAGATATAAACAACTATAACTCCGCTTCTATTCGTCGTATGCGAATATGCGACATAGCAATTTGTAGCTTAAAACACGTCACATCGACCCACCTTCTGCCGATCTGCGACGAACTTGCATGGTTTCGTCAAACGTCGATCGTTTCGAGTGGTAGGGAATCCGGCCGTCAATGGTGATTCACGGCCTCACAGATATAAACAACTATAACTCCGCTTCTATTCGTCGAATGCAAATCTGCGGCATAGCAATTTGAAGCATAAAACACGTCACATCGACCCACCTTGTGCCGATCTGCGACGAACTTGCATGGTTTAGTCAAACGTCGATCGTTTCGAGTGGTAGGGAATCCGGCCGTCAATGGTGATTCATGGCCTCACAGATATAAACAACAATAACTCCGCTTCTATTCGTCGTATGCGAATATGCGACATAGCAATTTGTAGCTTAAAACACGTCACATCGACCCACCTTCTGCCGATCTGCGACGAACTTGCATGGTTTCGTCAAACGTCGATCGTTTCGAGTTGTAGGGAATCCGGCCGTCAATGGTGATTCATGGCCTCACAGATATAAACAACTATAACTCCGCTTCTATTCGTCGAATGCAAATCTGCGGCATAGCAATTTGTAGCTTAAAACACGTCACATCGACCCACCTTGTGCCGATCTGCGACGAACTTGCATAGTTTCGTCAAACATCGATCGTTTCGAGTGGTAGGCAATCCGGCCGTCAATGGTGATTCATGGCCTCACAGATATAAACAACAATAACTCCGCTTCTATTCGTCGTATGCAAATCTGCGACATAGCAATTTGTAGCATAAAACACGCCCCAACGAACCACCTTATACCGATCTGCGACGAACTTGCACAGTTTTGTCAAACATCGATCGTTTCGAGTGGAAAGCAATCCGGCCGTCAATGGTGATTCATGGCCTGACAGATATAAACAACTATAACTCCGCTTCTATTCGTCGTATGCGAATCTGCGACCTTGCAATTTGTAGCTTAAAACACGCCCCAACGAACCACCTTATACCGACCTGCGATGAACTTGCATAGTTTTGTCAAACATCGATCGTTTCGAGTGGAAATCAATCCGGCCGTCAATGGTGATTCATGGCCTGACAACTATAACTCCGCTTCTATTCGTCGAATGCAAATCTGCGACATAGCAATTTGTAGCTTAAAACACGCCCCATCGAACCACCTTATACCGATCTGCGACGAACTTGCACAGTTTTGTCAAACATCGATCGTTTCGAGTGTAAAGCAATCCGGCCGTCAATGGTGATTCATGGCCTGACAGATATAAACAACTATAACTCCGCTTCTATTCGTCGTATGCAAATCTGCGACATAGCAATTTGTAGCTTCAAACACGTCACATCGACCCACCTTGTGCCGATGTGCGACGAACTTGCATAGTTTCGTCAAACGTCGATCGTTTCGAGTGGTAGGCAATCCGGTCGTCAATGGTGATTCATGGCCTCACAGATATAAACAACTATAACTCCGCTTATATTCGTCGAATGCAAATCTGCGACATAGCAATTTGTAGCTTAAAACACGCCCCAACGAACCACCTTATACCGATCTGCGACGAACTTGCATAGTTTTGTCAAACATCGATCGTTTCGAGTGGAAATCAATCCGGCCGTCAATGGTGATTCATGGCCTGACAACTATAACTCCGCTTCTATTCGTCGAATGCAAATCTGCGACATAGCAATTTGTAGCTTAAAACACGTCACATCGAACCACCTTGTGCCGATCTGCGACGAACTTGCATAGTTTCGTCAAACGTCGATCGTTTCGAGTGGTAGGCAATCCGGCCGTCAATGGTGATTCATGGCCTCACAGATATAAACAACTATAACTCCGCTTCTATTCGCCGTATGCAAATCTGCGTCATAGCAATTTGTAGCATAAAACACGGCCCAACCACCCACCTTATACCGATCTGCGACGAACTTGCATAGTTTTGTCAAACATCGATCGTTTCGAGTGGAAAGCAATCCGGCCGTCAATGGCGATTCATGGCCTCACAGATATAAACAACTATAACTCCGCTTCTATTCGCCGTATGCAAATCTGCGACGTAGCAATTTGTAGCATAAAACACGGCCCAACGACCCACCTTATACCGACCTGCGATGAACTTGCATAGTTTTGTCAAACATCGATCGTTTCGAGTGGAAATCAATCCGGCCGTCAATGGTGATTCATGGCCTGACAACTATAACTCCGCTTCTATTCGTCGAATGCAAATCTGCGACATAGCAATTTGTAGCTTAAAACACGCCCCATCGAACCACCTTATACCGATCTGCGACGAACTTGCACAGTTTTGTCAAACATCGATCGTTTCGAGTGGAAAGCAATCCGGCCGTCAATGGTGATTCATGGCCTGACAGATATAAACAACTATAACTCCGCTTCTATTCGTCGTATGCAAATCTGCGACATAGCAATTTGTAGCTTCAAACACGTCACATCGACCCACCTTGTGCCGATCTGCGACGAACTTGCATAGTTTCGTCAAACGTCGATCGTTTCGAGTGGTAGGCAATCCGGTCGTCAATGGTGATTCATGGCCTCACAGATATAAACAACTATAACTCCGCTTATATTCGTCGAATGCAAATCTGCGACATAGCAATTTGTAGCTTAAAACACGCCCCAACGAACCACCTTATACCGATCTGCGACGAACTTGCATAGTTTTGTCAAACATCGATCGTTTCGAGTGGAAATCAATCCGGCCGTCAATGGTGATTCATGGCCTGACAACTATAACTCCGCTTCTATTCGTCGAATGCAAATCTGCGACATAGCAATTTGTAGCTTAAAACACGTCACATCGAACCACCTTGTGCCGATCTGCGACGAACTTGCATAGTTTCGTCAAACGTCGATCGTTTCGAGTGGTAGGCAATCCGGCCGTCAATGGTGATTCATGGCCTCACAGATATAAACAACTATAACTCCGCTTCTATTCGCCGTATGCAAATCTGCGTCATAGCAATTTGTAGCATAAAACACGGCCCAACCACCCACCTTATACCGATCTGCGACGAACTTGCATAGTTTTGTCAAACATCGATCGTTTCGAGTGGAAAGCAATCCGGCCGTCAATGGCGATTCATGGCCTCACAGATATAAACAATTATAACTCCGCTTCTATTCGCCGTATGCAAATCTGCGACGTAGCAATTTGTAGCATAAAACACGGCCCAACGACCCACCTTATACCGATCTGCATCGAACTTGCATAGTTTTGTCAAACATCGATCGTTTCGAGTGGAAAGCAATCCGGCCGTCAATGGTGATTCATGGCCTGACAGATATAAACAACTATAACTCCGCTTCTATTCGTCGAATGCAAATCTGTGACATAGCAATTTGTAGCTTAAAACACGTCACATCGACCCACCTTGTGCCGATCTGCGACGAACTTGCATAGTTTCGTCAAACATCGATCGTTTCGAGTGGTAGGCAATCCGGCCGTCAATGGTGATTCATGGCCTCACAGATATAAACAACTATAATTCCGCTTCTATTCGTCGAATGCAAATCTGCGACATAGCAATTTGTAGCTTAAAGCACGTCACATCGACCCACCTTGTGCCGATCTGCAACGAACTTGCATAGTTTCGTCAAACATCGATCGTTTCGAGTGGTAGGCAATCCGGCCGTCAATGGTGATTCATGGCCTCACAGATATAAACAACAATAACTCCGCTTCTATTCGTCGTATGCAAATCTGCGACATAGCAATTTGTAGCATAAAACACGTCAAATCGACCCACCTTGTGCCGATCTGCGACGAACTTGCATGGTTTCGTCAAACGTCGATCGTTTCGAGTGGTAGGGAATCCGGCCGTCAATGGTGATTCATGGCCTCACAGATATAAACAACAATAACTCCGCTTCTATTCGTCGAATGCAAATCTGCGACATAGCAATTTGTAGCTTAAAGCACGTCACATCGACCCACCTTGTGCCGATCTGCAACGAACTTGCATAGTTTCGTCAAACATCGATCGTTTCGAGTGGTAGGCAATCCGGCCGTCAATGGTGATTCATGGCCTCACAGATATAAACAACAATAACTCCGCTTCTATTCGTCGTATGCAAATCTGCGACATAGCAATTTGTAGCATAAAACACGTCAAATCGACCCACCTTGTGCCGATCTGCGACGAACTTGCATGGTTTCGTCAAACGTCGATCGTTTCGAGTGGTAGGGAATCCGGCCGTCAATGGTGATTCATGGCCTCACAGATATAAACAACAATAACTCCGCTTCTATTCGTCGTATGCAAATCTGCGACATAGCAATTTGTAGCTTAAAACACGCCACATCGAACCACCTTGTGCCGATCTGCGACGCACTTGCATAGTTTCGTCAAACGTCGATCGTTTCGAGTGGTAGGCAATCCGGTCGTCAACGGTGATTCATGGCCTCACAGATATAAACAACTATAACTCTGCTTCTATTCGTCATATGCAAATCTGCGACGTAGCAATTTGTAGCATAAAACACGGCCCAACGACCCACCTTATAGCGATCTGCATCGAACTTGCATAGTTTTGTCAAACATCGATCGTTTCGAGTGGAAAGCAATCCGGCCGTCAATGGTGATTCATGGCCTGACAAATATAAACAACTATAACTCCGCTTCTATTCGTCGAATGCAAATCTGTGACATAGCAATTTGTAGCTTAAAACACGTCACATCGACCCACCTTGTGCCGATCTGCGACGAACGTGCATAGTTTCGTCAAACGTCGATCGTTTCGAGTGGTAGGGAATCCGGCCGTCAATGGTGATTCACGGCCTCCCAGATATAAACAACTATAACTCCGCTTCTATTCGTCGAATGCAAACCTGCGACATAGCAATTTGTAGCTTAAAACACGTCACATCGACCCACCTTGTGCCGATCTGCCACGAACTTGCATGGTTTCGTCAAACGTCGATCGTTTCGAGTGGTAGGGAATCCGGCCGTCAATGGTGATTCATGGCCTCACAGATATAAACAACAATAACTCCGCTTCTGTTCGTCGAATGCAATTCTGCGACATAGCAATTTGTAGCTTAAAACACGTCACATCGAACCACGTTGTGCCGATCTGCGACGAACGTGCATAGTTTCGTCAAACGTCGATCGTTTCGAGTGGTAGGCAATCCGGCCGTCAACGGTGATTCATGGCCTCACAGATATAAACAACTATAACTCCGCTTCTATTCGTCGTATGCAAATCTGCGACATAGCAATTTGTAGCATAAAACACGCCCCAACGAACCACCTTATACCGATCTGCGACGAACTTGCATAGTTTTGTCAAACATCGATCGTTTCGAGTGGAAAGCAATCCGGCCGTCAATGATGATTCATGGCCTCACAGATATAAACAACAATAACTCCGCTTCTATTCGTCGTATGCGAATATGCGACATAGCAATTTGTAGCTTAAAACACGCCACATCGATCCACCTTGTGCCGATCTGCGACGCACTTGCATAGTTTCGTCAAACGTCGATCGTTTCGAGTGGTAGGCAATCCGGCCGTCAATGGTGATTCATGGCCTCACAGATATAAACAACTATAACTCCGCTTCTATTCGTCGTATGCGAATATGCGACATAGCAATTTGTAGCTTAAAACACGTCACATCGACCCACCTTCTGCCGATCTGCGACGAACTTGCATGGTTTCGTCAAACGTCGATCGTTTCGAGTGGTAGGGAATCCGGCCGTCAATGGTGATTCACGGCCTCACAGATATAAACAACTATAACTCCGCTTCTATTCGTCGAATGCAAATCTGCGGCATAGCAATTTGAAGCATAAAACACGTCACATCGACCCACCTTGTGCCGATCTGCGACGAACTTGCATGGTTTAGTCAAACGTCGATCGTTTCGAGTGGTAGGGAATCCGGCCGTCAATGGTGATTCATGGCCTCACAGATATAAACAACAATAACTCCGCTTCTATTCGTCGTATGCGAATATGCGACATAGCAATTTGTAGCTTAAAACACGTCACATCGACCCACCTTCTGCCGATCTGCGACGAACTTGCATGGTTTCGTCAAACGTCGATCGTTTCGAGTTGTAGGGAATCCGGCCGTCAATGGTGATTCATGGCCTCACAGATATAAACAACTATAACTCCGCTTCTATTCGTCGAATGCAAATCTGCGGCATAGCAATTTGTAGCTTAAAACACGTCACATCGACCCACCTTGTGCCGATCTGCGACGAACTTGCATAGTTTCGTCAAACATCGATCGTTTCGAGTGGTAGGCAATCCGGCCGTCAATGGTGATTCATGGCCTCACAGATATAAACAACAATAACTCCGCTTCTATTCGTCGTATGCAAATCTGCGACATAGCAATTTGTAGCATAAAACACGCCCCAACGAACCACCTTATACCGATCTGCGACGAACTTGCACAGTTTTGTCAAACATCGATCGTTTCGAGTGGAAAGCAATCCGGCCGTCAATGGTGATTCATGGCCTGACAGATATAAACAACTATAACTCCGCTTCTATTCGTCGTATGCGAATCTGCGACCTTGCAATTTGTAGCTTAAAACACGCCCCAACGAACCACCTTATACCGACCTGCGATGAACTTGCATAGTTTTGTCAAACATCGATCGTTTCGAGTGGAAATCAATCCGGCCGTCAATGGTGATTCATGGCCTGACAACTATAACTCCGCTTCTATTCGTCGAATGCAAATCTGCGACATAGCAATTTGTAGCTTAAAACACGCCCCATCGAACCACCTTATACCGATCTGCGACGAACTTGCACAGTTTTGTCAAACATCGATCGTTTCGAGTGTAAAGCAATCCGGCCGTCAATGGTGATTCATGGCCTGACAGATATAAACAACTATAACTCCGCTTCTATTCGTCGTATGCAAATCTGCGACATAGCAATTTGTAGCTTCAAACACGTCACATCGACCCACCTTGTGCCGATGTGCGACGAACTTGCATAGTTTCGTCAAACGTCGATCGTTTCGAGTGGTAGGCAATCCGGTCGTCAATGGTGATTCATGGCCTCACAGATATAAACAACTATAACTCCGCTTATATTCGTCGAATGCAAATCTGCGACATAGCAATTTGTAGCTTAAAACACGCCCCAACGAACCACCTTATACCGATCTGCGACGAACTTGCATAGTTTTGTCAAACATCGATCGTTTCGAGTGGAAATCAATCCGGCCGTCAATGGTGATTCATGGCCTGACAACTATAACTCCGCTTCTATTCGTCGAATGCAAATCTGCGACATAGCAATTTGTAGCTTAAAACACGTCACATCGAACCACCTTGTGCCGATCTGCGACGAACTTGCATAGTTTCGTCAAACGCCGATCGTTTCGAGTGGTAGGCAATCCGGCCGTCAATGGTGATTCATGGCCTCACAGATATAAACAACTATAACTCCGCTTCTATTCGCCGTATGCAAATCTGCGTCATAGCAATTTGTAGCATAAAACACGGCCCAACCACCCACCTTATACCGATCTGCGACGAACTTGCATAGTTTTGTCAAACATCGATCGTTTCGAGTGGAAAGCAATCCGGCCGTCAATGGCGATTCATGGCCTCACAGATATAAACAACTATAACTCCGCTTCTATTCGCCGTATGCAAATCTGCGACGTAGCAATTTGTAGCATAAAACACGGCCCAACGACCCACCTTATACCGACCTGCGATGAACTTGCATAGTTTTGTCAAACATCGATCGTTTCGAGTGGAAATCAATCCGGCCGTCAATGGTGATTCATGGCCTGACAACTATAACTCCGCTTCTATTCGTCGAATGCAAATCTGCGACATAGCAATTTGTAGCTTAAAACACGCCCCATCGAACCACCTTATACCGATCTGCGACGAACTTGCACAGTTTTGTCAAACATCGATCGTTTCGAGTGGAAAGCAATCCGGCCGTCAATGGTGATTCATGGCCTGACAGATATAAACAACTATAACTCCGCTTCTATTCGTCGTATGCAAATCTGCGACATAGCAATTTGTAGCTTCAAACACGTCACATCGACCCACCTTGTGCCGATGTGCGACGAACTTGCATAGTTTCGTCAAACGTCGATCGTTTCGAGTGGTAGGCAATCCGGTCGTCAATGGTGATTCATGGCCTCACAGATATAAACAACTATAACTCCGCTTATATTCGTCGAATGCAAATCTGCGACATAGCAATTTGTAGCTTAAAACACGCCCCAACGAACCACCTTATACCGATCTGCGACGAACTTGCATAGTTTTGTCAAACATCGATCGTTTCGAGTGGAAATCAATCCGGCCGTCAATGGTGATTCATGGCCTGACAACTATAACTCCGCTTCTATTCGTCGAATGCAAATCTGCGACATAGCAATTTGTAGCTTAAAACACGTCACATCGAACCACCTTGTGCCGATCTGCGACGAACTTGCATAGTTTCGTCAAACGTCGATCGTTTCGAGTGGTAGGCAATCCGGCCGTCAATGGTGATTCATGGCCTCACAGATATAAACAACTATAACTCCGCTTCTATTCGCCGTATGCAAATCTGCGTCATAGCAATTTGTAGCATAAAACACGGCCCAACCACCCACCTTATACCGATCTGCGACGAACTTGCATAGTTTTGTCAAACATCGATCGTTTCGAGTGGAAAGCAATCCGGCCGTC
Organism: Anoplius nigerrimus; assembly: GCA_914767735.1. Classification (NCBI taxonomy): domain Eukaryota; kingdom Metazoa; phylum Arthropoda; class Insecta; order Hymenoptera; family Pompilidae; genus Anoplius; species Anoplius nigerrimus. The sequence goes on from CAJZBX010000756.1 coordinate 391,820, forward strand.
AATGGCGATTCATGGCCTCACAGATATAAACAATTATAACTCCGCTTCTATTCGCCGTATGCAAATCTGCGACGTAGCAATTTGTAGCATAAAACACGGCCCAACGACCCACCTTATACCGATCTGCATCGAACTTGCATAGTTTTGTCAAACATCGATCGTTTCGAGTGGAAAGCAATCCGGCCGTCAATGGTGATTCATGGCCTGACAGATATAAACAACTATAACTCCGCTTCTATTCGTCGAATGCAAATCTGTGACATAGCAATTTGTAGCTTAAAACACGTCACATCGACCCACCTTGTGCCGATCTGCGACGAACTTGCATAGTTTCGTCAAACATCGATCGTTTCGAGTGGTAGGCAATCCGGCCGTCAATGGTGATTCATGGCCTCACAGATATAAACAACTATAATTCCGCTTCTATTCGTCGAATGCAAATCTGCGACATAGCAATTTGTAGCTTAAAGCACGTCACATCGACCCACCTTGTGCCGATCTGCAACGAACTTGCATAGTTTCGTCAAACATCGATCGTTTCGAGTGGTAGGCAATCCGGCCGTCAATGGTGATTCATGGCCTCACAGATATAAACAACAATAACTCCGCTTCTATTCGTCGTATGCAAATCTGCGACATAGCAATTTGTAGCATAAAACACGTCAAATCGACCCACCTTGTGCCGATCTGCGACGAACTTGCATGGTTTCGTCAAACGTCGATCGTTTCGAGTGGTAGGGAATCCGGCCGTCAATGGTGATTCATGGCCTCACAGATATAAACAACAATAACTCCGCTTCTATTCGTCGAATGCAAATCTGCGACATAGCAATTTGTAGCTTAAAGCACGTCACATCGACCCACCTTGTGCCGATCTACAACGAACTTGCATAGTTTCGTCAAACATCGATCGTTTCGAGTGGTAGGCAATCCGGCCGTCAATGGTGATTCATGGCCTCACAGATATAAACAACAATAACTCCGCTTCTATTCGTCGTATGCAAATCTGCGACATAGCAATTTGTAGCATAAAACACGTCAAATCGACCCACCTTGTGCCGATCTGCGACGAACTTGCATGGTTTCGTCAAACGTCGATCGTTTCGAGTGGTAGGGAATCCGGCCGTCAATGGTGATTCATGGCCTCACAGATATAAACAACAATAACTCCGCTTCTATTCGTCGTATGCAAATCTGCGACATAGCAATTTGTAGCATAAAACACGCCCCAACGAACCACCTTATACCGATCTGCGACGAACTTGCATAGTTTTGTCAAACATCGATCGTTTCGAGTGGAAAGCAATCCGGCCGTCAATGATGATTCATGGCCTCACAGATATAAACAACAATAACTCCGCTTCTATTCGTCGTATGCGAATATGCGACATAGCAATTTGTAGCTTAAAACACGCCACATCGAACCACCTTGTGCTGATCTGCGACGAACTTGCATAGTTTCGTCAAACGTCGATCGTTTCGAGTGGTAGGCAATCCGGCCGTCAACGGTGATTCATGGCCTCACAGATATAAACAACTATAACTCCGCTTCTATTCGTCGAATGCAAATCTGCGACATAGCAATTTGTAGCATAAAACACGTCACATCGACCCACCTTGTGCCGATCTGCGACGAACTTGCATGGTTTCGTCAAACGTCGATCGTTTCGAGTGTTAGGGAATCCGGCCGTCAATGGTGATTCATGGCCTCACAGATATAAACAACAATAACTCCGCTTCTGTTCGTCGAATGCAAATCTGCGACATAGCAATTTGTAGCTTAAAACACGTCACATCGAACCACCTTGTGCCGATCTGCGACGAACGTGCGTAGTTTCGTCAAACGTCGATCGTTTCGAGTGGTAGGCATTCCGGCCGTCAATGGTGATTCATGGCCTCACAGATATAAACAACTATAACTCCGCTTCTATTCGTCGTATGCAAATCTGCGACATAGCAATTTGTAGCATAAAACACGCCCCAACGAACCACCTTATACCGATCTGCGACGAACTTGCATAGTTTTGTCAAACATCGATCGTTTCGAGTGGAAAGCAATCCGGCCGTCAATGATGATTCACGGCCTCACAGATATAAACAACAATAACTCCGCTTCTATTCGTCGTATGCGAATATGCGACATAGCAATTTGTAGCTTAAAACACGCCACATCGAACCACCTTGTGCCGATCTGCGACGCACTTGCATAGTTTCGTCAAACGTCGATCGTTTCGAGTGGTAGGCAATCCGGTCGTCAACGGTGATTCATGGCCTCACAGATATAAACAACTATAACTCCGCTTCTATTCGTCATATGCAAATCTGCGACGTAGCAATTTGTAGCATAAAACACGGCCCAACGACCCACCTTATAGCGATCTGCATCGAACTTGCATAGTTTTGTCAAACATCGATCGTTTCGAGTGGAAAGCAATCCGGCCGTCAATGGTGATTCATGGCCTGACAAATATAAACAACTATAACTCCGCTTCTATTCGTCGAATGCAAATCTGTGACATAGCAATTTGTAGCTTAAAACACGTCACATCGACCCACCTTGTGCCGATCTGCGACGAACGTGCATAGTTTCGTCAAACGTCGATCGTTTCGAGTGGTAGGGAATCCGGCCGTCAATGGTGATTCACGGCCTCCCAGATATAAACAACTATAACTCCGCTTCTATTCGTCGAATGCAAACCTGCGACATAGCAATTTGTAGCTTAAAACACGTCACATCGACCCACCTTGTGCCGATCTGCCACGAACTTGCATGGTTTCGTCAAACGTCGATCGTTTCGAGTGGTAGGGAATCCGGCCGTCAATGGTGATTCATGGCCTCACAGATATAAACAACAATAACTCCGCTTCTGTTCGTCGAATGCAAATCTGCGACATAGCAATTTGTAGCTTAAAACACGTCACATCGAACCACGTTGTGCCGATCTGCGACGAACGTGCGTAGTTTCGTCAAACGTCGATCGTTTCGAGTGGTAGGCAATCCGGCCGTCAATGGTGATTCATGGCCTCACAGATATAAACAACTATAACTCCGCTTCTATTCGTCGTATGCAAATCTGCGACATAGCAATTTGTAGCATAAAACACGCCCCAACGAACCACCTTATACCGATCTGCGACGAACTTGCATAGTTTTGTCAAACATCGATCGTTTCGAGTGGAAAGCAATCCGGCCGTCAATGATGATTCATGGCCTCACAGATATAAACAACAATAACTCCGCTTCTATTCGTCGTATGCGAATATGCGACATAGCAATTTGTAGCTTAAAACACGCCACATCGAACCACCTTGTGCCGATCTGCGACGAACTTGCATGGTTTCGTCAAACGTCGATCGTTTCGAGTGGTAGGGAATCCGGCCGTCAATGGTGATTCACGGCCTCACAGATATAAACAACTATAACTCCGCTTCTATTCGTCGAATGCAAACCTGCGACATAGCAATTTGTAGCTTAAAACACGTCACATCGACCCACCTCGTGCCGATCAGCGACGAACTTGCATAGTTTCGTCAAACATCGATCGTTTCGAGTGGTAGGCAATCCGGCCGTCAATGGTGATTCATGGCCTCACAGATAGGAACAACAATAACTCCGCTTCTATTCGTCGTATGCAAATCTGCGACATAGCAATTTGTAGCACAAAACACGCCCCAACGAACCACCTTATAACGATCTGCGACGAACTTGCATAGTTTTGTCAAACATTGATCGTTTCGAGTGGAAAGCAATCCGGCCTCAATGGTGATTCATGGCCTGACAGATATAAACAACTATAACTCAGCTTCTATTCGTCGAATGCAAATTTGCGACATAGCGATTTGTAGCTTAAAACACGACACATCGACTCACCTCATGCCGATCTGCGACGTACTTGTATAGTTTCGTCAAACGTCGATCGTTTCGAGTGGTAGGCAATCCGGCCGTCAATTGTGATTCATGGCCTCACAGATATAAACAACTATAACTCCGCTTCTATTCGTCGAATGCAAATCTGCGACATAGCAATCAGTAGCTTAAAACACGTCACATCGAACCACCTTGTGCCGATCTGCGACGAACTTGCATGGTTTCGTCAAACATCGATCGTTTCGAGTGGTAGGCAATCCGGCCGTCAATGGTGATTCATGGCCTCACAGATATAAACAACAATAACTCCGCTTCTATTCGTCGTATGCGAATCTGCGACATAGCAATTTGTAGATTAAAACACGACACATCGACCCACCTCATGCCGATCTGCGACGTACTTGTATAGTTTCGTCAAACGTCGATCGTTTCGAGTGGTAGGCAATCCGGTAGTCAATGGCGAATCATGGCCTCACAGATATAAACAACTATAAGTCCGCTTCTATTCGTCGTTTGCAAATCTGCGACATAGCAATTTGTAGCATAAAACACGCCCCAACGAACCACCTTATACCGATCTGCGACGAACTTGCATAGTTTTGTCAAACATCGATCGTTTCGAGTGGAAAGCAATCCGGCCGTCAATGGTGATTCATGGCCTCACAGATATAAACCACAATAACTCCGTTTCTATTCGTCGTATGCGAATCTGCGTCATAGCAGTTTGTAGCTTAAAACACGCCCTAATGAACCACCTTATACCGATCTGCGACGAACTTGCATAGTTTTGTCAAACATCGATCGTTTCGAGTGGTAGTCAATCCGGCCGTCAATGGTGATTCATGGCCTCACAGATATAAACAACAATAACTCCGCTTCTATTCGTCGTATGCAAATCTGCGACATAGCAATTTGTAGCATAAAACACGCCCCAACGAACCACCTTATACCGATCTGCGACGAACTTGCATAGTTTTGTCAAACATCGATCGTTTCGAGTGGAAAGCAATCCGGCCGTCAATGATGATTCATGGCCTCACAGATATAAACAACAATAACTCCGCTTCTATTCGTCGTATGCGAATATGCGACATAGCAATTTGTAGCTTAAAACACGCCACATCGAACCACCTTGTGCTGATCTGCGACGAACTTGCATAGTTTCGTCAAACGTCGATCGTTTCGAGTGGTAGGCAATCCGGCCGTCAACGGTGATTCATGGCCTCACAGATATAAACAACTATAACTCCGCTTCTATTCGTCGAATGCAAATCTGCGACATAGCAATTTGTAGCATAAAACACGTCACATCGAACCACCTTGTGCCGATCTGCGACGAACTTGCATGGTTTCGTCAAACGTCGATCGTTTCGAGTGTTAGGGAATCCGGCCGTCAATGGTGATTCATGGCCTCACAGATATAAACAACAATAACTCCGCTTCTGTTCGTCGAATGCAAATCTGCGACATAGCAATTTGTAGCTTAAAACACGTCACATCGAACCACCTTGTGCCGATCTGCGACAAACGTGCGTAGTTTCGTCAAACGTCGATCGTTTCGAGTGGTAGGCAATCCGGCCGTCAATGGTGATTCATGGCCTCACAGATATAAACAACTATAACTCCGCTTCTATTCGTCGTATGCAAATCTGCGACATAGCAATTTGTAGCATAAAACACGCCCCAACGAACCACCTTATACCGATCTGCGACGAACTTGCATAGTTTTGTCAAACATCGATCGTTTCGAGTGGAAAGCAATCCGGCCGTCAATGATGATTCATGGCCTCACAGATATAAACAACAATAACTCCGCTTCTATTCGTCGTATGCGAATATGCGACATAGCAATTTGTAGCTTAAAACACGCCACATCGAACCACCTTGTGCCGATCTGCGACGCACTTGCATAGTTTCGTCAAACGTCGATCGTTTCGAGTGGTAGGCAATCCGGTCGTCAACGGTGATTCATGGCCTCACAGATATAAACAACTATAACTCCGCTTCTATTCGTCATATGCAAATCTGCGACGTAGCAATTTGTAGCATAAAACACGGCCCAACGACCCACCTTATAGCGATCTGCATCGAACTTGCATAGTTTTGTCAAACATCGATCGTTTCGAGTGGAAAGCAATCCGGCCGTCAATGGTGATTCATGGCCTGACAAATATAAACAACTATAACTCCGCTTCTATTCGTCGAATGCAAATCTGTGACATAGCAATTTGTAGCTTAAAACACGTCACATCGACCCACCTTGTGCCGATCTGCGACGAACGTGCATAGTTTCGTCAAACGTCGATCGTTTCGAGTGGTAGGGAATCCGGCCGTCAATGGTGATTCACGGCCTCCCAGATATAAACAACTATAACTCCGCTTCTATTCGTCGTATGCGAATCTGCGACATAGCAATTTGTAGATTAAAACACGACACATCGACCCACCTCATGCCGATCTGCGACGTACTTGTATAGTTTCGTCAAACGTCGATCGTTTCGAGTGGTAGGCAATCCGGTAGTCAATGGCGATTCATGGCCTCACAGATATAAACAACTATAAGTCCGCTTCTATTCGTCGTTTGCAAATCTGCGACATAGCAATTTGTAGCATAAAACACGCCCCAACGAACCACCTTATACCGATCTGCGACGAACTTGCATAGTTTTGTCAAACATCGATCGTTTCGAGTGGAAAGCAATCCGGCCGTCAATGGTGATTCATGGCCTCACAGATATAAACCACAATAACTCCGTTTCTATTCGTCGTATGCGAATCTGCGTCATAGCAGTTTGTAGCTTAAAACACGCCCTAATGAACCACCTTATACCGATCTGCGACGAACTTGCATAGTTTTGTCAAACATCGATCGTTTCGAGTGGTAATCAATCCGGCCGTCAATGGTGATTCATGGCCTCACAGATATAAACAACAATAACTCCGCTTCTATTCGTCGTATGCAAATCTGCGACATAGCAATTTGTAGCATAAAACACGCCCCAACGAACCACCTTATACCGATCTGCGACGAACTTGCACAGTTTTGTCAAACATCGATCGTTTCGAGTGGAAAGCAATCCGGCCGTCAATGGTGATTCATGGCCTGACAGATATAAACAACTATAACTCCGCTTCTATTCGTCGTATGCAAATCTGCGACATAGCAATTTGTAGCTTAAAACACGTCACATCGACCCACCTTGTGCCGATGTGCGACGAACTTGCATTGTTTCGTCAAACGTCGATCGTTTCGAGTGGAAATCAATCCGGCCGTCAATGGTGATTCATGGCCTCACAGATATAAACAACAATAACTCCGCTTCTATTCGTCGTATGCGAATATGCGACATAGCAATTTGTAGCTTAAAACACGTCACATCGACCCACCTTCTGCCGATCTGCGACGAACTTGCATGGTTTCGTCAAACGTCGATCGTTTCGAGTTGTAGGGAATCCGGCCGTCAATGGTGATTCATGGCCTCACAGATATAAACAACTATAACTCCGCTTCTATTCGTCGAATGCAAATCTGCGACATAGCAATTTGTAGCTTAAAACACGCCCCATCGAACCACCTTATACCGATCTGCGACGAACTTGCACAGTTTTGTCAAACATCGATCGTTTCGAGTGGAAAGCAATCCGGCCGTCAATGGTGATTCATGGCCTGACAGATATAAACAACTATAACTCCGCTTCTATTCGTCGTATGCTAATCTGCGACATAGCAATTTGTAGCTTAAAACACGTCACATCGACCCACCTTGTGCCGATGTGCGACGAACTTGCATTGTTTCGTCAAACGTCGATCGTTTCGAGTGGTAGGCAATCCGGTCGTCAATGGTGATTCATGGCCTCACAGATATAAACAACTATAACTCCGCTTTTATTCGTCGAATGCAAATCTGCGACATAGCAATTTGTAGCTTAAAACACGCCCCAACGAACCACCTTATACCGATCTGCGACGAACTTGCATAGTTTTGTCAAACATCGATCGTTTCGAGTGGAAAGCAATCCGGCCGTCAATGGTGATTCATGGCCTCACAGATATAAACAACAATAACTCCGCTTCTATTCGTCGTATGCGAATATGCGACATAGCAATTTGTAGCTTAAAACACGTCACATCGACCCACCTTCTGCCGATCTGCGACGAACTTGCATGGTTTCGTCAAACGTCGATCGTTTCGAGTTGTAGGGAATCCGGCCGTCAATGGTGATTCATGGCCTCACAGATATAAACAACTATAACTCCGCTTCTATTCGTCGAATGCAAATCTGCGACATAGCAATTTGTATCTTAAAACACGTCACATCGACCCACCTTGTGCCGATCTGCGACGAACTTGCATAGTTTCGTCAAACATCGATCGTTTCGAGTGGTAGGCAATCCGGCCGTCAATGGTGATTCATGGCCTCACAGATATAAACAACAATAACTCCGCTTCTATTCGTCGTATGCAAATCTGCGACATAGCAATTTGTAGCATAAAAAACGTCACATCGACCCACCTTGTGCCGATCTGCGACGAACTTGCATGGTTTCGTCAAACGTCGATCGTTTCGAGTGGTAGGGAATCCGGCCGTCAATGGTGATTCATAGCCTCACAGATATAAACAACAATAACTCCGCTTCTATTCGTCGTATGCAAATCTGCGACATAGCAATTTGTAGCATAAAACACGCCCCAACGAACCACCTTATACCGATCTGCGACGAACTTGCATAGTTTTGTCAAACATCGATCGTTTCGAGTGGAAAGCAATCCGGCCGTCAATGATGATTCATGGCCTCACAGATATAAACAACAATAACTCCGCTTCTATTCGTCGTATGCGAATATGCGACATAGCAATTTGTAGCTTAAAATACGCCACATCGAACCACCTTGTGCTGATCTGCGACGAACTTGCATAGTTTCGTCAAACGTCGATCGTTTCGAGTGGTAGGCAATCCGGCCGTCAACGGTGATTCATGGCCTCACAGATATAAACAACTATAATTCCGCTTCTATTCGTCGAATGCAAATCTGCGACATAGCAATTTGTAGCTTAAAACACGCCACATCGAACCACCTTGTGCCGATCTGCGACGAACTTTCATGGTTTCGTCAAACGTCGATCGTTTCGAGTGGTAGGGAATCCGGCCGTCAATGGTGATTCATGGCCTCACAGATATAAACAACAATAACTCCGCTTCTATTCGTCGTATGCGAATATGCGACATAGCAATTTGTAGCTTAAAACACGTCACATCGAACCACCTTGTGCCGATCTGCGACGAACTTGCATAGTTTCGTCAAACGTCGATCGTTTCGAGTGGTAGGCAATCCGGTAGTCAATAGCGATTTATGGCCTCACAGATATAAACAACTATAAGTCCACTTCTATTCGTCGTTTGCAAATCTGCGACATAGCAATTTGTTGCATAAAACACGCCCCAACGAACCACCTTATACCGATCTGCGACGCACTTGCATAGTTTTGTCAAACATCAATCGTTTCGAGTGGAAAGCAATCCGGCCGTCAATGGTGATTCATGGCCTCACAGATATAAACAACTATAACTCCGCTTCTATTCGCCGTATGCAAATCTGCGACGTAGCAATTTGTAGCATAAAACACGGCCCAACGACCCACCTTATACCGATCTGCAACGAACTTGCATAGTTTTGTCAAACATCGATCGTTTCGAGTGGAAAGCAATCCGGCCGTCAATGGTGATTCATGGCCTGACAGATATAAACAACTATAACTCCGCTTCTATTCGTCGAATGCAAATCTGTGACATAGCAATTTGTAGCTTAAAACACGACACATCGACCCACCTCATGCCGATCTGCGACGTACTTGTATAGTTTCGTCAAACGTCGATCGTTTCGAGTGGTAGGCAATCCGGTAGTCAATGGCGATTCATGGCCTCATAGATATAAACAACTATAAGTCCGCTTCTATTCGTCGTATGCAAATCTGCGACATAGCAATTTGTAGCATAAAACACGCCCCAACGAACCACCTTATACCGATCTGCGACGAACTTGCATAGTTTTGTCAAACATCGATCGTTTCGAGTGGAAAGCAATCCGGCCGTCAATGGTGATTCATGGCCTCACAGATATAAACAACTATAACTCCGCTTCTATTCGCCGTATGCAAATCTGCGACGTAGCAATTTGTAGCATAAAACACGGCCCAACGACCCACCTTATACCGATCTGCAACGAACTTGCATAGTTTTGTCAAACATCGATCGTTTCGAGTGGAAAGCAATCCGGCCGTCAATGGTGATTCATGGCCTGACAGATATAAACAACTATAATTCCGCTTCTATTCGTCGAATGCAAATCTGCGACATAGCAATTTGTAGCTTAAAACACGCCACATCGAACCACCTTGTGCCGATCTGCGACGAACTTGCATGGTTTCGTCAAACGTCGATCGTTTCGAGTGGTAGGGAATCCGGCCGTCAATGGTGATTCACGGCCTCCCAGATATAAACAACTATAACTCCGCTTCTATTCGTCGAATGCAAACCTGCGACATAGCAATTTGTAGCTTAAAACACGTCACATCGACCCACCTTGTGCCGATCTGCCACGAACTTGCATGGTTTCGTCAAACGTCGATCGTTTCGAGTGGTAGGGAATCCGGCCGTCAATGGTGATTCATGGCCTCACAGATATAAACAACAATAACTCCGCTTCTGTTCGTCGAATGCAAATCTGCGACATAGCAATTTGTAGCGTAAAACACGTCACATCGAACCACGTTGTGCCGATCTGCGACGAACGTGCGTAGTTTCGTCAAACGTCGATCGTTTCGAGTGGTAGGCAATCCGGCCGTCAATGGTGATTCATGGCCTCACAGATATAAACAACTATAACTCCGCTTCTATTCGTCGTATGCAAATCTGCGACATAGCAATTTGTAGCATAAAACACGCCCCAACGAACCACCTTATACCGATCTGCGACGAACTTGCATAGTTTTGTCAAACATCGATCGTTTCGAGTGGAAAGCAATCCGGCCGTCAATGATGATTCATGGCCTCACAGATATAAACAACAATAACTCCGCTTCTATTCGTCGTATGCGAATATGCGACATAGCAATTTGTAGCTTAAAACACGCCACATCGAACCACCTTGTGCCGATCTGCGACGAACTTGCATGGTTTCGTCAAACGTCGATCGTTTCGAGTGGTAGGGAATCCGGCCGTCAATGGTGATTCACGGCCTCACAGATATAAACAACTATAACTCCGCTTCTATTCGTCGAATGCAAACCTGCGACATAGCAATTTGTAGCTTAAAACACGTCACATCGACCCACCTCGTGCCGATCAGCGACGAACTTGCATAGTTTCGTCAAACATCGATCGTTTCGAGTGGTAGGCAATCCGGCCGTCAATGGTGATTCATGGCCTCACAGATAGGAACAACAATAACTCCGCTTCTATTCGTCGTATGCAAATCTGCGACATAGCAATTTGTAGCACAAAACACGCCCCAACGAACCACCTTATAACGATCTGCGACGAACTTGCATAGTTTTGTCAAACATTGATCGTTTCGAGTGGAAAGCAATCCGGCCTCAATGGTGATTCATGGCCTGACAGATATAAACAACTATAACTCAGCTTCTATTCGTCGAATGCAAATTTGCGACATAGCGATTTGTAGCTTAAAACACGACACATCGACTCACCTCATGCCGATCTGCGACGTACTTGTATAGTTTCGTCAAACGTCGATCGTTTCGAGTGGTAGGCAATCCGGCCGTCAATTGTGATTCATGGCCTCACAGATATAAACAACTATAACTCCGCTTCTATTCGTCGAATGCAAATCTGCGACATAGCAATCAGTAGCTTAAAACACGTCACATCGAACCACCTTGTGCCGATCTGCGACGAACTTGCATGGTTTCGTCAAACATCGATCGTTTCGAGTGGTAGGCAATCCGGCCGTCAATGGTGATTCATGGCCTCACAGATATAAACAACAATAACTCCGCTTCTATTCGTCGTATGCGAATCTGCGACATAGCAATTTGTAGATTAAAACACGACACATCGACCCACCTCATGCCGATCTGCGACGTACTTGTATAGTTTCGTCAAACGTCGATCGTTTCGAGTGGTAGGCAATCCGGTAGTCAATGGCGAATCATGGCCTCACAGATATAAACAACTATAAGTCCGCTTCTATTCGTCGTTTGCAAATCTGCGACATAGCAATTTGTAGCATAAAACACGCCCCAACGAACCACCTTATACCGATCTGCGACGAACTTGCATAGTTTTGTCAAACATCGATCGTTTCGAGTGGAAAGCAATCCGGCCGTCAATGGTGATTCATGGCCTCACAGATATAAACCACAATAACTCCGTTTCTATTCGTCGTATGCGAATCTGCGTCATAGCAGTTTGTAGCTTAAAACACGCCCTAATGAACCACCTTATACCGATCTGCGACGAACTTGCATAGTTTTGTCAAACATCGATCGTTTCGAGTGGAAATCAATCCGGCCGTCAATGGTGATTCATGGCCTCACAGATATAAACAACAATAACTCCGCTTCTATTCGTCGTATGCAAATCTGCGACATAGCAATTTGTAGCTTAAAACACGCCCCAACGAACCACCTTATACCGATCTGCGACGAACTTGCATAGTTTTGTCAAACATCGATCGTTTCGAGTGGAAAGCAATCCGGCCGTCAATGATGATTCATGGCCTCACAGATATAAACAACAATAACTCCGCTTCTATTCGTCGTATGCGAATATGCGACATAGCAATTTGTAGCTTAAAACACGCCACATCGAACCACCTTGTGCTGATCTGCGACGAACTTGCATAGTTTCGTCAAACGTCGATCGTTTCGAGTGGTAGGCAATCCGGCCGTCAACGGTGATTCATGGCCTCACAGATATAAACAACTATAACTCCGCTTCTATTCGTCGAATGCAAATCTGCGACATAGCAATTTGTAGCATAAAACACGTCACATCGAACCACCTTGTGCCGATCTGCGACGAACTTGCATGGTTTCGTCAAACGTCGATCGTTTCGAGTGTTAGGGAATCCGGCCGTCAATGGTGATTCATGGCCTCACAGATATAAACAACAATAACTCCGCTTCTGTTCGTCGAATGCAAATCTGCGACATAGCAATTTGTAGCTTAAAACACGTCACATCGAACCACCTTGTGCCGATCTGCGACAAACGTGCGTAGTTTCGTCAAACGTCGATCGTTTCGAGTGGTAGGCAATCCGGCCGTCAATGGTGATTCATGGCCTCACAGATATAAACAACTATAACTCCGCTTCTATTCGTCGTATGCAAATCTGCGACATAGCAATTTGTAGCATAAAACACGCCCCAACGAACCACCTTATACCGATCTGCGACGAACTTGCATAGTTTTGTCAAACATCGATCGTTTCGAGTGGAAAGCAATCCGGCCGTCAATGATGATTCATGGCCTCACAGATATAAACAACAATAACTCCGCTTCTATTCGTCGTATGCGAATCTGCGACATAGCAATTTGTAGATTAAAACACGACACATCGACCCACCTCATGCCGATCTGCGACGTACTTGTATAGTTTCGTCAAACGTCGATCGTTTCGAGTGGTAGGCAATCCGGTAGTCAATGGCGAATCATGGCCTCACAGATATAAACAACTATAAGTCCGCTTCTATTCGTCGTTTGCAAATCTGCGACATAGCAATTTGTAGCATAAAACACGCCCCAACGAACCACCTTATACCGATCTGCGACGAACTTGCATAGTTTTGTCAAACATCGATCGTTTCGAGTGGAAAGCAATCCGGCCGTCAATGGTGATTCATGGCCTCACAGATATAAACCACAATAACTCCGTTTCTATTCGTCGTATGCGAATCTGCGTCATAGCAGTTTGTAGCTTAAAACACGCCCTAATGAACCACCTTATACCGATCTGCGACGAACTTGCATAGTTTTGTCAAACATCGATCGTTTCGAGTGGAAATCAATCCGGCCGTCAATGGTGATTCATGGCCTCACAGATATAAACAACAATAACTCCGCTTCTATTCGTCGTATGCAAATCTGCGACATAGCAATTTGTAGCATAAAACACGCCCCAACGAACCACCTTATACCGATCTGCGACGAACTTGCATAGTTTTGTCAAACATCGATCGTTTCGAGTGGAAAGCAATCCGGCCGTCAATGATGATTCATGGCCTCACAGATATAAACAACAATAACTCCGCTTCTATTCGTCGTATGCGAATATGCGACATAGCAATTTGTAGCTTAAAACACGCCACATCGAACCACCTTGTGCTGATCTGCGACGAACTTGCATAGTTTCGTCAAACGTCGATCGTTTCGAGTGGTAGGCAATCCGGCCGTCAACGGTGATTCATGGCCTCACAGATATAAACAACTATAACTCCGCTTCTATTCGTCGAATGCAAATCTGCGACATAGCAATTTGTAGCATAAAACACGTCACATCGAACCACCTTGTGCCGATCTGCGACGAACTTGCATGGTTTCGTCAAACGTCGATCGTTTCGAGTGTTAGGGAATCCGGCCGTCAATGGTGATTCATGGCCTCACAGATATAAACAACAATAACTCCGCTTCTGTTCGTCGAATGCAAATCTGCGACATAGCAATTTGTAGCTTAAAACACGTCACATCGAACCACCTTGTGCCGATCTGCGACAAACGTGCGTAGTTTCGTCAAACGTCGATCGTTTCGAGTGGTAGGCAATCCGGCCGTCAATGGTGATTCATGGCCTCACAGATATAAACAACTATAACTCCGCTTCTATTCGTCGTATGCAAATCTGCGACATAGCAATTTGTAGCATAAAACACGCCCCAACGAACCACCTTATACCGATCTGCGACGAACTTGCATAGTTTTGTCAAACATCGATCGTTTCGAGTGGAAAGCAATCCGGCCGTCAATGATGATTCATGGCCTCACAGATATAAACAACAATAACTCCGCTTCTATTCGTCGTATGCGAATATGCGACATAGCAATTTGTAGCTTAAAACACGCCACATCGAACCACCTTGTGCCGATCTGCGACGCACTTGCATAGTTTCGTCAAACGTCGATCGTTTCGAGTGGTAGGCAATCCGGTCGTCAACGGTGATTCATGGCCTCACAGATATAAACAACTATAACTCCGCTTCTATTCGTCATATGCAAATCTGCGACGTAGCAATTTGTAGCATAAAACACGGCCCAACGACCCACCTTATAGCGATCTGCATCGAACTTGCATAGTTTTGTCAAACATCGATCGTTTCGAGTGGAAAGCAATCCGGCCGTCAATGGTGATTCATGGCCTGACAAATATAAACAACTATAACTCCGCTTCTATTCGTCGAATGCAAATCTGTGACATAGCAATTTGTAGCTTAAAACACGTCACATCGACCCACCTTGTGCCGATCTGCGACGAACGTGCATAGTTTCGTCAAACGTCGATCGTTTCGAGTGGTAGGGAATCCGGCCGTCAATGGTGATTCACGGCCTCCCAGATATAAACAACTATAACTCCGCTTCTATTCGTCGTATGCGAATCTGCGACATAGCAATTTGTAGATTAAAACACGACACATCGACCCACCTCATGCCGATCTGCGACGTACTTGTATAGTTTCGTCAAACGTCGATCGTTTCGAGTGGTAGGCAATCCGGTAGTCAATGGCGATTCATGGCCTCACAGATATAAACAACTATAAGTCCGCTTCTATTCGTCGTTTGCAAATCTGCGACATAGCAATTTGTAGCATAAAACACGCCCCAACGAACCACCTTATACCGATCTGCGACGAACTTGCATAGTTTTGTCAAACATCGATCGTTTCGAGTGGAAAGCAATCCGGCCGTCAATGGTGATTCATGGCCTCACAGATATAAACCACAATAACTCCGTTTCTATTCGTCGTATGCGAATCTGCGTCATAGCAGTTTGTAGCTTAAAACACGCCCTAATGAACCACCTTATACCGATCTGCGACGAACTTGCATAGTTTTGTCAAACATCGATCGTTTCGAGTGGAAATCAATCCGGCCGTCAATGGTGATTCATGGCCTCACAGATATAAACAACAATAACTCCGCTTCTATTCGTCGTATGCAAATCTGCGACATAGCAATTTGTAGCATAAAACACGCCCCAACGAACCACCTTATACCGATCTGCGACGAACTTGCACAGTTTTGTCAAACATCGATCGTTTCGAGTGGAAAGCAATCCGGCCGTCAATGGTGATTCATGGCCTGACAGATATAAACAACTATAACTCCGCTTCTATTCGTCGTATGCAAATCTGCGACATAGCAATTTGTAGCTTAAAACACGTCACATCGACCCACCTTGTGCCGATGTGCGACGAACTTGCATTGTTTCGTCAAACGTCGATCGTTTCGAGTGGAAATCAATCCGGCCGTCAATGGTGATTCATGGCCTCACAGATATAAACAACAATAACTCCGCTTCTATTCGTCGTATGCGAATATGCGACATAGCAATTTGTAGCTTAAAACACGTCACATCGACCCACCTTCTGCCGATCTGCGACGAACTTGCATGGTTTCGTCAAACGTCGATCGTTTCGAGTTGTAGGGAATCCGGCCGTCAATGGTGATTCATGGCCTCACAGATATAAACAACTATAACTCCGCTTCTATTCGTCGAATGCAAATCTGCGACATAGCAATTTGTAGCTTAAAACACGCCCCATCGAACCACCTTATACCGATCTGCGACGAACTTGCACAGTTTTGTCAAACATCGATCGTTTCGAGTGGAAAGCAATCCGGCCGTCAATGGTGATTCATGGCCTGACAGATATAAACAACTATAACTCCGCTTCTATTCGTCGTATGCAAATCTGCGACATAGCAATTTGTAGCTTAAAACACGTCACATCGACCCACCTTGTGCCGATGTGCGACGAACTTGCATTGTTTCGTCAAACGTCGATCGTTTCGAGTGGTAGGCAATCCGGTCGTCAATGGTGATTCATGGCCTCACAGATATAAACAACTATAACTCCGCTTTTATTCGTCGAATGCAAATCTGCGACATAGCAATTTGTAGCTTAAAACACGCCCCAACGAACCACCTTATACCGATCTGCGACGAACTTGCATAGTTTTGTCAAACATCGATCGTTTCGAGTGGAAAGCAATCCGGCCGTCAATGGTGATTCATGGCCTCACAGATATAAACAACAATAACTCCGCTTCTATTCGTCGTATGCGAATATGCGACATAGCAATTTGTAGCTTAAAACACGTCACATCGACCCACCTTCTGCCGATCTGCGACGAACTTGCATGGTTTCGTCAAACGTCGATCGTTTCGAGTTGTAGGGAATCCGGCCGTCAATGGTGATTCATGGCCTCACAGATATAAACAACTATAACTCCGCTTCTATTCGTCGAATGCAAATCTGCGACATAGCAATTTGTATCTTAAAACACGTCACATCGACCCACCTTGTGCCGATCTGCGACGAACTTGCATAGTTTCGTCAAACATCGATCGTTTCGAGTGGTAGGCAATCCGGCCGTCAATGGTGATTCATGGCCTCACAGATATAAACAACAATAACTCCGCTTCTATTCGTCGTATGCAAATCTGCGACATAGCAATTTGTAGCATAAAAAACGTCACATCGACCCACCTTGTGCCGATCTGCGACGAACTTGCATGGTTTCGTCAAACGTCGATCGTTTCGAGTGGTAGGGAATCCGGCCGTCAATGGTGATTCATAGCCTCACAGATATAAACAACAATAACTCCGCTTCTATTCGTCGTATGCAAATCTGCGACATAGCAATTTGTAGCATAAAACACGCCCCAACGAACCACCTTATACCGATCTGCGACGAACTTGCATAGTTTTGTCAAACATCGATCGTTTCGAGTGGAAAGCAATCCGGCCGTCAATGATGATTCATGGCCTCACAGATATAAACAACAATAACTCCGCTTCTATTCGTCGTATGCGAATATGCGACATAGCAATTTGTAGCTTAAAATACGCCACATCGAACCACCTTGTGCTGATCTGCGACGAACTTGCATAGTTTCGTCAAACGTCGATCGTTTCGAGTGGTAGGCAATCCGGCCGTCAACGGTGATTCATGGCCTCACAGATATAAACAACTATAATTCCGCTTCTATTCGTCGAATGCAAATCTGCGACATAGCAATTTGTAGCTTAAAACACGCCACATCGAACCACCTTGTGCCGATCTGCGACGAACTTTCATGGTTTCGTCAAACGTCGATCGTTTCGAGTGGTAGGGAATCCGGCCGTCAATGGTGATTCATGGCCTCACAGATATAAACAACAATAACTCCGCTTCTATTCGTCGTATGCGAATATGCGACATAGCAATTTGTAGCTTAAAACACGTCACATCGAACCACCTTGTGCCGATCTGCGACGAACTTGCATAGTCTCGTCAAACGTCGATCGTTTCGAGTGGTAGGCAATCCGGTAGTCAATAGCGATTTATGGCCTCACAGATATAAACAACTATAAGTCCACTTCTATTCGTCGTTTGCAAATCTGCGACATAGCAATTTGTTGCATAAAACACGCCCCAACGAACCACCTTATACCGATCTGCGACGCACTTGCATAGTTTTGTCAAACATCAATCGTTTCGAGTGGAAAGCAATCCGGCCGTCAATGGTGATTCATGGCCTCACAGATATAAACAACTATAACTCCGCTTCTATTCGCCGTATGCAAATCTGCGACGTAGCAATTTGTAGCATAAAACACGGCCCAACGACCCACCTTATACCGATCTGCAACGAACTTGCATAGTTTTGTCAAACATCGATCGTTTCGAGTGGAAAGCAATCCGGCCGTCAATGGTGATTCATGGCCTGACAGATATAAACAACTATAACTCCGCTTCTATTCGTCGAATGCAAATCTGTGACATAGCAATTTGTAGCTTAAAACACGACACATCGACCCACCTCATGCCGATCTGCGACGTACTTGTATAGTTTCGTCAAACGTCGATCGTTTCGAGTGGTAGGCAATCCGGTAGTCAATGGCGATTCATGGCCTCATAGATATAAACAACTATAAGTCCGCTTCTATTCGTCGTATGCAAATCTGCGACATAGCAATTTGTAGCATAAAACACGCCCCAACGAACCACCTTATACCGATCTGCGACGAACTTGCATAGTTTTGTCAAACATCGATCGTTTCGAGTGGAAAGCAATCCGGCCGTCAATGGTGATTCATGGCCTCACAGATATAAACAACTATAACTCCGCTTCTATTCGCCGTATGCAAATCTGCGACGTAGCAATTTGTAGCATAAAACACGGCCCAACGACCCACCTTATACCGATCTGCAACGAACTTGCATAGTTTTGTCAAACATCGATCGTTTCGAGTGGAAAGCAATCCGGCCGTCAATGGTGATTCATGGCCTGACAGATATAAACAACTATAATTCCGCTTCTATTCGTCGAATGCAAATCTGCGACATAGCAATTTGTAGCTTAAAACACGCCACATCGAACCACCTTGTGCCGATCTGCGACGAACTTGCATGGTTTCGTCAAACGTCGATCGTTTCGAGTGGTAGGGAATCCGGCCGTCAATGGTGATTCATGGCCTCACAGATATAAACAACAATAACTCCGCTTCTGTTCGTCGAATGCAAATCTGCGACATAGCAATTTGTAGCTTAAAACACGTCACATCGAACCACCTTGTGCCGATCTGCGACGAACGTGCATAGTTTCGTCAAACGTCGATCGTTTCGAGTGGTAGGGAATCCGGCCGTCAATGGTGATTCACGGCCTCACAGATATCAACAACTATAACTCCGCTTCTATTCGTCGAATGCAAACCTGCGACATAGCAATTTGTAGCTTAAAACACGTCACATCGACCCACCTTGTGCCGATCTGCGACGAACTTGCATGGTTTCGTCAAACGTCGATCGTATCGAGTGGTAGGGAATCCGGCCGTCAATGGTGATTCATGGCCTCACAGATATAAACAACAATAACTCCGCTTCTATTCGTCGTATGCGAATATGCGACATAGCAATTTGTAGCTTAAAACACGTCACATCGAACCACGTTGTGCCGATCTGCGACGAACTTGCATAGTTTCGTCAAACGTCGATCGTTTCGAGTGGTAGGGCATCCGGCCGTCAATGGTGATTCATGGCCTCACAGATATAAACAACAATAACTCTGCTTCTATTCGTCGTTTGCAAATCTGCGACATAGCAATTTGTAGCATAAAACACGCCCCAACGAACCACCTTATATCGATCTGCGACGAACTTGCATAGTTTTGTCAAACATCGATCGTTTCAAGTGGAAAGCAATCCGGCCGTCAATTGTGATTCATGGCCTCACAGATATAAACAACTATAACTCCGCTTCTATTCGCCGTATGCAAATCTGCGACGTAGCAATTTGTAGCATAAAACACGGCCCAACGACCCACCTTATACCGATCTGCAACGAACTTGCATAGTTTTGTCAAACATCGATCGTTTCGAGTGGAAAGCAATCCGGCCGTCAATGGTGATTCATGGCCTGACAGATATAAACAACTATAATTCCGCTTCTATTCGTCGAATGCAAATCTGCGACATAGCAATTTGTAGCTTAAAACACGCCACATCGAACCACCTTGTGCCGATCTGCGACGAACTTGCATGGTTTCGTCAAACGTCGATCGTTTCGAGTGGTAGGGAATCCGGCCGTCAATGGTGATTCATGGCCTCACAGATATAAACAACAATAACTCTGCTTCTATTCGTCGTTTGCAAATCTGCGACATAGCAATTTGTAGCATAAAACACGCCCCAACGAACCACCTTATACCGATCTGCGACGAACTTGCATAGTTTTGTCAAACATCGATCGTTTCGAGTGGAAAGCAATCAGGCCGTCAATGGTGATTCATGGCCTGACAGATATAAACATCTATAACTCAGCTTCTATTCGTCGAATGCAAATTTGCGACATAGCGATTTGTAGGTTAAAACACGACACATCGACCCACCTCATGCCGATCTGCGACGTACTTGTATAGTTTCGTCAAACGTCGATCGTTTCGAGTGGTAGGCAATCCGGTAGTCAATGGCGATTCATGGCCTCACAGATATAAACAACTATAACTCCGCTTCTAATCGTCGTATGCGAATCTGCGACCTAGCAATTTGTATCTTAAAACACGCCCCAACGAACCACCTTATACCGACCTGCGACGAACTTGCATAGTTTTGTCAAACATCGATCGTTTCGAGTGGAAAGCAGTCCGGCCGTCAATGGTGATTCATGGCCTGACAGATATAAACAACTATAACTCCGCTTCTATTCGCCGTATGCAAATCTGCGACGTAGCAATTTGTAGCATAAAACACGGCCCAACCACCCACCTTATACCGATCTGCGACGAACTTGCATAGTTTTGTCAAACATCGATCGTTTCGAGTGGAAAGCAATCCGGCCGTCAATGGTGGTTCATGGCCTCACAGATATAAACAACAATAACTCCGCTTCTATTCGTCGAATGCAAATCTGCGACATAGCAATTAGTAGCTTAAAACACGTCACATCGACCCACCTTCCGCCGATCTGCGACGAACTTGCATGGTTTCGTCAAACGTCGATCGTTTCGAGTGGTAGGGAATCCGGCCGTCAATGGTGATTCACGGCCTCACAGATATAAACAACTATAACTCCGCTTCTATTCATCGAATGCAAATCTGCGACATAGCAATTTGTAGCTTAAAACACGTCACATCGACCCACCTCGTGCCGATCTGCGACGAACTTGCATAGTTTCGTCAAACATCGATCGTTTCGAGTGGTAGGCAATGCGGCCGTCAATGGTGATTCATGGCCTCACAGATAGAAACAACAATAACTCCGCTTCTATTCGTCGTATGCAAATCTGCGACATAGCAATTTGTAGCATAAAACACGCCCCAACGAACCACCTTATACCGATCTGCGACGAACTTGCATAGTTTTGTCAAACATCAATCGTTTCGAGTGGAAAGCAATCCGGCCTCAATGGTGATTCATGGCCTGACAGATATAAACAACTATAACTCAGCTTCTATTCGTCGAATGCGAATTTGCGACATAGCGATTTGTAGCTTAAAACACGACACATCGACCCACCTCATGCCGATCTGCGACGTACTTGTATAGTTTCGTCAAACGTCGATCGTTTCGAGTGGTAAGCAATCCGGCCGTCAATGGTGATTCATGGCCTCACAGATATAAACAACTATAACTCCGCTTCTATTCGTCGAATGCAAATCTGCGACATAGCAATTAGTAGCTTCAAACACGTCACATCGAACCACCTTGTGCCGATCTGCGACGAACTTGCATGGTTTCGTCAAACATCGATCGTTTCGAGTGGTAGGCAATCCGGCCGTCAATGGTGATTCATGGCCTGACAGATATAAACATCTATAACTCAGCTTCTATTCGTCGAATGCAAATTTGCGACATAGCGATTTGTAGGTTAAAACACGACACATCGACCCACCTCATGCCGATCTGCGACGTACTTGTATAGTTTCGTCAAACGTCGATAGTTTCGAGTGGTAGACAATCCGGCCGTCAATGGTGATTCATGGCCTCACAGATATAAACAACTATAACTCCGCTTCTATTCGTCGTATGCAAATTTGCGACATAGCAATTTGTAGCTTAAAACACGTCACATCGACCCACCTTGTGCCGATGTGCGACGAACTTTCATAGTTTCGTCAAACGTCGATCGTTTCGAGTGGTAGGGAATCCGGCCGTCAATGATGATTCATGGCCTCACAGATATAAACCACAATAACTCCGTTTCTATTCGTCGTATGCGAATCTGCGTCATAGCAATTTGTAGCTTAAAACACGCCCTAATGAACCACCTTATACCGATCTGCGACGAACTTGCATAGTTTTGTCAAACATCGATCGTTTCGAGTGGAAATCAATCCGGCCGTCAATGGTGATTCATGGCCTCACAGATATAAACAACAATAACTCCGCTTCTATTCGTCGTATGCAAATCTGCGACATAGCAATTTGTAGCATAAAACACGCCCCAACGAACCACCTTATACCGATCTGCGACGAACTTGCACAGTTTTGTCAAACATCGATCGTTTCGAGTGGAAAGCAATCCGGCCGTCAATGGTGATTCATGGCCTGACAGATATAAACAACTATAACTCCGCTTCTATTCGTCGTATGCAAATCTGCGGCATAGCAATTTGTAGCTTAAAACACGCCACATCGAACCACCTTGTGCTGATCTGCGACGAACTTGCATGGTTTAGTCAAACGTCGATCGTTTCGAGTGGTAGGCAATCCGGCCGTCAACGGTGATTCATGGCCTCACAGATATAAACAACTATAACTCCGCTTCTATTCGTCGAATGCAAATCTGCGACATAGCAATTTGTAGCATAAAACACGTCACATCGACCCACCTTGTGCCGATCTGCGACGAACTTGCATGGTTTAGTCAAACGTCGATCGTTTCGAGTGGTAGGGAATCCGGCCGTCAATGGTGATTCATGGCCTCACAGATATAAACAACAATAACTCCGCTTCTATTCGTCGTATGCGAATATGCGACATAGCAATTTGTAGCTTAAAACACGTCACATCGACCCACCTTCTGCCGATCTGCGACGAACTTGCATGGTTTCGTCAAACGTCGATCGTTTCGAGTTGTAGGGAATCCGGCCGTCAATGGTGATTCATGGCCTCACAGATATAAACAACTATAACTCCGCTTCTATTCGTCGAATGCAAATCTGCGGCATAGCAATTTGTAGCTTAAAACACGTCACATCGACCCACCTTGTGCCGATCTGCGACGAACTTGCATAGTTTCGTCAAACATCGATCGTTTCGAGTGGTAGGCAATCCGGCCGTCAATGGTGATTCATGGCCTCACAGATATAAACAACAATAACTCCGCTTCTATTCGTCGTATGCAAATCTGCGACATAGCAATTTGTAGCATAAAACACGCCCCAACGAACCACCTTATACCGATCTGCGACGAACTTGCACAGTTTTGTCAAACATCGATCGTTTCGAGTGGAAAGCAATCCGGCCGTCAATGGTGATTCATAGCCTGACAGATATAAACAACTATAACTCCGCTTCTATTCGTTGTATGCGAATCTGCGACCTTGCAATTTGTAGCTTAAAACACGCCCCAACGAACCACCTTATACCGACCTGCGATGAACTTGCATAGTTTTGTCAAACATCGATCGTTTCGAGTGGAAATCAATCCGGCCGTCAATGGTGATTCATGGCCTGACAACTATAACTCCGCTTCTATTCGTCGAATGCAAATCTGCGACATAGCAATTTGTAGCTTAAAACACGCCCCATCGAACCACCTTATACCGATCTGCGACGAACTTGCACAGTTTTGTCAAACATCGATCGTTTCGAGTGGAAAGCAATCCGGCCGTCAATGGTGATTCATGGCCTGACAGATATAAACAACTATAACTCCGCTTCTATTCGTCGTATGCAAATCTGCGACATAGCAATTTGTAGCTTAAAACACGTCACATCGACCCACCTTGTGCCGATGTGCGACGAACTTGCATAGTTTCGTCAAACGTCGATCGTTTCGAGTGGTAGGCAATCCGGTCGTCAATGGTGATTCATGGCCTCACAGATATAAACAACTATAACTCCGCTTATATTCGTCGAATGCAAATCTGCGACATAGCAATTTGTAGCTTAAAACACGCCCCAACGAACCACCTTATACCGATCTGCGACGAACTTGCATAGTTTTGTCAAACATCGATCGTTTCGAGTGGGAATCAATCCGGCCGTCAATGGTGATTCATGGCCTGACAACTATAACTTCGCTTCTATTCGTCGAATGCAAATCTGCGACATAGCAATTTGTAGCTTAAAACACGTCACATCGAACCACCTTGTGCCGATCTGCGACGAACTTGCATAGTTTCGTCAAACGTCGATCGTTTCGAGTGGTAGGCAATCCGGCCGTCAATGGTGATTCATGGCCTCACAGATATAAACAACTATAACTCCGCTTCTATTCGCCGTATGCAAATCTGCGTCGTAGCAATTTGTAGCATAAAACACGGCCCAACCACCCACCTTATACCGATCTGCGACGAACTTGCATAGTTTTGTCAAACATCGATCGTTTCGAGTGGAAAGCAATCCGGCCGTCAATGGCGATTCATGGCCTCACAGATATAAACAACTATAACTCCGCTTCTATTCGCCGTATGCAAATCTGCGACGTAGCAATTTGTAGCATAAAACACGGCCCAACGACCCACCTTATACCGATCTGCATCGAACTTGCATAGTTTTATCAAACATCGATCGTTTCGAGTGGAAAGCAATCCGGCCGTCAATGGTGATTCATGGCCTGACAGATATAAACAACTATAACTCCGCTTCTATTCGTCGAATGCAAATCTGTGACATAGCAATTTGTAGCTTAAAACACGTCACATCGACCCACCTTGTGCCGATCTGCGACGAACTTGCATAGTTTCGTCAAACATCGATCGTTTCGAGTGGTAGGCAATCCGGCCGTCAATGGTGATTCATGGCCTCACAGATATAAACAACTATAATTCCGCTTCTATTCGTCGAATGCAAATCTGCGACATAGCAATTTGTAGCTTAAAACACGTCACATCGACCCACCTTGTGCCGATCTGCAACGAACTTGCATAGTTTCGTCAAACATCGATCGTTTCGAGTGGTAGGCAATCCGGCCGTCAATGGTGATTCATGGCCTCACAGATATAAACAACAATAACCCCGCTTCTATTCGTCGAATGCAAATCTGCGACATAGCAATTTGTAGCATAAAACACGTCAGATCGACCCACCTTGTGCCGATCTGCGACGAACTTGCATGGTTTCGTCAAACGTCGATCGTTTCGAGTGGTAGGGAATCCGGCCGTCAATGGTGATTCATGGCCTCACAGATATAAACAAGAATAACTCCGCTTCTATTCGTCGTATGCAAATCTGCGACATAGCAATTTGTAGCATAAAACACGCCCCAACGAACCACCTTATACCGATCTGCGACGAACTTGCATAGTTTTGTCAAACATCGATCGTTTCGAGTGGAAAGCAATCCGGCCGTCAATGATGATTCATGGCCTCACAGATATAAACAACAATAACTCCGCTTCTATTCGTCGTATGCGAATATGCGACATAGCAATTTGTAGCTTAAAACACGCCACATCGAACCACCTTGTGCCGATCTGCGACGAACTTGCATGGTTTAGTCAAACGTCGATCGTTTCGAGTGGTAGGGAATCCGGCCGTCAATGGTGATTCATGGCCTCACAGATATAAACAACAATAACTCCGCTTCTGTTCGTCGAATGCAAATCTGCGACATAGCAATTTGTAGCTTAAAACACGTCACATCGAACCACCTTGTGCCGATCTGCGACGAACGTGCATAGTTTCGTCAAACGTCGATCGTTTCGAGTGGTAGGGAATCCGGCCGTCAATGGTGATTTACGGCCTCACAGATATAAACAACTATAACTCCGCTTCTATTCGTCGAATGCAAACCTGCGACATAGCAATTTGTAGCTTAAAACACGTCACATCGACCCACCTTGTGCCGATCTGCGACGAACTTGCATGGTTTCGTCAAACGTCGATCGTTTCGAGTGTTAGGGAATCCGGCCGTCAATGGTGATTCATGGCCTCACAGATATAAACAACAATAACTCCGCTTCTGTTCGTCGAATGCAAATCTGTGACATAGCAATTTGTAGCTTAAAACACGTCACACCGAACCACCTTGTGCCGATCTGCGACGAACGTGCGTAGATTCGTCAAACGTCGATCGTTTCGAGTGGTAGGCAATCCGGCCGTCAATGGTGATTCATGGCCTCACAGATATAAACAACTATAACTCCGCTTCTATTCGTCGTATGCAAATCTGTGACATAGCAATTTGTAGCATAAAACACGCCCCAACGAACCACCTTATACCGATCTGCGACGAACTTGCATAGTTTCGTCAAACGTCGATCGTTTCGAGTGGTAGGCAATCCGGCCGTCAACGGTGATTCATGGCCTCACAGATATAAACAACTATAACTCCGCTTCTATTCGTCGAATGCAAATCTGCGACATAGCAATTTGTAGCTTAAAACACGTCACATCGAACCACCTTGTGCCGATCTGCGACGAACTTGCATAGTATCGTCAAACATCGATCGTTTCGAGTGGAAAGCAATCCGGCCGTCAATGGTGATTCATGGCCTGACAGATATAAACAACTATAACTCCGCTTCTATTCGTCGTATGCAAATCTGCGACATAGCAATTTGTAGCTTAAAACACGTCACATCGACCCACCTTGTGCCGATGTGCGACGAACTTGCATAGTTTCGTCAAACGTCGATCGTTTCGAGTGGTAGGCAATCCGGTCGTCAATGGTGATTCATGGCCTCACAGATATAAACAACTATAACTACGCTTATATTCGTCGAATGCAAATCTGCGACATAGCAATTTGTAGCTTAAAACACGCCCCAACGAACCACCTTATACCGATCTGCGACGAACTTGCATAGTTTTGTCAAACATCGATCGTTTCGAGTGGAAAGCAATCCGGCCGTCAATGGTGATTCATGGCCTCACAGATATAAACAACAATAACTCCGCTTCTATTCGTCGTATGCGAATATGCGACATAGCAATTTGTAGCTTAAAACACGTCACATCGACCCACCTTCTGCCGATCTGCGACGAACTTGCATGGTTTCGTCAAACGTCGATCGTTTCGAGTTGTAGGGAATCCGGCCGTCAATGGTGATTGATGGCCTCACAGATATAAACAACTATAACTCCGCTTCTATTAGCCGTATGCAAATCTGCGTCGTAGCAATTTGTAGCATAAAACACGGCCCAACCACCCACCTTATACCGATCTGCGACGAACTTGCATAGTTTTGTCAAACATCGATCGTTTCGAGTGGAAAGCAATCCGGCCGTCAATGGCGATTCATGGCCTCACAGATATAAACAACTATAACTCCGCTTCTATTCGCCGTATGCAAATCTGCGACGTAGCAATTTGTAGCATAAAACACGGCCCAACGACCCACCTTATACCGATCTGCATCGAACTTGCATAGTTTTGTCAAACATCGATCGTTTCGAGTGGAAAGCAATCCGGCCGTCAATGGTGATTCATGGCCTGACAGATATAAACAACTATAACTCCGCTTCTATTCGTCGAATGCAAATCTGTGACATAGCAATTTGTAGCTTAAAACACGTCACATCGACCCACCTTGTGCCGATCTGCGACGAACTTGCATAGTTTCGTCAAACATCGATCGTTTCGAGTGGTAGGCAATCCGGCCGTCAATGGTGATTCATGGCCTCACAGATATAAACAACTATAATTCCGCTTCTATTCGTCGAATGCAAATCTGCGACATAGCAATTTGTAGCTTAAAACACGTCACATCGACCCACCTTGTGCCGATCTGCAACGAACTTGCATAGTTTCGTCAAACATCGATCGTTTCGAGTGGTAGGCAATCCGGCCGTCAATGGTGATTCATGGCCTCACAGATATAAACAACAATAACTCCGCTTCTATTCGTCGTATGCAAATCTGCGACATAGCAATTTGTAGCATAAAACACGTCAGATCGACCCACCTTGTGCCGATCTGCGACGAACTTGCATGGTTTCGTCAAACGTCGATCGTTTCGAGTGGTAGGGAATCCGGCCGTCAATGGTGATTCATGGCCTCACAGATATAAACAATAACTCCGCTTCTATTCGTCGTATGCAAATCTGCGACATAGCAATTTGTAGCATAAAACACGCCCCAACGAACCACCTTATACCGATCTGCGACGAACTTGCATAGTTTTGTCAAACATCGATCGTTTCGAGTGGAAAGCAATCCGGCCGTCAATGATGATTCATGGCCTCACAGATATAAACAACAATAACTCCGCTTCTATTCGTCGTATGCGAATATGCGACATAGCAATTTGTAGCTTAAAACACGCCACATCGAACCACCTTGTGCTGATCTGCGACGAACTTGCATAGTTTCGTCAAACGTCGATCGTTTCGAGTGGTAGGCAATCCGGCCGTCAACGGTGATTCATGGCCTCACAGATATAAACAACTATAACTCCGCTTCTATTCGTCGAATGCAAATCTGCGACATAGCAATTTGTAGCATAAAACACGTCACATCGACCCACATTGTGCCGATCTGCGACGAACTTGCATGGTTTAGTCAAACGTCGATCGTTTCGAGTGGTAGGGAATCCGGCCGTCAATGGTGATTCATGGCCTCACA
Source organism: Anoplius nigerrimus (assembly GCA_914767735.1). Lineage (NCBI taxonomy): Eukaryota > Metazoa > Arthropoda > Insecta > Hymenoptera > Pompilidae > Anoplius > Anoplius nigerrimus. The sequence continues at coordinate 421,144 of CAJZBX010000756.1, forward strand.
GATATAAACAACAATAACTCCGCTTCTGTTCGTCGAATGCAAATCTGCGACATAGCAATTTGTAGCTTAAAACACGTCACATCGAACCACCTTGTGCCGATCTGCGACGAACGTGCATAGTTTCGTCAAACGTCGATCGTTTCGAGTGGTAGGGAATCCGGCCGTCAATGGTGATTCACGGCCTCACAGATATAAACAACTATAACTCCGCTTCTATTCGTCGAATGCAAACCTGCGACATAGCAATTTGTAGCTTAAAACACGTCACATCGACCCACCTTGTGCCGATCTGCGACGAACTTGCATGGTTTCGTCAAACGTCGATCGTTTCGAGTGTTAGGGAATCCGGCCGTCAATGGTGATTCATGGCCTCACAGATATAAACAACAATAACTCCGCTTCTGTTCGTCGAATGCAAATCTGTGACATAGCAATTTGTAGCTTAAAACACGTCACATCGAACCACCTTGTGCCGATCTGCGACGAACGTGCGTAGTTTCGTCAAACGTCGATCGTTTCGAGTGGTAGGCAATCCGGCCGTCAATGGTGATTCATGGCCTCACAGATATAAACAACTATAACTCCGCTTCTATTCGTCGTATGCAAATCTGCGACATAGCAATTTGTAGCATAAAACACGCCCCAACGAACCACCTTATACCGATCTGCGACGAACTTGCATAGTTTTGTCAAACATCGATCGTTTCGATTGGAAAGCAATCCGGCCGTCAATGATGATTCATGGCCTCACAGATATAAACAACAATAACTCCGCTTCTATTCGTCGTATGCGAATATAAGACATAGGAATTTGTAGCTTAAAACACGCCACATCGAACCACCTTGTGCCGATCTGCGACGCACTTGCATAGTTTCGTCAAACGTCGATCGTTTCGAGTGGTAGGCAATCCGGCCGTCAACGGTGATTCATGGCCTCACAGATATAAACAACTATAACTCCGCTTCTATTCGTCGAATGCAAATCTGCGACATAGCAATTTGTAGCTTAAAACACGTCACATCGAACCACCTTGTGCCGATCTGCGACGAACTTGCATAGTTTCGTCAAACATCGATCGTTTCGAGTGGAAAGCAATCCGGCCGTCAATGGTGATTCATGGCCTGACAGATATAAACAACTATAACTCCGCTTCTATTCGTCGTATGCAAATCTGCGACATAGCAATTTGTAGCTTAAAACACGTCACATCGACCCACCTTGTGCCGATGTGCGACGAACTTGCATAGTTTCGTCAAACGTCGATCGTTTCGAGTGGTAGGCAATCCGGTCGTCAATGGTGATTCATGGCCTCACAGATATAAACAACTATAACTACGCTTATATTCGTCGAATGCAAATCTGCGACATAGCAATTTGTAGCTTAAAACACGCCCCAACGAACCACCTTATACCGATCTGCGACGAACTTGCATAGTTTTGTCAAACATCGATCGTTTCGAGTGGAAAGCAATCAGGCCGTCAATGGTGATTCATGCCCTGACAGATATAAACATCTATAACTCAGCTTCTATTCGTCGAATGCAAATTTGCGACATAGCGATTTGTAGGTTAAAACACGACACATCGACCCACCTCATGCCGATCTGCGACGTACTTGTATAGTTTCGTCAAACGTCGATCGTTTCGAGTGGTAGGCAATCCGGTAGTCAATGGCGATTCATGGCCTCACAGATATAAACAACTATAACTCCGCTTCTAATCGTCGTATGCGAATCTGCGACCTAGCAATTTGTATCTTAAAACACGCCCCAACGAACCACCTTATACCGACCTGCGACGAACTTGCATAGTTTTGACAAACATCGATCGTTTCGAGTGGAAAGCAGTCCGGCCGTCAATGGTGATTCATGGCCTGACAGATATAAACAACTATAACTCCGCTTTTATTCGCCGTATGCAAATCTGCGACGTAGCAATTTGTAGCATAAAACACGGCCCAACCACCCACCTTATACCGATCTGCGACGAACTTGCATAGTTTTGTCAAACATCGATCGTTTCGAGTGGAAAGCAATCCGGCCGTCAATGGTGGTTCATGGCCTCACAGATATAAACAACTATAACTCCGCTTCTATTCGTCGTATGCAAATCTGCGACATAGCAATTTGTAGCTTAAAACACGTCACATCGACCCACCTTGTGCCGATGTGCGACGAACTTGCATAGTTTCGTCAAACGTCGATCGTTTCGAGTGGTAAGCAATCCGGCCGTCAATGGTGATTCATGGCCTCACAGATATAAACAACTATAACTCCGCTTCTATTCGTCGAATGCAAATCTGCGACATAGCAATTAGTAGCTTCAAACACGTCACATCGAACCACCTTGTGCCGATCTGCGACGAACTTGCATGGTTTCGTCAAACATCGATCGTTTCGAGTGGTAGGCAATCCGGCCGTCAATGGTGATTCATGGCCTGACAGATATAAACATCTATAACTCAGCTTCTATTCGTCGTATGCAAATCTGCGACATAGCAATTTGTAGCATAAAACACGCCCCAACGAACCACCTTATACCGATCTGCGACGAACTTGCATAGTTTTGTCAAACATCGATCGTTTCGAGTGGAAAGCAATCCGGCCGTCAATGGTGATTCATGGCCTCACAGATATAAACAACTATAACTCCGCTTCTATTCGCCGTATGCAAATCTGCGACGTAGCAATTTGTAGCATAAACCCGGCCCAACGACCCACCTTATACCGATCTGCAACGAACTTGCATAGTTTTGTCAAACATCGATCGTTTCGAGTGGAAAGCAATCCGGCCGTCAATGGTGATTCATGGCCTGACAGATATAAACAACTATAATTCCGCTTCTATTCGTCGAATGCAAATCTGCGATATAGCAATTTGTAGCTTAAAACACGCCACATCGAACCACCTTGTGCCGATCTGCGACGAACTTGCATGGTTTCGTCAAACGTCGATCGTTTCGAGTGGTAGGGAATCCGGCCGTCAATGGTGATTCATGGCCTCACAGATATAAACAACAATAACTCCGCTTCTGTTCGTCGAATGCAAATCTGCGACATAGCAATTTGTAGCTTAAAACACGTCACATCGAACCACCGTGTGCCGATCTGCGACGAACGTGCGTAGTTTCGTCAAACGTCGATCGTTTCGAGTGGTAGGCAATCCGTCCGTCAATGGTGATTCATGGCCTCACAGATATAAACAACTATAACTCCGCTTCTATTCGTCGTTTGCAAATCTGCGACATAGCAATTTGTAGCATAAAACACGCCCCAACGAACCACCTTATACCGATCTGCGATGAACTTGCATAGTTTTGTCAAACATCGATCGTTTCGAGTGGAAAGCAATCCGGCCGTCAATGATGATTCATGGCCTCACAGATATAAACAACAATAACTCCGCTTCTATTCGTCGTATGCGAATATGCGACATAGCAATTTGTAGCTTAAAACACGCCACATCGAACCACCTTGTGCCGATCTGCGACGAACTTGCATAGTTTCGTCAAACGTCGATCGTTTCGAGTGGTAGGCAATCCGGCCGTCAACGGTGATTCATGGCCTCACAGATATAAACAACTATAACTCCGCTTCTATTCGTCGAATGCAAATCTGCGACATAGCAATTTGTAGCTTAAAACACGTCACATCGAACCACCTTGTGCCGATCTGCGACGAACTTGCATAGTTTCGTCAAACATCGATCGTTTCGAGTGGTAGGCAATCCGGCCGTCAATGGTGATTCATGGCCTCACAGATATAAACAACAATAACTCCGCTTCTATTCGTCGTATGCAAATCTGCGACATAGCAGTTTGTAGCATAAAACACGCCCCAACGAACCACCTTATACCGATCTGCGACGAACTTGCATAGTTTTGTCAAACATCGATCGTTTCGAGTGGAAAGCAATCCGGCCGTCAATGGTGATTCATGGCCTCACAGATATAAACAACTATAACTCCGCTTCTATTCGCCGTATGCAAATCTGCGACATAGCAATTTGTAGCATAAAACACGGCCCAACGACCCACCTTATACCGATCTGCAACGAACTTGCATAGTTTCGTCAAACGTCGATCGTTTCGAGTGGTAGGCAATCCGGCCGTCAATGGTGATTCATGGCCTCACAGATATAAACAACTATAACTCCGCTTCTATTCGCCGTATGCAAATCTGCGTCGTAGCAATTTGTAGCATAAAACACGGCCCAACCACCCACCTTATACCGATCTGCGACGAACTTGCATAGTTTTGTCAAACATCGATCGTTTCGAGAGGAAAGCAATCCGGCCGTCAATGGCGATTCATGGCCTCACAGATATAAACAACTATAACTCCGCTTCTATTCGCCGTATGCAAATCTGCGACGTAGCAATTTGTAGCATAAAACACGGCCCAACGACCCACCTTATACCGATCTGCATCGAACTTGCATAGTTTTATCAAACATCGATCGTTTCGAGTGGAAAGCAATCCGGCCGTCAATGGTGATTCATGGCCTCACAGATATAAACAACTATAACTCCGCTTCTATTCGTCGAATGCAAATCTGTGACATAGCAATTTGTAGCTTAAAACACGTCACATCGACCCACCTTGTGCCGATCTGCGACAAACTTGCATAGTTTCGTCAAACATCGATCGTTTCGAGTGGTAGGCAATCCGGCCGTCAATGGTGATTCATGGCCTCACAGATATAAACAACTATAATTCCGCTTCTATTCGTCGAATGCAAATCTGCGACATAGCAATTTGTAGCTTAAAACACGTCACATCGACCCACCTTGTGCCGATCTGCAACGAACTTGCATAGTTTCGTCAAACATCGATCGTTTCGAGTGGTAGGCAATCCGGCCGTCAATGGTGATTCATGGCCTCACAGATATAAACAACAATAACTCCGCTTCTATTCGTCGTATGCAAATCTGCGACATAGCAATTTGTAGCATAAAACACGTCAGATCGACCCACCTTGTGCCGATCTGCGACGAACTTGCATGGTTTCGTCAAACGTCGATCGTTTCGAGTGGTAGGGAATCCGGCCGTCAATGGTGATTCATGGCCTCACAGATATAAACAACAATGACTCCGCTTCTATTCGTCGTATGCAAATCTGCGACATAGCAATTTGTAGCATAAAACACGCCCCAACGAACCACCTTATACCGATCTGCGACGAACTTGCATAGTTTTGTCAAACATCGATCGTTTCGAGTGGAAAGCAATCCGGCCGTCAATGATGATTCATGGCCTCACAGATATAAACAACAATAACTCCGCTTCTATTCGTCGTATGCGAATATGCGACATAGCAATTTGTAGCTTAAAACACGCCACATCGAACCACCTTGTGCTGATCTGCGACGAACTTGCATAGTTTCGTCAAACGTCGATCGTTTCGAGTGGTAGGCAATCCGGCCGTCAACGGTGATTCATGGCCTCACAGATATAAACAACTATAACTCCGCTTCTATTCGTCGAATGCAAATCTGCGACATAGCAATTTGTAGCATAAAACACGTCACATCGACCCACCTTGTGCCGATCTGCGACGAACTTGCATGGTTTAGTCAAACGTCGATCGTTTCGAGTGGTAGGGAATCCGGCAGTCAATGGTGATTCATGGCCTCACAGATATAAACAACAATAACTCCGCTTCTGTTCGTCGAATGCAAATCTGCGACATAGCAATTTGTAGCTTAAAACACGTCACATCGAACCACCTTGTGCCGATCTGCGACGAACGTGCATAGTTTCGTCAAACGTCGATCGTTTCGAGTGGTAGGGAATCCGGCCGTCAATGGTGATTTACGGCCTCACAGATATAAACAACTATAACTCCGCTTCTATTCGTCGAATGCAAACCTGCGACATAGCAATTTGTAGCTTAAAACACGTCACATCGACCCACCTTGTGCCGATCTGCGACGAACTTGCATGGTTTCGTCAAACGTCGATCGTTTCGAGTGTTAGGGAATCCGGCCGTAAATGGTGATTCATGGCCTCACAGATATAAACAACAATAACTCCGCTTCTGTTCGTCGAATGCAAATCTGTGACATAGCAATTTGTAGCTTAAAACACGTCACATCGAACCACCTTGTGCCGATCTGCGACGAACGTGCGTAGATTCGTCAAACGTCGATCGTTTCGAGTGGTAGGCAATCCGGCCGTCAATGGTGATTCATGGCCTCACAGATATAAACAACTATAACTCCGCTTCTATTCGTCGTATGCAAATCTGCGACATAGCAATTTGTAGCATAAAACACGCCCCAACGAACCACCTTATACCGATCTGCGACGAACTTGCATAGTTTTGTCAAACATCGATCGTTTCGATTGGAAAGCAATCCGGCCGTCAATGATGATTCATGGCCTCACAGATATAAACAACAATAACTCCGCTTCTATTCGTCGTATGCGAATATAAGACATAGCAATTTGTAGCTTAAAACACGCCACATCGAACCACCTTGTGCCGATCTGCGACGCACTTGCATAGTTTCGTCAAACGTCGATCGTTTCGAGTGGTAGGCAATCCGGCCGTCAACGGTGATTCATGGCCTCACAGATATAAACAACTATAACTCCGCTTCTATTCGTCGAATGCAAATCTGCGACATAGCAATTTGTAGCTTAAAACACGTCACATCGAACCACCTTGTGCCGATCTGCGACGAACTTGCATAGTTTCGTCAAACATCGATCGTTTCGAGTGGAAAGCAATCCGGCCGTCAATGGTGATTCATGGCCTGACAGATATAAACAACTATAACTCCGCTTCTATTCGTCCTATGCAAATCTGCGACATAGCAATTTGTAGCTTAAAACACGTCACATCGACCCACCTTGTGCCGATGTGCGACGAACTTGCATAGTTTCGTCAAACGTCGATCGTTTCGAGTGGTAGGCAATCCGGTCGTCAATGGTGATTCATGGCCTCACAGATATAAACAACTATAACTACGCTTATATTCGTCGAATGCAAATCTGCGACATAGCAATTTGTAGCTTAAAACACGCCCCAACGAACCACCTTATACCGATCTGCGACGAACTTGCATAGTTTTGTCAAACATCGATCGTTTCGAGTGGAAAGCAATCCGGCCGTCAATGGTGATTCATGGCCTCACAGATATAAACAACAATAACTCCGCTTCTATTCGTCGTATGCGAATATGCGACATAGCAATTTGTAGCTTAAAACACGTCACATCGACCCACCTTGTGCCGATCTGCGACGAACTTGCATGGTTTCGTCAAACGTCGATCGTTTCGAGTGGTAGGGAATCCGGCCGTCAATGGTGATTCATGGCCTCACAGATATAAACAACAATAACTCTGCTTCTATTCGTCGTTTGCAAATCTGCGACAGAGCAATTTGTAGCATAAAACACGCCCCAACGTACCACCTTATACCGATCTGCGACGAACTTGCATAGTTTTGTCAAACATCGACCGTTTCGAGTGGAAAGCAATCCGGCCGTCAATGATGATTCATGGCCTCACAGATATAAACAACAATAACTCCGCTTCTATTCGTCGTATGCGAATATGCGACATAGCCATTTGTAGCTTAAAACACGTCACATCGAAACACCTTGTGCCGATCTGCGACGAACTTGCATAGTTTCGTTAAACGTCGATCGTTTCGAGTGGTAGGCAATGCGGCCGTCAATGGTGATTCACGGCCTCACAGATATAAACAACTATAACTCCGCTTCTATTCGTCGAATGCAAACCTGCGACATAGCAATTTGTAGCTTAAAACACGTCACATCGACCCACCTTGTGCCGATCTGCGACGAACTTGCATGGTTTCGTCAAACGTCGATCGTTTCGAGTGTTAGGGAATCCGGCCGTCAATGGTGATTCATGGCCTCACAGATATAAACAACAATAACTCCGCTTCTGTTCGTCGAATGCAAATCTGTGACATAGCAATTTGTAGCTTAAAACACGTCACATCGAACCACCTTGTGCCGATCTGCGACGAACGTGCGTAGTTTCGTCAAACGTCGATCGTTTCGAGTGGTAGGCAATCCGGCCGTCAATGGTGATTCATGGCCTGACAGATATAAACAACTATAATTCCGCTTCTATTCTTCGAATGCAAATCTGCGACATAGCAATTTGTAGCTTAAAACACGTCACATCGACCCACCTTCTGCCGATCTGCGACGAACTTGCATGGTTTCGTCAAACGTCGATCGTTTCGAGTGGTAGGCAATCCGGCCGTCAACGGTGATTCATGGCCTCACAGATATAAACAACTATAACTCCGCTTCTATTCGTCGAATGCAAATCTGCGACATAGCAATTTGTAGCTTAAAACACGTCACATCGAACCACCTTGTGCCGATCTGCGACGAACTTGCATAGTTTCGTCAAACATCGATCGTTTCGAGTGGAAAGCAATCCGGCCGTCAATGGTGATTCATGGCCTCACAGATATAAACAACTATAATTCCGCTTCTATTCGTCGAATGCAAATCTGCGACATAGCAATTTGTAGCTTAAAACACGCCACATCGAACCACCTTGTGCCGATCTGCGACGAACGTGCATAGTTTCGTCAAACGTCGATCGTTTCGAGTGGTAGGGAATCCGGCCGTCAATGGTGATTTACGGCCTCACAGATATAAACAACTATAACTCCGCTTCTATTCGTCGAATGCAAACCTGCGACATAGCAATTTGTAGCTTAAAACACGTCACATCGACCCACCTTGTGCCGATCTGCGACGAACTTGCATGGTTTCGTCAAACGTCGATCGTTTCGAGTGTTAGGGAATCCGGCCGTAAATGGTGATTCATGGCCTCACAGATATAAACAACAATAACTCCGCTTCTGTTCGTCGAATGCAAATCTGTGACATAGCAATTTGTAGCTTAAAACACGTCACATCGAACCACCTTGTGCCGATCTGCGACGAACGTGCGTAGATTCGTCAAACGTCGATCGTTTCGAGTGGTAGGCAATCCGGCCGTCAATGGTGATTCATGGCCTCACAGATATAAACAACTATAACTCCGCTTCTATTCGTCGTATGCAAATCTGCGACATAGCAATTTGTAGCATAAAACACGCCCCAACGAACCACCTTATACCGATCTGCGACGAACTTGCATAGTTTTGTCAAACATCGATCGTTTCGATTGGAAAGCAATCCGGCCGTCAATGATGATTCATGGCCTCACAGATATAAACAACAATAACTCCGCTTCTATTCGTCGTATGCGAATATAAGACATAGCAATTTGTAGCTTAAAACACGCCACATCGAACCACCTTGTGCCGATCTGCGACGCACTTGCATAGTTTCGTCAAACGTCGATCGTTTCGAGTGGTAGGCAATCCGGCCGTCAACGGTGATTCATGGCCTCACAGATATAAACAACTATAACTCCGCTTCTATTCGTCGAATGCAAATCTGCGACATAGCAATTTGTAGCTTAAAACACGTCACATCGAACCACCTTGTGCCGATCTGCGACGAACTTGCATAGTTTCGTCAAACATCGATCGTTTCGAGTGGAAAGCAATCCGGCCGTCAATGGTGATTCATGGCCTGACAGATATAAACAACTATAACTCCGCTTCTATTCGTCCTATGCAAATCTGCGACATAGCAATTTGTAGCTTAAAACACGTCACATCGACCCACCTTGTGCCGATGTGCGACGAACTTGCATAGTTTCGTCAAACGTCGATCGTTTCGAGTGGTAGGCAATCCGGTCGTCAATGGTGATTCATGGCCTCACAGATATAAACAACTATAACTACGCTTATATTCGTCGAATGCAAATCTGCGACATAGCAATTTGTAGCTTAAAACACGCCCCAACGAACCACCTTATACCGATCTGCGACGAACTTGCATAGTTTTGTCAAACATCGATCGTTTCGAGTGGAAAGCAATCCGGCCGTCAATGGTGATTCATGGCCTCACAGATATAAACAACAATAACTCCGCTTCTATTCGTCGTATGCGAATATGCGACATAGCAATTTGTAGCTTAAAACACGTCACATCGACCCACCTTGTGCCGATCTGCGACGAACTTGCATGGTTTCGTCAAACGTCGATCGTTTCGAGTGGTAGGGAATCCGGCCGTCAATGGTGATTCATGGCCTCACAGATATAAACAACAATAACTCTGCTTCTATTCGTCGTTTGCAAATCTGCGACAGAGCAATTTGTAGCATAAAACACGCCCCAACGTACCACCTTATACCGATCTGCGACGAACTTGCATAGTTTTGTCAAACATCGACCGTTTCGAGTGGAAAGCAATCCGGCCGTCAATGATGATTCATGGCCTCACAGATATAAACAACAATAACTCCGCTTCTATTCGTCGTATGCGAATATGCGACATAGCCATTTGTAGCTTAAAACACGTCACATCGAAACACCTTGTGCCGATCTGCGACGAACTTGCATAGTTTCGTTAAACGTCGATCGTTTCGAGTGGTAGGCAATGCGGCCGTCAATGGTGATTCACGGCCTCACAGATATAAACAACTATAACTCCGCTTCTATTCGTCGAATGCAAACCTGCGACATAGCAATTTGTAGCTTAAAACACGTCACATCGACCCACCTTGTGCCGATCTGCGACGAACTTGCATGGTTTCGTCAAACGTCGATCGTTTCGAGTGTTAGGGAATCCGGCCGTCAATGGTGATTCATGGCCTCACAGATATAAACAACAATAACTCCGCTTCTGTTCGTCGAATGCAAATCTGTGACATAGCAATTTGTAGCTTAAAACACGTCACATCGAACCACCTTGTGCCGATCTGCGACGAACGTGCGTAGTTTCGTCAAACGTCGATCGTTTCGAGTGGTAGGCAATCCGGCCGTCAATGGTGATTCATGGCCTGACAGATATAAACAACTATAATTCCGCTTCTATTCTTCGAATGCAAATCTGCGACATAGCAATTTGTAGCTTAAAACACGTCACATCGACCCACCTTCTGCCGATCTGCGACGAACTTGCATGGTTTCGTCAAACGTCGATCGTTTCGAGTGGTAGGCAATCCGGCCGTCAACGGTGATTCATGGCCTCACAGATATAAACAACTATAACTCCGCTTCTATTCGTCGAATGCAAATCTGCGACATAGCAATTTGTAGCTTAAAACACGTCACATCGAACCACCTTGTGCCGATCTGCGACGAACTTGCATAGTTTCGTCAAACATCGATCGTTTCGAGTGGAAAGCAATCCGGCCGTCAATGGTGATTCATGGCCTCACAGATATAAACAACTATAATTCCGCTTCTATTCGTCGAATGCAAATCTGCGACATAGCAATTTGTAGCTTAAAACACGCCACATCGAACCACCTTGTGCCGATCTGCGACGAACTTGCATGGTTTCGTCAAACGTCGATCGTTTCGAGTGGTAGGGAATCCGGCCGTCAATGGTGATTCATGGCCTCACAGATATAAACAACAATAACTCTGCTTCTATTCGTCGTTTGCAAATCTGCGACATAGCAATTTGTAGCATAAAACACGCCCCAACGTACCACCTTATACCGATCTGCGACGAACTTGCATAGTTTTGTCAAACATCGATCGTTTCGAATGGAAATCAATCCGGCCGTCAATGGTGATTCATGGCCTCACAGATATAAACAACTATAACTCCGCTTCTATTCGTCGTATGCAAATCTGCGACATAGCAATTTGTAGCTTAAAACACGTCACATCGACCCACCTTGTGCCGATGTGCGACGAACTTGCATAGTTTCGTCAAACGTCGATCGTTTCGAGTGGTAGGGAATCCGGCCGTCAATGGTGATTCATGGCCTCACAGATATAAACCACAATAACTCCGTTTCCATTCGTCGTATGCGAATCTGCGTCATAGCAATTTGTAGCTTAAAACACGCCCTAATGAACCACCTTATACCGATCTGCGACGAACTTGCATAGTTTTGTCAAACATCGATCGTTTCGAGTGGAAATCAATCCGGCCGTCAATGGTGATTCATGGCCTCACAGATATAAACAACAATAACTCCGCTTCTATTCGTCGTATGCAAATCTGCGACATAGCAATTTGTAGCATAAAACACGCCCCAACGAACCACCTTATACCGATCTGCGACGAACTTGCACAGTTTTGTCAAACATCGATCGTTTCGAGTGGAAAGCAATCCGGCCGTCAATGGTGATTCATGGCCTGACAGATATAAACAACTATAACTCCGCTTCTATTCGTCGTATGCAAATCTGCGACATAGCAATTTGTAGCTTAAAACACGTCACATCGACCCACCTTGTGCCGATCTGCGACGAACTTGCATGGTTTAGTCAAACGTCGATCGTTTCGAGTGGTAGGGAATCCGGCCGTCAATGGTGATTCATGTCCTCACAGATATAAACAACAATAACTCCGCTTCTATTCGTCGTATGCGAATATGCGACATAGCAATTTGTAGCATAAAACACGCCCCAACGTACCACCTTATACCGATCTCCGACGAACTTGCATAGTTTTGTCAAACATCGATCGTTTCGAGTGGAAAGCAATCCGGCCGTCAATGATGATTCATGGCCTCACAGATATAAACAACAATAACTCCGCTTCTATTCGTCGTATGCGAATATGCGACATAGCCATTTGTAGCTTAAAACACGTCACATCGAAACACCTTGTGCCGATCTGCGACGAACTTGCATAGTTTCGTTAAACATCGATCGTTTCGAGTGGTAGGCAATCCGGCCGTCAATGGTGATTCATGGCCTCACAGATATAAACAACAATAACTCCGCTTCTATTCGTCATATGCGAATATGCGACATAGCAATTTGTAGCTTAAAACACGTTACATCGACCCACGTCGTGCCGATCTGCGACGAACTTGCATAGTTTCGTCAAACATCGATCGTTTCGAGTGGAAAGCAATCCGGCCTCAATGGTGATTCATGGCCTGACAGATATAAACAACTATAACTCAGCTTCTATTCGTCGAATGCAAATTTGCGACATAGCGATTTGTAGCTTAAAACACGACACATCGACCCACCTCATGCCGATCTGCGACGTACTTGTATAGTTTCGTCAAACGTCGATCGTTTCGAGTGGTAGGCAATCCGGTAGTCAATGGCGATTCATGGCCTCACAGATATAAACAACTATAAGACCGCTTCTATTCGTCGTATGCAAATCTGCGACATAGCAATTTGTAGCATAAAACACGCCCCAACGAACCACCTTATACCGATCTGCGACGAACTTGCATAGTTTTGTCAAACATCGATCGTTTCGAGTGGAAAGCAATCAGGCCGTCAATGGTGATTCATGGCCTGACAGATATAAACATCTATAACTCAGCTTCTATTCGTCGAATGCAAATTTGCGACATAGCGATTTGTAGGTTAAAACACGACACATCGACCCACCTCATGCCGATCTGCGACGTACTTGTATAGTTTCGTCAAACGTCGATCGTTTCGAGTGGTAGGCAATCCGGTAGTCAATGGCGATTCATGGCCTCACAGATATAAACAACTATAAGACCGCTTCTATTCGTCGCATGCAAATCTGCGACATAGCAATTTGTAGCATAAAACACGCCCCAACGAACCACCTTATACCGATCTGCGACGAACTTGCATGGTTTCGTCAAACATCGATCGTTTCGAGTGGTAGGCCATCCGGCCGTCAATGGTGATTCATGGCCTGACAGATATAAACATCTATAACTCAGCTTCTATTCGTCGAATGCAAATTTGCGACATAGCAATTTGTAGCTTAAAACACGTCACATCGAAACACCTTGTGCCGATCTGCGACGAACTTGCATAGTTTCGTCAAACATCGATCGTTTCGAGTGGAAAGCAATCCGGCCGTCAATGGTGGTTCATGGCCTCACAGATATAAACAACAATAACTCCGCTTCTATTCGTCGAATGCAAATCTGCGACATAGCAATTAGTAGCTTAAAACACGTCACATCGACCCACCTTCCGCCGATCTGCGACGAACTTGCATGGTTTCGTCAAACGTCGATCGTTTCGAGTGGTAGGGAATCCGGCCGTCAATGGTGATTCACGGCCTCACAGTTATAAACAACTATAACTCCGCTTCTATTCGTCGAATGCAAATCTGCGACATAGCAATTTGTGGCTTAAAACACGTCACATCGACCCACCTCGTGCCGATCTGCGACGAACTTGCATAGTTTCGTCAAACATCGATCGTTTCGAGTGGTAGGCAATGCGGCCGTCAATGGTGATTCATGGCCTCACAGATAGAAACAACAATAACTCCGCTTCTATTCGTCGTATGCAAATCTGCGACATAGCAATTTGTAGCATAAAACACGCCCCAACGAACCACCTTATACCGATCTGCGACGAACTTGCATAGTTTTGTCAAACATCAATCGTTTCGAGTGGAAAGCAATCCGGCCTCAATGGTGATTCATGGCCTGACAGATATAAACAACTATAACTCAGCTTCTATTCGTCGAATGCAAATTTGCGACATAGCGATTTGTAGCTTAAAACACGACACATCGACCCACCTCATGCCGATCTGCGACGTACTTGTATAGTTTCGTCAAACGTCGATCGTTTCGAGTGGTAAGCAATCCGGCCGTCAATGGTGATTCATGGCCTCACAGATATAAACAACTATAACTCCGCTTCTATTCGTCGAATGCAAATCTGCGACATAGCAATTAGTAGCTTCAAACACGTCACATCGAACCACCTTGTGCCGATCTGCGACGAACTTGCATGGTTTCGTCAAACATCGATCGTTTCGAGTGGTAGGCAATCCGGCCGTCAATGGTGATTCATGGCCTGACAGATATAAACATCTATAACTCAGCTTCTATTCGTCGAATGCAAATTTGCGACATAGCGATTTGTAGGTTAAAACACGACACATCGACCCACCTCATGCCGATCTGCGACGTACTTGTATAGTTTCGTCAAACGTCGATAGTTTCGAGTGGTAGACAATCCGGCCGTCAATGGTGATTCATGGCCTCACAGATATAAACAACTATAACTCCGCTTCTATTCGTCGTATGCAAATTTGCGACATAGCAATTTGTAGCTTAAAACACGTCACATCGACCCACCTTGTGCCGATGTGCGACGAACATGCATAGTTTCGTCAAACGTCGATCGTTTCGAGTGGTAGGGAATCCGGCCGTCAATGGTGATTCATGGCCTCACAGATATAAACCACAATAACTCCGTTTCTATTCGTCGTATGCGAATCTGCGTCATAGCAATTTGTAGCTTAAAACACGCCCTAATGAACCACCTTATACCGATCTGCGACGAACTTGCATAGTTTTGTCAAACATCGATCGTTTCGAATGGAAATCAATCCGGCCGTCAATGGTGATTCATGGCCTCACAGATATAAACAACTATAACTCCGCTTCTATTCGTCGTATGCAAATCTGCGACATAGCAATTTGTAGCTTAAAACACGTCACATCGACCCACCTTGTGCCGATGTGCGACGAACTTGCATAGTTTCGTCAAACGTCGATCGTTTCGAGTGGTAGGGAATCCGGCCGTCAATGGTGATTCATGGCCTCACAGATATAAACCACAATAACTCCGTTTCTATTCGTCGTATGCGAATCTGCGTCATAGCAATTTGTAGCTTAAAACACGCCCTAATGAACCACCTTATACCGATCTGCGACGAACTTGCATAGTTTTGTCAAACATCGATCGTTTCGAGTGGAAATCAATCCGGCCGTCAATGGTGATTCATGGCCTCACAGATATAAACAACAATAACTCCGCTTCTATTCGTCGTATGCAAATCTGCGACATAGCAATTTGTAGCATAAAACACGCCCCAACGAACCACCTTATACCGATCTGCGACGAACTTGCACAGTTTTGTCAAACATCGATCGTTTCGAGTGGAAAGCAATCCGGCCGTCAATGGTGATTCATGGCCTGACAGATATATACAACTATAACTCCGCTTCTATTCGTCGTATGCAAATCTGCGACATAGCAATTTGTAGCTTAAAACACGTCACATCGACCCACCTTGTGCCGATCTGCGACGAACTTGCATGGTTTAGTCAAACGTCGATCGTTTCGAGTGGTAGGCAATCCGGCCGTCAACGGTGATTCATGGCCTCACAGATATAAACAACTATAACTCCGCTTCTATTCGTCGAATGCAAATCTGCGACATAGCAATTTGTAGCATAAAACACGTCACATCGACCCACCTTGTGCCGATCTGCGACGAACTTGCATGGTTTAGTCAAACGTCGATCGTTTCGAGTGGTAGGGAATCCGGCCGTCAATGGTGATTCATGGCCTCACAGATATAAACAACAATAACTCCGCTTCTATTCGTCGTATGCGAATATGCGACATAGCAATTTGTAGCTTAAAACACGTCACATCGACCCACCTTCTGCCGATCTGCGACGAACTTGCATGGTTTCGTCAAACGTCGATCGTTTCGAGTTGTAGGGAATCCGGCCGTCAATGGTGATTCATGGCCTCACAGATATAAACAACTATAACTCCGCTTCTATTCGTCGTATGCGAATCTGCGACCTTGCAATTTGTAGCTTAAAACACGCCCCAACGAACCACCTTATACCGACCTGCGATGAACTTGCATAGTTTTGTCAAACATCGATCGTTTCGAGTGGAAATCAATCCGGCCGTCAATGGTGATTCATGGCCTGACAACTATAACTCCGCTTCTATTCGTCGAATGCAAATCTGCGACATAGCAATTTGTAGCTTAAAACACGCCCCATCGAACCACCTTATACCGATCTGCGACGAACTTGCACAGTTTTGTCAAACATCGATCGTTTCGAGTGGAAAGCAATCCGGTCGTCAATGGTGATTCATGGCCTCACAGATATAAACAATTATAACTCCGCTTATATTCGTCGAATGCAAATCTGCGACATAGCAATTTGTAGCTTAAAACACGCCCCAACGAACCACCTTATACCGATCTGCGACGAACTTGCATAGTTTTGTCAAACATCGATCGTTTCGAGTGGAAAGCAATCCGGCCGTCAATGGTGATTCATGGCCTGACAGATATAAACAACTATAACTCCGCTTCTATTCGTCGTATGCGAATCTGCGACCTTGCAATTTGTAGCTTAAAACACGCCCCAACGAACCACCTTATACCGACCTGCGATGAACTTGCATAGTTTTGTCAAACATCGATCGTTTCGAGTGGAAATCAATCCGGCCGTCAATGGTGATTCATGGCCTGACAACTATAACTCCGCTTCTATTCGTCGAATGCAAATCTGCGACATAGCAATTTGTAGCATAAAACACGGCCCAACCACCCACCTTATACCGATCTGCGACGAACTTGCATAGTTTTGTCAAACATCGATCGTTTCGAGTGGAAAGCAATCCGGCCGTCAATGGCGATTCATGGCCTCACAGATATAAACAACTATAACTCCGCTTCTATTCGCCGTATGCAAATCTGCGACGTAGCAATTTGTAGCATAAAACACGGCCCAACGACCCACCTTATACCGATCTGCATCGAACTTGCATAGTTTTGTCAAACATCGATCGTTTCGAGTGGAAAGCAATCCGGCCGTCAATGGTGATTCATGGCCTGACAGATATAAACAACTATAACTCCGCTTCTATTCGTCGAATGCAAATCTGTGACATAGCAATTTGTAGCTTAAAACACGTCACATCGACCCACCTTGTGCCGATCTGCGACGAACTTGCATGGTTTAGTCAAACGTCGATCGTTTCGAGTGGTAGGCAATCCGGCCGTCAACGGTGATTCATGGCCTCACAGATATAAACAACTATAACTCCGCTTCTATTCGTCGAATGCAAATCTGCGACATAGCAATTTGTAGCATAAAACACGTCACATCGACCCACCTTGTGCCGATCTGCGACGAACTTGCATGGTTTAGTCAAACGTCGATCGTTTCGAGTGGTAGGGAATCCGGCCGTCAATGGTGATTCATGGCCTCACAGATATAAACAACAATAAGTCCGCTTCTATTCGTCGTATGCGAATATGCGACATAGCAATTTGTAGCTTAAAACACGTCACATCGACCCACCTTGTGCCGATCTGCGACGAACTTGCATGGTTTAGTCAAACGTCGATCGTTTCGAGTGGTAGGCAATCCGGCCGTCAATGGTGATTCATGGCCTGACAGATATAAACAACTATAACTCCGCTTCTATTCGTCGTATGCGAATCTGCGACCTTGCAATTTGTAGCTTAAAACACGCCCCAACGAACCACCTTATACCGACCTGCGATGAACTTGCATAGTTTTGTCAAACATCGATCGTTTCGAGTGGAAATCAATCCGGCCGTCAATGGTGATTCATGGCCTGACAACTATAACTCCGCTTCTATTCGTCGAATGCAAATCTGCGACATAGCAATTTGTAGCTTAAAACACGCCCCATCGAACCACCTTATACCGATCTGCGACGAACTTGCACAGTTTTGTCAAACATCGATCGTTTCGAGTGGAAAGCAATCCGGTCGTCAATGGTGATTCATGGCCTCACAGATATAAACAATTATAACTCCGCTTATATTCGTCGAATGCAAATCTGCGACATAGCAATTTGTAGCTTAAAACACGCCCCAACGAACCACCTTATACCGATCTGCGACGAACTTGCATAGTTTTGTCAAACATCGATCGTTTCGAGTGGAAAGCAATCCGGCCGTCAATGGTGATTCATGGCCTGACAGATATAAACAACTATAACTCCGCTTCTATTCGTCGTATGCGAATCTGCGACCTTGCAATTTGTAGCTTAAAACACGCCCCAACGAACCACCTTATACCGACCTGCGATGAACTTGCATAGTTTTGTCAAACATCGATCGTTTCGAGTGGAAATCAATCCGGCCGTCAATGGTGATTCATGGCCTGACAACTATAACTCCGCTTCTATTCGTCGAATGCAAATCTGCGACATAGCAATTTGTAGCATAAAACACGGCCCAACCACCCACCTTATACCGATCTGCGACGAACTTGCATAGTTTTGTCAAACATCGATCGTTTCGAGTGGAAAGCAATCCGGCCGTCAATGGCGATTCATGGCCTCACAGATATAAACAACTATAACTCCGCTTCTATTCGCCGTATGCAAATCTGCGACGTAGCAATTTGTAGCATAAAACACGGCCCAACGACCCACCTTATACCGATCTGCATCGAACTTGCATAGTTTTGTCAAACATCGATCGTTTCGAGTGGAAAGCAATCCGGCCGTCAATGGTGATTCATGGCCTGACAGATATAAACAACTATAACTCCGCTTCTATTCGTCGAATGCAAATCTGTGACATAGCAATTTGTAGCTTAAAACACGTCACATCGACCCACCTTGTGCCGATCTGCGACGAACTTGCATAGTTTCGTCAAACATCGATCGTTCCGAGTGGTAGGCAATCCGGCCGTCAATGGTGATTCATGGCCTCACAGATATAAACAACTATAATTCCGCTTCTATTCGTCGAATGCAAATCTGCGACATAGCAATTTGTAGCTTAAAACACGTCACATCGACCCACCTTGTGCCGATCTGCAACGAACTTGCATAGTTTCGTCAAACATCGATCGTTTCGAGTGGTAGGCAATCCGGCCGTCAATGGTGATTCATGGCCTCACAGATATAAACAACAATAACTCCGCTTCTATTCGTCGAATGCAAATCTGCGACATAGCAATTTGTAGCATAAAACACGTCACATCGACCCACCTTGTGCCGATCTGCGACGAACTTGCATGGTTTAGTCAAACGTCGATCGTTTCGAGTGGTAGGGAATCCGGCCGTCAATGGTGATTCATGGCCTCACAGATATAAACAACAATAACTCCGCTTCTATTCGTCGTATGCGTATATGCGACATAGCAATTTGTAGCTTAAAACACGTCACATCGACCCACCTTCTGCCGATCTGCGACGAACTTGCATGGTTTCGTCAAACGTCGATCGTTTCGAGTTGTAGGGAATCCGGCCGTCAATAGTGATTCATGGCCTCACAGATATAAACAACTATAACTCCGCTTCTATTCGTCGAATGCAAATCTGCGGCATAGCAATTTGTAGCTTAAAACACGTCACATCGACCCACCTTGTGCCGATCTGCGACGAACTTGCATAGTTTCGTCAAACATCGATCGTTTCGAGTGGTAGGCAATCCGGCCGTCAATGGTGATTCATGGCCTCACAGATATAAACAACAATAACTCCGCTTCTATTCGTCGTATGCAAATCTGCGACATAGCAATTTGTAGCATAAAACACGCCCCAACGAACCACCTTATACCGACCTGCGACGAACTTGCACAGTTTTGTCAAACATCGATCGTTTCGAGTGGAAAGCAATCCGGCCGTCAATGGTGATTCATGGCCTGACAGATATAAACAACTATAACTCCGCTTCTATTTGTCGTATGCGAATCTGCGACCTTGCAATTTGTAGCTTAAAACCCGCCCCAACGAACCACCTTATACCGACCTGCGATGAACTTGCATAGTTTTGTCAAACATCGATCGTTTCGAGTGGAAATCAATCCGGCCGTCAATGGTGATTCATGGCCTGACAACTATAACTCCGCTTCTATTCGTCGAATGCAAATCTGCGACATAGCAATTTGTAGCTTAAAACACGCCCCATCGAACCACCTTATACCGATCTGCGACGAACTTGCACAGTTTTGTCAAACATCGATCGTTTCGAGTGGAAAGCAATCCGGCCGTCAATGGTGATTCATGGCCTGACAGATATAAACAACTATAACTCCGCTTCTATTCGTCGTATGCAAATCTGCGACATAGCAATTTGTAGCTTCAAACACGTCACATCGACCCACCTTGTGCCGATGTGCGACGAACTTGCATAGTTTCGTCAAACGTCGATCGTTTCGAGTGGTAGGCAATCCGGTCGTCAATGGTGATTCATGGCCTCACAGATATAAACAACTATAACTCCGCTTATATTCGTCGAATGCAAATCTGCGACATAGCAATTTGTAGCTTAAAACACGCCCCAACGAACCACCTTATACCGATCTGCGACGAACTTGCATAGTTTTGTCAAACATCGATCGTTTCGAGTGGAAATCAATCCGGCCGTCAATGGTGATTCATGGCCTGACAACTATAACTCCGCTTCTATTCGTCGAATGCAAATCTGCGACATAGCAATTTGTAGCTTAAAACACGTCACATCGAACCACCTTGTGCCGATCTGCGACGAACTTGCATAGTTTCGTCAAACGTCGATCGTCTCGAGTGGTAGGCAATCCGGCCGTCAACGGTGATTCATGGCCTCACAGATATAAACAACTATAACTCCGCTTCTATTCGTCGAATGCAAATCTGCGACATAGCAATTTGTAGCATAAAACACGGCCCAACCACCCACCTTGTGCCGATCTGCGACGAACTTGCATGGTTTCGTCAAACGTCGATCGTTTCGAGTGTTAGGGAATCCGGCCGTCAATGGTGATTCATGGCCTCACAGATATAAACAACAATAACTCCGCTTCTGTTCGTCGAATGCAAATCTGCGACATAGCAATTTGTAGCTTAAAACACGTCACATCGAACCACCTTGTGCCGATCTGCGACGAACGTGCGTAGTTTCGTCAAACGTCGATCGTTTCGAGTGGTAGGCAATCCGGCCGTCAATGGTGATTCATGGCCTCACAGATATAAACAACTATAACTCCGCTTCTATTCGTCGTATGCAAATCTGCGACATAGCAATTTGTAGCATAAAACACGCCCCAACGAACCACCTTATACCGATCTGCGACGAACTTGCATAGTTTTGTCAAACGTCGATCGTTTCGAGTGGTAGGCAATCCGGTCGTCAACGGTGATTCATGGCCTCACAGATATAAACAACTATAACTCCGCTTCTATTCGTCGAATGCAAATCTGCGGCATAGCAATTTGTAGCATAAAACACGTCACATCGACCCACCTTGTGCCGATCTGCGACGAACTTGCATGGTTTAGTCAAACGTCGATCGTTTCGAGTGGTAGGGAATCCGGCCGTCAATGGTGATTCATGGCCTCACAGATATAAACAACTATAATTCCGCTTCTATTCGTCGAATGCAAATCTGCGACATAGCAATTTGTAGCTTAAAGCACGTCACATCGACCCACCTTGTGCCGATCTGCAACGAACTTGCATAGTTTCGTCAAACATCGATCGTTTCGAGTGGTAGGCAATCCGGCCGTCAATGGTGATTCATGGCCTCACAGATATAAACAACTATAACTCCGCTTCTATTCGTCGAATGCAAATCTGCGACATAGCAATTTGTAGCATAAAACACGTCAAATCGACCCACCTTGTGCCGATCTGCGACGAACTTGCATGGTTTCGTCAAACGTCGATCGTTTCGAGTGGTAGGGAATTCGGCCGTCAATGGTGATTCATGGCCTCACAGATATAAACAACAATAACTCCGCTTCTATTCGTCGTATGCAAATCTGCGACATAGCAATTTGTAGCATAAAACACGCCCCAACGAACCACCTTATACCGATCTGCGACGAACTTGCATAGTTTTGTCAAACATCGATCGTTTCGAGTGGAAAGCAATCCGGCCGTCAATGATGATTCATGGCCTCACAGATATAAACAACAATAACTCCGCTTCTATTCGTCGTATGCGAATATGCGACATAGCAATTTGTAGCTTAAAACACGCCACATCGAACCACCTTGTGCTGATCTGCGACGAACTTGCATAGTTTCGTCAAACGTCGATCGTTTCGAGTGGTAGGCAATCCGGCCGTCAACGGTGATTCATGGCCTCACAGATATAAACAACTATAACTCCGCTTCTATTCGTGGAATGCAAATCTGCGACATAGCAATTTGTAGCATAAAACACGTCACATCGACCCACCTTGTGCCGATCTGCGACGAACTTGCATGGTTTCGTCAAACGTCGATCGTTTCGAGTGTTAGGGAATCCGGCCGTCAATGGTGATTCATGGCCTCACAGATATAAACAACAATAACTCCGCTTCTGTTCGTCGAATGCAAATCTGCGACATAGCAATTTGTAGCTTAAAACACGTCACATCGAACCACCTTGTGCCGATCTGCGACGAACTTGCATGGTTTCGTCAAACGTCGATCGTTTCGAGTTGTAGGGAATCCGGCCGTCAATGGTGATTCATGGCCTCACAGATATAAACAACTATAACTCCGCTTCTATTCGTCGAATGCAAATCTGCGGCATAGCAATTTGTAGCTTAAAACACGTCACATCGACCCACCTTGTGCCGATCTGCGACGAACTTGCATAGTTTCGTCAAACATAGATCGTTTCGAGTGGTAGGCAATCCGGCCGTCAATCGTGATTCATGGCCTCACAGATATAAACAACAATAACTCCGCTTCTATTCGTCGTATGCAAATCTGCGACATAGCAATTTGTAGCATAAAACACGCCCCAACGAACCACCTTATACCGATCTGCGACGAACTTGCACAGTTTTGTCAAACATCGATCGTTTCGAGTGGAAAGCAATCCGGCCGTCAATGGTGATTCATGGCCTGACAGATATAAACAACTATAACTCCGCTTCTATTTGTCGTATGCGAATCTGCGACCTTGCAATTTGTAGCTTAAAACCCGCCCCAACGAACCACCTTATACCGACCTGCGATGAACTTGCATAGTTTTGTCAAACATCGATCGTTTCGAGTGGAAATCAATCCGGCCGTCAATGGTGATTCATGGCCTGACAACTATAACTCCGCTTATATTCGTCGAATGCAAATCTGCGACATAGCAATTTGTAGCTTAAAACACGCCCCAACGAACCACCTTATACCGATCTGCGACGAACTTGCATAGTTTTGTCAAACATCGATCGTTTCGAGTGGAAATCAATCCGGCCGTCAATGGTGATTCATGGCCTGACAACTATAACTCCGCTTCTATTCGTCGAATGCAAATCTGCGACATAGCAATTTGTAGCTTAAAACACGTCACATCGACCCACCTTGTGCCGATCTGCGACGAACTTGCATGGTTTCGTCAAACGTCGATCGTTTCGAGTGTTAGGGAATCCGGCCGTCAATGGTGATTCATGGCCTCACAGATATAAACAACAATAACTCCGCTTCTGTTCGTCGAATGCAAATCTGCGACATAGCAATTTGTAGCTTAAAACACGTCACATCAAACCACCTTGTGCCGATCTGCGACGAACTTGCATGGTTTCGTCAAACGTCGATCGTTTCGAGTTGTAGGGAATCCGGCCGTCAATGGTGATTCATGGCCTCACAGATATAAACAACTATAACTCCGCTTCTATTCGTCGAATGCAAATCTGCGGCATAGCAATTTGTAGCTTAAAACACGTCACATCGACCCACCTTGTGCCGATCTGCGACGAACTTGCATAGTTTCGTCAAACATCGATCGTTTCGAGTGGTAGGCAATCCGGCCGTCAATCGTGATTCATGGCCTCACAGATATAAACAACAATAACTCCGCTTCTATTCGTCGTATGCAAATCTGCGACATAGCAATTTGTAGCATAAAACACGCCCCAACGAACCACCTTATACCGATCTGCGACGAACTTGCACAGTTTTGTCAAACATCGATCGTTTCGAGTGGAAAGCAATCCGGCCGTCAATGGTGATTCATGGCCTGACAGATATAAACAACTATAACTCCGCTTCTATTTGTCGTTTGCGAATCTGCGACCTTGCAATTTGTAGCTTAAAACCCGCCCCAACGAACCACCTTATACCGACCTGCGATGAACTTGCATAGTTTTGTCAAACATCGATCGTTTCGAGTGGAAATCAATCCGGCCGTCAATGGTGATTCATGGCCTGACAACTATAACTCCGCTTCTATTCGTCGAATGCAAATCTGCGACATAGCAATTTGTAGCTTAAAACACGCCCCATCGAACCACCTTATACCGATCTGCGACGAACTTGCACAGTTTTGTCAAACATCGATCGTTTCGAGTGGAAAGCAATCCGGCCGTCAATGGTGATTCATGGCCTGACAGATATAAACAACTATAACTCCGCTTCTATTCGTCGTATGCAAATCTGCGACATAGCAATTTGTAGCTTCAAACACGTCACATCGACCCACCTTGTGCCGATGTGCGACGAACTTGCATAGTTTCGTCAAACGTCGATCGTTTCGAGTGGTAGGCAATCCGGTCGTCAATGGTGATTCATGGCCTCACAGATATAAACAACTATAACTCCGCTTATATTCGTCGAATGCAAATCTGCGACATAGCAATTTGTAGCTTAAAACACGCCCCAACGAACCACCTTATACCGATCTGCGACGAACTTGCATAGTTTTGTCAAACATCGATCGTTTCGAGTGGAAATCAATCCGGCCGTCAATGGTGATTCATGGCCTGACAACTATAACTCCGTTTCTATTCGTCGAATGCAAATCTGCGACATAGCAATTTGTAGCTTAAAACACGTCACATCGAACCACCTTGTGCCGATCTGCGACGAACTTGCATAGTTTCGTCAAACGTCGATCGTTTCGAGTGGTAGGCAATCCGGCCGTCAATGGTGATTCATGGCCTCACTGATATAAACAACTATAACTCCGCTTCTATTCGCCGTATGCAAATCTGCGTCATAGCAATTTGTAGCATAAAACACGGCCCAACCACCCACCTTATACCGATCTGCAACGAACTTGCATAGTTTTGTCAAACATCGATCGTTTCGAGTGGAAAGCAATCCGGCCGTCAATGGCGATTCATGGCCTCACAGATATATACAACTATAACTCCGCTTCTATTCGCCGTATGCAAATCTGCGACGTAGCAATTTGTAGCATAAAACACGGCCCAACGACCCACCTTATACCGATCTGCATCGAACTTGCATAGTTTTGTCAAACATCGATCGTTTCGAGTGGAAAGCAATCCGGCCGTCAATGGTGATTCATGGCCTGACAGATATAAACAACTATAACTCCGCTTCTATTCGTCGAATGCAAATCTGTGACATAGCAATTTGTAGCTTAAAACACGTCACATCGACCCACCTTGTGCCGATCTGCGACGAACTTGCATAGTTTCGTCAAACATCGATCGTTTCGAGTGGTAGGCAATCCGGCCGTCAATGGTGATTCATGGCCTCACAGATATAAACAACTATAATTCCGTTTCTATTCGTCGAATGCAAACCTGCGACATAGCAATTTGTAGCTTAAAGCACGTCACATCGACCCACCTTGTGCCGATCTGCAACGAACTTGCATAGTTTCGTCAAACATCGATCGTTTCGAGTGGTAGGCAATCCGGCCGTCAATGGTGATTCATGGCCTCACAGATATAAACAACAATAACTCCGCTTCTATTCGTCGTATGCAAATCTGCGACATAGCAATTTGTAGCATAAAACACGTCAAATCGACCCACCTTGTGCCGATCTGCGACGAACTTGCATGGTTTCGTCAAACGTCGATCGTTTCGAGTGGTAGGGAATCCGGCCGTCAATGGTGATTCATGGCCTCACAGATATAAACAACAATAACTCCGCTTCTATTCGTCGTATGCAAATCTGCGACATAGCAATTTGTAGCATAAAACACGCCCCAACGAACCACCTTATACCGATCTGCGACGAACTTGCATAGTTTTGTCAAACATCGATCGTTTCGAGTGGAAAGCAATCCGGCCGTCAATGATGATTCATGGCCTCACAGATATAAACAACAATAACTCCGCTTCTATTCGTCGTATGCGAATATGCGACATAGCAATTTGTAGCTTAAAACACGCCACATCGAACCACCTTGTGCTGATCTGCGACGAACTTGCATAGTTTCGTCAAACGTCGATCGTTTCGAGTGGTAGGCAATCCGGCCGTCAACGGTGATTCATGGCCTCACAGATATAAACAACTATAACTCCGCTTCTATTCGTCGAATGCAAATCTGCGACATAGCAATTTGTAGCATAAAACACGTCACATCGACCCACCTTGTGCCGATCTGCGACGAACTTGCATGGTTTCGTCAAACGTCGATCGTTTCGAGTGTTAGGGAATCCGGCCGTCAATGGTGATTCATGGCCTCACAGATATAAACAACAATAACTCCGCTTCTGTTCGTCGAATGCAAATCTGCGACATAGCAATTTGTAGCTTAAAACACGTCACATCGAACCACCTTGTGCCGATCTGCGACGAACGTGCTTAGTTTCGTCAAACGTCGATCGTTTCGAGTGGTAGGCAATCCGGCCGTCAATGGTGATTCATGGCCTCACAGATATAAACAACTATCACTCCGCTTCTATTCGTCGTATGCAAATCTGCGACATAGCAATTTGTAGCATAAAACACGCCCCAACGAACCACCTTATACCGATCTGCGACGAACTTGCATAGTTTTGTCAAACATCGATCGTTTCGAGTGGAAAGCAATCCGGCCGTCAATGATGATTCATGGCCTCACAGATATAAACAACAATAACTCCGCTTCTATTCGTCGTATGCGAATATGCGACATAGCAATTTGTAGCTTAAAACACGCCACATCGAACCACCTTGTGCCGATCTGCGACGCACTTGCATAGTTTCGTCAAACGTCGATCGTTTCGAGTGGTAGGCAATCCGGTCGTCAACGGTGATTCATGGCCTCACAGATATAAACAACTATAACTCCGCTTCTATTCGTCATATGCAAATCTGCGACGTAGCAATTTGTAGCATAAAACACGGCCCAACGACCCACCTTATAGCGATCTGCATCGAACTTGCATAGTTTTGTCAAACATCGATCGTTTCGAGTGGAAAGCAATCCGGCCGTCAATGGTAATTCATGGCCTGACAAATATAAACAACTATAACTCCGCTTCTATTCGTCGAATGCAAATCTGTGACATAGCAATTTGTAGCTTAAAACACGTCACATCGACCCACCTTGTGCCGATCTGCGACGAACGTGCATAGTTTCGTCAAACGTCGATCGTTTCGAGTGGTAGGGAATCCGGCCGTCAATGGTGATTCACGGCCTCCCAGATATAAACAACTATAACTCCGCTTCTATTCGTCGAATGCAAACCTGCGACATAGCAATTTGTAGCTTAAAACACGTCACATCGACCCACCTTGTGCCGATCTGCCACGAACTTGCATGGTTTCGTCAAACGTCGATCGTTTCGAGTGGTAGGGAATCCGGCCGTCAATGGTGATTCATGGCCTCACAGATATAAACAACAATAACTCCGCTTCTGTTCGTCGAATGCAATTCTGCGACATAGCAATTTGTAGCTTAAAACACGTCACATCGAACCACGTTGTGCCGATCTGCGACGAACGTGCGTAGTTTCGTCAAACGTCGATCGTTTCGAGTGGTAGGCAATCCGGCCGTCAATGGTGATTCATGGCCTCACAGATATAAACAACTATAACTCCGCTTCTATTCGTCGTATGCAAATCTGCGACATAGCAATTTGTAGCATAAAACACGCCCCAACGAACCACCTTATACCGATCTGCGACGAACTTGCATAGTTTTGTCAAACATCGATCGTTTCGAGTGGAAAGCAATCCGGCCGTCAATGATGATTCATGGCCTCACAGATATAAACAACAATAACTCCGCTTCTATTCGTCGTATGCGAATATGCGACATAGCAATTTGTAGCTTAAAACACGCCACATCGAACCACCTTGTGCCGATCTGCGACGCACTTGCATAGTTTCGTCAAACGTCGATCGTTTCGAGTGGTAGGCAATCCGGCCGTCAACGGTGATTCATGGCCTCACAGATATAAACAACTATAACTCCGCTTCTATTCGTCGTATGCGAATATGCGACATAGCAATTTGTAGCTTAAAACACGTCACATCGACCCACCTTCTGCCGATCTGCGACGAACTTGCATGGTTTCGTCAAACGTCGATCGTTTCGAGTGGTAGGGAATCCGGCCGTCAATGGTGATTCATGGCGTCACAGATATAAACAACAATAACTCCGCTTCTATTCGTCGTATGCGAATATGCGACATAGCAATTTGTAGCTTAAAACACGTCACATCGACCCACCTTCTGCCGATCTGCGACGAACTTGCATGGTTTCGTCAAACGTCGATCGTTTCGAGTTGTAGGGAATCCGGCCGTCAATGGGGATTCATGGCCTCACAGATATAAACAACTATAACTCCGCTTCTATTCGTCGAATGCAAATCTGCGGCATAGCAATTTGTAGCTTAAAACACGTCACATCGACCCACCTTGTGCCGATCTGCGACGAACTTGCATAGTTTCGTCAAACATCGATCGTTTCGAGTGGTAGGCAATCCGGCCGTCAATGGTGATTCATGGCCTCACAGATATAAACAACAATAACTCCGCTTCTATTCGTCGTATGCAAATCTGCGACATAGCAATTTGTAGCATAAAACACGCCCCAACGAACCACCTTATACCGATCTGCGACGAACTTGCACAGTTTTGTCAAACATCGATCGTTTCGAGTGGAAAGCAATCCGGCCGTCAATGGTGATTCATGGCCTGACAGATATAAACAACTATAACTCCGCTTCTATTCGTCGTATGCGAATATAAGACATAGCAATTTGTAGCTTAAAACACGCCACATCGAACCACCTTGTGCCGATCTGCGACGCACTTGCATAGTTTCGTCAAACGTCGATCGTTTCGAGTGGTAGGCAATCCGGCCGTCAACGGTGATTCATGGCCTCACAGATATAAACAACTATAACTCCGCTTCTATTCGTCGAATGCAAATCTGCGACATAGCAATTTGTAGCTTAAAACACGTCACATCGACCCACCTTGTGCCGATGTGCGACGAACTTGCATAGTTTCGTCAAACGTCGATCGTTTCGAGTGGTAGGCAATCCGGTCGTCAATGGTGATTCATGGCCTCACAGATATAAACAACTATAACTACGCTTATATTCGTCGAATGCAAATCTGCGACATAGCAATTTGTATCTTAAAACACGTCACATCGACCCACCTTGTGCCGATCTGCGACGAACTTGCATAGTTTCGTCAAACATCGATCGTTTCGAGTGGTAGGCAATCCGACCGTCAATGGTGATTCATGGCCTCACAGATATAAACAACAATAACTCCGCTTCTATTCGTCGTATGCAAATCTGCGACGTAGCAATTTGTAGCATAAAACACGGCCCAACGACCCACCTTATACCGATCTGCATCGAACTTGCATAGTTTTGTCAAACATCGATCGTTTCGAGTGGAAAGCAATCCGGCCGTCAATGGTGATTCATGGCCTGACAGATATAAACAACTATAATTCCGCTTCTATTCTTCGAATGCAAATCTGCGACATACCAATTTGTAGCTTAAAACACGCCACATCGAACCACCTTGTGCCGATCTGCGACGAACTTGCATGGTTTCGTCAAACGTCGATCGTTTCGAGTGGTAGGGAATCCGGCCGTCAATGGTGATTCATGGCCTCACAGATATAAACAACAATAACTCTGCTTCTATTCGTCGTTTGCAAATCTGCGACATAGCAATTTGTAGCATAAAACACGCCCCAACGTACCACCTTATACCGATCTGCGACGAACTTGCATAGTTTTGTCAAACATCGATCGTTTCGAGTGGAAAGCAATCCGGCCGTCAATGATGATTCATGGCCTCACAGATATAAACAACAATAACTCCGCTTCTATTCGTCGTATGCGAATATGCGACATAGCCATTTGTAGCTTAAAACACGTCACATCGAAACACCTTGTGCCGATCTGCGACGAACTTGCATAGTTTCGTTAAACATCGATCGTTTCGAGTGGTAGGCAATGCGGCCGTCAATGGTGATTCATGGCCTCACAGATATAAACAACTATAACTCCGCTTCTATTCGTCGTATGCAAATCTGCGACATAGCAATTTGTAGCTTAAAACACGTCACATCGACCCACCTTCTGCCGATCTGCGACGAACTTGCATGGTTTCGTCAAACGTCGATCGTTTCGAGTTGTAGGGAATCCGGCCGTCAATGGTGATTCATGGCCTCACAGATATAAACAACTATAACTCCGCTTCTATTCGTCGTATGCGAATATGCGACATAGCCATTTGTAGCTTAAAACACGTCACATCGAAACACCTTGTGCCGATCTGCGACGAACTTGCATAGTTTCGTTAAACATCGATCGTTTCGAGTGGTAGGCAATGCGGCCGTCAATGGTGACTCATGGCCTCACAGATATAAACAACTATAATTCCGCTTCTATTCGTCGAATGCAAATCTGCGACATAGCAATTTGTAGCTTAAAACACGCCACATCGAACCACCTTGTGCCGATCTGCGACGAACTTGCATGGTTTCGTCAAACGTCGATCGTTTCGAGTGGTAGGGAATCCGGCCGTCAATGGTGATTCATGGCCTCACAGATATAAACAACAATAACTCTGCTTCTATTCGTCGTTTGCAAATCTGCGACATAGCAATTTGTAGCATAAAACACGCCCCAACGTACCACCTTATACCGATCTGCGACGAACTTGCATAGTTTTGTCAAACATCGATCGTTTCGAGTGGAAAGCAATCCGGCCGTCAATGATGATTCATGGCCTCACAGATATAAACAACAATAACTCCGCTTCTATTCGTCGTATGCGAATATGCGACATAGCCATTTGTAGCTTAAAACACGTCACATCGAAACACCTTGTGCCGATCTGCGACGAACTTGCATAGTTTCGTTAAACATCGATCGTTTCGAGTGGTAGGCAATGCGGCCGTCAATGGTGATTCATGGCCTCACAGATAGAAACAACAATAACTCCGCTTCTATTCGTCGTATGCAAATCTGCGACATAGCAATTTGTAGCATAAAACACGCCCCAACGAACCACCTTATACCGATCTGCGACGAACTTGCATAGTTTTGTCAAACATCAATCGTTTCGAGTGGAAAGCAATCCGGCCTCAATGGTGATTCATGGCCTGACAGATATAAACAACTATAACTCAGCTTCTATTCGTCGAATGCAAATTTGCGACATAGCGATTTGTAGCTTAAAACACGACACATCGACCCACCTCATGCCGATCTGCGACGTACTTGTATAGTTTCGTCAAACGTCTATCGTTTCGAGTGGTAAGCAATCCGGCCGTCAATGGTGATTCATGGCCTCACAGATATAAACAACTATAACTCCGCTTCTATTCGTCGAATGCAAATCTGCGACATAGCAATTAGTAGCTTCAAACACGTCACATCGAACCACCTTGTGCCGATCTGCGACGAACTTGCATGGTTTCGTCAAACATCGATCGTTTCGAGTGGTAGGCAATCCGGCCGTCAATGGTGATTCATGGCCTGACAGATATAAACATCTATAACTCAGCTTCTATTCGTCGAATGCAAATTTGCGACATAGCGATTTGTAGGTTAAAACACGACACATCGACCCACCTCATGCCGATCTGCGACGTACTTGTATAGTTTCGTCAAACGTCGATAGTTTCGAGTGGTAGACAATCCGGCCGTCAATGGTGATTCATGGCCTCACAGATATAAACAACTATAACTCCGCTTCTATTCGTCGTATGCAAATTTGCGACATAGCAATTTGTAGCTTAAAACACGTCACATCGACCCACCTTGTGCCGATGTGCGACGAACTTGCATAGTTTCGTCAAACGTCGATCGTTTCGAGTGGTAGGGAATCCGGCCGTCAATGGTGATTCATGGCCTCACAGATATAAACCACAATAACTCCGTTTCTATTCGTCGTATGCGAATCTGCGTCATAGCAATTTGTAGCTTAAAACACGCCCTAATGAACCACCTTATACCGATCTGCGACGAACTTGCATAGTTTTGTCAAACATCGATCGTTTCGAATGGAAATCAATCCGGCCGTCAATGGTGATTCATGGCCTCACAGATATAAACAACTATAACTCCGCTTCTATTCGTCGTATGCAAATCTGCGACATAGCAATTTGTAGCTTAAAACACGTCACATCGACCCACCTTGTGCCGATGTGCGACGAACTTGCATAGTTTCGTCAAACGTCGATCGTTTCGAGTGGTAGGGAATCCGGCCGTCAATGGTGATTCATGGCCTCACAGATATAAACCACAATAACTCCGTTTCTATTCGTCGTATGCGAATCTGCGTCATAGCAATTTGTAGCTTAAAACACGCCCTAATGAACCACCTTATACCGATCTGCGACGAACTTGCATAGTTTTGTCAAACATCGATCGTTTCGAGTGGAAATCAATCCGGCCGTCAATGGTGATTCATGGCCTCACAGATATAAACAACAATAACTCCGCTTCTATTCGTCGTATGCAAATCTGCGACATAGCAATTTGTAGCATAAAACACGCCCCAACGAACCACCTTATACCGATCTGCGACGAACTTGCACAGTTTTGTCAAACATCGATCGTTTCGAGTGGAAAGCAATCCGGCCGTCAATGGTGATTCATGGCCTGACAGATATAAACAACTATAACTCCGCTTCTATTCGTCGTATGCAAATCTGCGACATAGCAATTTGTAGCTTAAAACACGTCACATCGACCCACCTTGTGCCGATCTGCGACGAACTTGCATGGTTTAGTCAAACGTCGATCGTTTCGAGTGGAAAGCAATCCGGCCGTCAATGATGATTCATGGCCTCACAGATATAAACAACAATAACTCCGCTTCTATTCGTCGTATGCGAATATGCGACATAGCCATTTGTAGCTTAAAACACGTCACATCGAAACACCTTGTGCCGATCTGCGACGAACTTGCATAGTTTCGTTAAACATCGATCGTTTCGAGTGGTAGGCAATCCTGCCGTCAATGGTGATTCATGGCCTCACAGATATAAACAACAATAACTCCGCTTCTATTCGTCATATGCGAATATGCGACATAGCAATTTGTAGCTTAAAACACGTTACATCGACCCACGTCGTGCCGATCTGCGACGAACTTGCATAGTTTCGTCAAACATCGATCGTTTCGAGTGGAAAGCAATCCGGCCTCAATGGTGATTCATGGCCTGACAGATATAAACAACTATAACTCAGCTTCTATTCGTCGAATGCAAATTTGCGACATAGCGATTTGTAGCTTAAAACACGACACATCGACCCACCTCATGCCGATCTGCGACGTACTTGTATAGTTTCGTCAAACGTCGATCGTTTCGAGTGGTAGGCAATCCGGTAGTCAATGGCGATTCATGGCCTCACAGATATAAACAACTATAAGACCGCTTCTATTCGTCGTATGCAAATCTGCGACATAGCAATTTGTAGCATAAAACACGCCCCAACGAACCACCTTATACCGATCTGCGACGAACTTGCATAGTTTTGTCAAACATCGATCGTTTCGAGTGGAAAGCAATCAGGCCGTCAATGGTGATTCATGGCCTGACAGATATAAACATCTATAACTCAGCTTCTATTCGTCGAATGCAAATTTGCGACATAGCGATTTGTAGGTTAAAACACGACACATCGACCCACCTCATGCCGATCTGCGACGTACTTGTATAGTTTCGTCAAACGTCGATCGTTTCGAGTGGTAGGCAATCCGGTAGTCAATGGCGATTCATGGCCTCACAGATATAAACAACTATAAGACCGCTTCTATTCGTCGCATGCAAATCTGCGACATAGCAATTTGTAGCATAAAACACGCCCCAACGAACCACCTTATACCGATCTGCGACGAACTTGCATAGTTTTGTCAAACATCGATCGTTTCGAGTGGAAAGCAATCAGGCCGTCAATGGTGATTCATGGCCTGACAGATATAAACATCTATAACTCAGCTTCTATTCGTCGAATGCAAATTTGCGACATAGCGATTTGTAGGTTAAAACACGACACATCGACCCACCTCATGCCGATCTGCGACGTACTTGTATAGTTTCGTCAAACGTCGATCGTTTCGAGTGGTAGGCAATCCGGTAGTCAATGGCGATTCATGGCCTCACCGATATAAACAACTATAACTCCGCTTCTAATCGTCGTATGCGAATCTGCGACCTAGCAATTTGTATCTTAAAACACGCCCCAACGAACCACCTTATACCGACCTGCGACGAACTTGCATAGTTTTGACAAACATCGATCGTTTCGAGTGGAAAGCAGTCCGGCCGTCAATGGTGATTCATGGCCTGACAGATATAAACAACTATAACTCCGCTTCTATTCGCCGTATGCAAATCTGCGACGTAGCAATTTGTAGCATAAAACACGGCCCAACCACCCACCTTATACCGATCTGCGACGAACTTGCATAGTTTTGTCAAACATCGATCGTTTCGAGTGGAAAGCAATCCGGCCGTCAATGGTGGTTCATGGCCTCACAGATATAAACAACAATAACTCCGCTTCTATTCGTCGAATGCAAATCTGCGACATAGCAATTAGTAGCTTAAAACACGTCACATCGACCCACCTTCCGCCGATCTGCGACGAACTTGCATGGTTTCGTCAAACGTCGATCGTTTCGAGTGGTAGGGAATCCGGCCGTCAATGGTGATTCACGGCCTCACAGTTATAAACAACTATAACTCCGCTTCTATTCGTCGAATGCAAATCTGCGACATAGCAATTTGTGGCTTAAAACACGTCACATCGACCCACCTCGTGCCGATCTGCGACGAACTTGCATAGTTTCGTCAAACATCGATCGTTTCGAGTGGTAGGCAATGCGGCCGTCAATGGTGATTCATGGCCTCACAGATAGAAACAACAATAACTCCGCTTCTATTCGTCGTATGCAAATCTGCGACATAGCAATTTGTAGCATAAAACACGCCCCAACGAACCACCTTATACCGATCTGCGACGAACTTGCATAGTTTTGTCAAACATCAATCGTTTCGAGTGGAAAGCAATCCGGCCTCAATGGTGATTCATGGCCTGACAGATATAAACAACTATAACTCAGCTTCTATTCGTCGAATGCAAATTTGCGACATAGCGATTTGTAGCTTAAAACACGACACATCGACCCACCTCATGCCGATCTGCGACGTACTTGTATAGTTTCGTCAAACGTCGATCGTTTCGAGTGGTAAGCAATCCGGCCGTCAATGGTGATTCATGGCCTCACAGATATAAACAACTATAACTCCGCTTCTATTCGTCGAATGCAAATCTGCGACATAGCGATTTGTAGGTTAAAACACGACACATCGACCCACCTCATGCCGATCTGCGACGTACTTGTATAGTTTCGTCAAACGTCGATAGTTTCGAGTTGTAGACAATCCGGCCGTCAATGGTGATTCATGGCCTCACAGATATAAACAACTATAACTCCGCTTCTATTCGTCGTATGCAAATTTGCGACATAGCAATTTGTAGCTTAAAACACGTCACATCGACCCACCTTGTGCCGATGTGCGACGAACATGCATAGTTTCGTCAAACGTCGATCGTTTCGAGTGGTAGGGAAT
This sequence comes from Anoplius nigerrimus, assembly GCA_914767735.1. Lineage (NCBI taxonomy): Eukaryota > Metazoa > Arthropoda > Insecta > Hymenoptera > Pompilidae > Anoplius > Anoplius nigerrimus. The sequence goes on from CAJZBX010000756.1 coordinate 457,667, forward strand.
CCGGCCGTCAATGGTGATTCATGGCCTCACAGATATAAACCACAATAACTCCGTTTCTATTCGTCGTATGCGAATCTGCGTCATAGCAATTTGTAGCTTAAAACACGCCCTAATGAACCACCTTATACCGATCTGCGACGAACTTGCATAGTTTTGTCAAACATCGATCGTTTCGAATGGAAATCAATCCGGCCGTCAATGGTGATTCATGGCCTCACAGATATAAACAACTATAACTCCGCTTCTATTCGTCGTATGCAAATCTGCGACATAGCAATTTGTAGCTTAAAACACGTCACATCGACCCACCTTGTGCCGATGTGCGACGAACTTGCATAGTTTCGTCAAACGTCGATCGTTTCGAGTGGTAGGGAATCCGGCCGTCAATGGTGATTCATGGCCTCACAGATATAAACCACAATAACTCCGTTTCTATTCGTCGTATGCGAATCTGCGTCATAGCAATTTGTAGCTTAAAACACGCCCTAATGAACCACCTTATACCGATCTGCGACGAACTTGCATAGTTTTGTCAAACATCGATCGTTTCGAGTGGAAATCAATCCGGCCGTCAATGGTGATTCATGGCCTCACAGATATAAACAACAATAACTCCGCTTCTATTCGTCGTATGCAAATCTGCGACATAGCAATTTGTAGCATAAAACACGCCCCAACGAACCACCTTATACCGATCTGCGACGAACTTGCACAGTTTTGTCAAACATCGATCGTTTCGAGTGGAAAGCAATCCGGCCGTCAATGGTGATTCATGGCCTGACAGATATATACAACTATAACTCCGCTTCTATTCGTCGTATGCAAATCTGCGACATAGCAATTTGTAGCTTAAAACACGTCACATCGACCCACCTTGTGCCGATCTGCGACGAACTTGCATGGTTTAGTCAAACGTCGATCGTTTCGAGTGGTAGGCAATCCGGCCGTCAACGTTGATTCATGGCCTCACAGATATAAACAACTATAACTCCGCTTCTATTCGTCGAATGCAAATCTGCGACATAGCAATTTGTAGCATAAAACACGTCACATCGACCCACCTTGTGCCGATCTGCGACGAACTTCCATGGTTTAGTCAAACGTCGATCGTTTCGAGTGGTAGGGAATCCGGCCGTCAATGGTGATTCATGGCCTCACAGATATAAACAACAATAACTCCGCTTCTATTCGTCGTATGCGAATATGCGACATAGCAATTTGTAGCTTAAAACACGTCACATCGACCCACCTTCTGCCGATCTGCGACGAACTTGCATGGTTTCGTCAAACGTCGATCGTTTCGAGTTGTAGGGAATCCGGCCGTCAATGGTGATTCATGGCCTCACAGATATAAACAACTATAACTCCGCTTCTATTCGTCGAATGCAAATCTGCGGCATAGCAATTTGTAGCTTAAAACACGTCACATCGACCCACCTTGTGCCGATCTGCGACGAACTTGCATAGTTTCGTCAAACATCGATCGTTTCGAGTGGTAGGCAATCCGGCCGTCAATGGTGATTCATGGCCTCACAGATATAAACAACAATAACTCCGCTTCTATTCGTCGTATGCAAATCTGCGACATAGCAATTTGTAGCATAAAACACGCCCCAACGAACCACCTTATACCGATCTGCGACGAACTTGCACAGTTTTGTCAAACATCGATCGTTTCGAGTGGAAAGCAATCCGGCCGTCAATGGTGATTCATGGCCTGACAGATATAAACAACTATAACTCCGCTTCTATTCGTCGTATGCGAATCTGCGACCTTGCAATTTGTAGCTTAAAACACGCCCCAACGAACCACCTTATACCGACCTGCGATGAACTTGCATAGTTTTGTCAAACATCGATCGTTTCGAGTGGAAATCAATCCGGCCGTCAATGGTGATTCATGGCCTGACAACTATAACTCCGCTTCTATTCGTCGAATGCAAATCTGCGACATAGCAATTTGTAGCTTAAAACACGCCCCATCGAACCACCTTATACCGATCTGCGACGAACTTGCACAGTTTTGTCAAACATCGATCGTTTCGAGTGGAAAGCAATCCGGTCGTCAATGGTGATTCATGGCCTCACAGATATAAACAATTATAACTCCGCTTATATTCGTCGAATGCAAATCTGCGACATAGCAATTTGTAGCTTAAAACACGCCCCAACGAACCACCTTATACCGATCTGCGACGAACTTGCATAGTTTTGTCAAACATCGATCGTTTCGAGTGGAAAGCAATCCGGCCGTCAATGGTGATTCATGGCCTGACAGATATAAACAACTATAACTCCGCTTCTATTCGTCGTATGCGAATCTGCGACCTTGCAATTTGTAGCTTAAAACACGCCCCAACGAACCACCTTATACCGACCTGCGATGAACTTGCATAGTTTTGTCAAACATCGATCGTTTCGAGTGGAAATCAATCCGGCCGTCAATGGTGATTCATGGCCTGACAACTATAACTCCGCTTCTATTCGTCGAATGCAAATCTGCGACATAGCAATTTGTAGCATAAAACACGGCCCAACCACCCACCTTATACCGATCTGCGACGAACTTGCATAGTTTTGTCAAACATCGATCGTTTCGAGTGGAAAGCAATCCGGCCGTCAATGGCGATTCATGGCCTCACAGATATAAACAACTATAACTCCGCTTCTATTCGCCGTATGCAAATCTGCGACGTAGCAATTTGTAGCATAAAACACGGCCCAACGACCCACCTTATACCGATCTGCATCGAACTTGCATAGTTTTGTCAAACATCGATCGTTTCGAGTGGAAAGCAATCCGGCCGTCAATGGTGATTCATGGCCTGACAGATATAAACAACTATAACTCCGCTTCTATTCGTCGAATGCAAATCTGTGACATAGCAATTTGTAGCTTAAAACACGTCACATCGACCCACCTTGTGCCGATCTGCGACGAACTTGCATAGTTTCGTCAAACATCGAACGTTCCGAGTGGTAGGCAATCCGGCCGTCAATGGTGATTCATGGCCTCACAGATATAAACAACTATAATTCCGCTTCTATTCGTCGAATGCAAATCTGCGACATAGCAATTTGTAGCTTAAAACACGTCACATCGACCCACCTTGTGCCGATCTGCAACGAACTTGCATAGTTTCGTCAAACATCGATCGTTTCGAGTGGTAGGCAATCCGGCCGTCAATGGTGATTCATGGCCTCACAGATATAAACAACAATAACTCCGCTTCTATTCGTTGTATGCAAATCTGCGACATAGCAATTTGTAGCATAAAACACGTCAGATCGACCCACCTTGTGCCGATCTGCGACGAACTTGCATGGTTTCGTCAAACGTCGATCGTTTCGAGTGGTAGGGAATCCGGCCGTCAATGGTGATTCATGGCCTCACAGATATAAACAACAATAACTCCGCTTCTATTCGTCGTATGCGAATATGCGACATAGCAATTTGTAGCTTAAAACACGCCACATCGAACCACCTTATACCGATCTGCGACGAACTTGCATAGTTTTGTCAAACATCGATCGTTTCGAGTGGAAAGCAATCCGGCCGTCAATGATGATTCATGGCCTCACAGATATAAACAACAATAACTCCGCTTCTATTCGTCGTATGCGAATATGCGACATAGCAATTTGTAGCTTAAAACACGCCACATCGAACCACCTTGTGCTGATCTGCGACGAACTTGCATAGTTTCGTCAAACGTCGATCGTTTCGAGTGGTAGGCAATCCGGCCGTCAACGGTGATTCATGGCCTCACAGATATAAACAACTATAACTCCGCTTCTATTCGTCGAATGCAAATCTGCGACATAGCAATTTGTAGCATAAAACACGTCACATCGACCCACCTTGTGCCGATCTGCGACGAACTTGCATGGTTTCGTCAAACGTCGATCGTTTCGAGTGTTAGGGAATCCGGCCGTCAATGGTGATTCATGGCCTCACAGATATAAACAACAATAACTCCGCTTCTGTTCGTCGAATGCAAATCTGCGACATAGCAATTTGTAGCTTAAAACACGTCACATCGAACCACCTTGTGCCGATCTGCGACGAACGTGCGTAGTTTCGTCAAACGTCGATCGTTTCGAGTGGTAGGCAATCCGGCCGTCAATGGAGATTCATGGCCTCACAGATATAAACAACTATAACTCCGCTTCTATTCGTCGTATGCAAATCTGCGACATAGCAATTTGTAGCATAAAACACGCCCCAACGAACCACCTTATACCGATCTGCGACGAACTTGCATAGTTTTGTCAAACATCGATCGTTTCGAGTGGAAAGCAATCCGGCCGTCAATGATGATTCATGGCCTCACAGATATAAACAACAATAACTCCGCTTCTATTCGTCGTATGCGAATATGCGACATAGCAATTTGTAGCTTAAAACACGCCACATCGAACCACCTTGTGCCGATCTGCGACGCACTTGCATAGTTTCGTCAAACGTCGATCGTTTCGAGTGGTAGGCAATCCGGTCGTCAACGGTGATTCATGGCCTCACAGATATAAACAACTATAACTCCGCTTCTATTCGTCGTAAGCGAATATGCGACATAGCAATTTGTAGCTTAAAACACGTCACATCGACCCACCTTCTGCCGATCTGCGACGAACTTGCATGGTTTCGTCAAACGTCGATCGTTTCGAGTGGTAGGGAATCCGGCCGTCAATGGTGATTCACGGCCTCACAGATATAAACAACTATAACTCCGCTTCTATTCGTCGAATGCAAATCTGCGGCATAGCAATTTGTAGCATAAAACACGTCACATCGACCCACCTTGTGCCGATCTGCGACGAACTTGCATGGTTTAGTCAAACGTCGATCGTTTCGAGTGGTAGGGAATCCGGCCGTCAATGGTGATTCATGGCCTCACAGATATAAACAACAATAACTCCGCTTCTATTCGTCGTATGCGTATATGCGACATAGCAATTTGTAGCTTAAAACACGTCACATCGACCCACCTTCTGCCGATCTGCGACGAACTTGCATGGTTTCGTCAAACGTCGATCGTTTCGAGTTGTAGGGAATCCGGCCGTCAATAGTGATTCATGGCCTCACAGATATAAACAACTATAACTCCGCTTCTATTCGTCGAATGCAAATCTGCGGCATAGCAATTTGTAGCTTAAAACACGTCACATCGACCCACCTTGTGCCGATCTGCGACGAACTTGCATAGTTTCGTCAAACATCGATCGTTTCGAGTGGTAGGCAATCCGGCCGTCAATGGTGATTCATGGCCTCACAGATATAAACAACAATAACTCCGCTTCTATTCGTCGTATGCAAATCTGCGACATAGCAATTTGTAGCATAAAACACGCCCCAACGAACCACCTTATACCGATCTGCGACGAACTTGCACAGTTTTGTCAAACATCGATCGTTTCGAGTGGAAAGCAATCCGGCCGTCAATGGTGATTCATGGCCTGACAGATATAAACAACTATAACTCCGCTTCTATTTGTCGTATGCGAATCTGCGACCTTGCAATTTGTAGCTTAAAACCCGCCCCAACGAACCACCTTATACCGACCTGCGATGAACTTGCATAGTTTTGTCAAACATCGATCGTTTCGAGTGGAAATCAATCCGGCCGTCAATGGTGATTCATGGCCTGACAACTATAACTCCGCTTCTATTCGTCGAATGCAAATCTGCGACATAGCAATTTGTAGCTTAAAACACGCCCCAACGAACCACCTTATACCGATCTGCGACGAACTTGCACAGTTTTGTCAAACATCGATCGTTTCGAGTGGAAAGCAATCCGGCCGTCAATGGTGATTCATGGCCTGACAGATATAAACAACTATAACTCCGCTTCTATTCGTCGTATGCAAATCTGCGACATAGCAATTTGTAGCTTCAAACACGTCACATCGACCCACCTTGTGCCGATGTGCGACGAACTTGCATAGTTTCGTCAAACGTCGATCGTGTCGAGTGGTAGGCAATCCGGTCGTCAATGGTGATTCATGGCCTCACAGATATAAACAACTATAACTCCGCTTATATTCGTCGAATGCAAATCTGCGACATAGCAATTTGTAGCTTAAAACACGCCCCAACGAACCACCTTATACCGATCTGCGACGAACTTGCATAGTTTTGTCAAACATCGATCGTTTCGAGTGGAAATCAATCCGGCCGTCAATGGTGATTCATGGCCTGACAACTATAACTCCGCTTCTATTCGTCGAATGCAAATCTGCGACATAGCAATTTGTAGCTTAAAACACGTCACATCGAACCACCTTGTGCCGATCTGCGACGAACTTGCATAGTTTCGTCAAACGTCGATCGTCTCGAGTGGTAGGCAATCCGGCCGTCAACGGTGATTCATGGCCTCACAGATATAAACAACTATAACTCCGCTTCTATTCGTCGAATGCAAATCTGCGACATAGCAATTTGTAGCATAAAACACGGCCCAACCACCCACCTTGTGCCGATCTGCGACGAACTTGCATGGTTTCGTCAAACGTCGATCGTTTCGAGTGTTAGGGAATCCGGCCGTCAATGGTGATTCATGGCCTCACAGATATAAACAACAATAACTCCGCTTCTGTTCGTCGAATGCAAATCTGCGACATAGCAATTTGTAGCTTAAAACACGTCACATCGAACCACCTTGTGCCGATCTGCGACGAACGTGCGTAGTTTCGTCAAACGTCGATCGTTTCGAGTGGTAGGCAATCCGGCCGTCAATGGTGATTCATGGCCTCACAGATATAAACAACTATAACTCCGCTTCTATTCGTCGTATGCAAATCTGCGACATAGCAATTTGTAGCATAAAACACGCCCCAACGAACCACCTTATACCGATCTGCGACGAACTTGCATAGTTTTGTCAAACATCGATCGTTTCGAGTGGAAAGCAATCCGGCCGTCAATGATGATTCATGGCCTCACAGATATAAACAACAATAACTCCGCTTCTATTCGTCGTATGCGAATATGCGACATAGCAATTTGTAGCTTAAAACACGCCACATCGAACCACCTTGTGCCGATCTGCGACGCACTTGCATAGTTTCGTCAAACGTCGATCGTTTCGAGTGGTAGGCAATCCGGTCGTCAACGGTGATTCATGGCCTCACAGATATAAACAACTATAACTCCGCTTCTATTCGTCGTATGCGAATATGCGACATAGCAATTTGTAGCTTAAAACACGTCACATCGACCCACCTTCTGCCGATCTGCGACGAACTTGCATGGTTTCGTCAAACGTCGATCGTTTCGAGTGGTAGGGAATCCGGCCGTCAATGGTGATTCACGGCCTCACAGATATAAACAACTATAACTCCGCTTCTATTCGTCGAATGCAAATCTGCGGCATAGCAATTTGTAGCATAAAACACGTCACATCGACCCACCTTGTGCCGATCTGCGACGAACTTGCATGGTTTAGTCAAACGTCGATCGTTTCGAGTGGTAGGGAATCCGGCCGTCAATGGTGATTCATGGCCTCACAGATATAAACAACTATAATTCCGCTTCTATTCGTCGAATGCAAATCTGCGACATAGCAATTTGTAGCTTAAAGCACGTCACATCGACCCACCTTGTGCCGATCTGCAACGAACTTGCATAGTTTCGTCAAACATCGATCGTTTCGAGTGGTAGGCAATCCGGCCGTCAATGGTGATTCATGGCCTCACAGATATAAACAACTATAACTCCGCTTCTATTCGTCGAATGCAAATCTGCGACATAGCAATTTGTAGCATAAAACACGTCAAATCGACCCACCTTGTGCCGATCTGCGACGAACTTGCATGGTTTCGTCAAACGTCGATCGTTTCGAGTGGTAGGGAATCCGGCCGTCAATGGTGATTCATGGCCTCACAGATATAAACAACAATAACTCCGCTTCTATTCGTCGTATGCAAATCTGCGACATAGCAATTTGTAGCATAAAACACGCCCCAACGAACCACCTTATACCGATCTGCGACGAACTTGCATAGTTTTGTCAAACATCGATCGTTTCGAGTGGAAAGCAATCCGGCCGTCAATGATGATTCATGGCCTCACAGATATAAACAACTATAACTCCGCTTCTATTCGTCGTATGCGAATATGCGACATAGCAATTTGTAGCTTAAAACACGCCACATCGAACCACCTTGTGCTGATCTGCGACGAACTTGCATAGTTTCGTCAAACGTCGATCGTTTCGAGTGGTAGGCAATCCGGCCGTCAACGGTGATTCATGGCCTCACAGATATAAACAACTATAACTCCGCTTCTATTCGTCGAATGCAAATCTGCGACATAGCAATTTGTAGCATAAAACACGTCACATCGACCCACCTTGTGCCGATCTGCGACGAACTTGCATGGTTTCGTCAAACGTCGATCGTTTCGAGTGTTAGGGAATCCGGCCGTCAATGGTGATTCATGGCCTCACAGATATAAACAACAATAACTCCGCTTCTGTTCGTCGAATGCAAATCTGCGACATAGCAATTTGTAGCTTAAAACACGTCACATCGAACCACCTTGTGCCGATCTGCGACGAACTTGCATGGTTTCGTCAAACGTCGATCGTTTCGAGTTGTAGGGAATCCGGCCGTCAATGGTGATTCATGGCCTCACAGATATAAACAACTATAACTCCGCTTCTATTCGTCGAATGCAAATCTGCGGCATAGCAATTTGTAGCTTAAAACACGTCACATCGACCCACCTTGTGCCGATCTGCGACGAACTTGCATAGTTTCGTCAAACATCGATCGTTTCGAGTGGTAGGCAATCCGGCCGTCAATCGTGATTCATGGCCTCACAGATATAAACAACAATAACTCCGCTTCTATTCGTCGTATGCAAATCTGCGACATAGCAATTTGTAGCATAAAACACGCCCCAACGAACCACCTTATACCGATCTGCGACGAACTTGCACAGTTTTGTCAAACATCGATCGTTTCGAGTGGAAAGCAATCCGGCCGTCAATGGTGATTCATGGCCTGACAGATATAAACAACTATAACTCCGCTTCTATTTGTCGTATGCGAATCTGCGACCTTGCAATTTGTAGCTTAAAACCCGCCCCAACGAACCACCTTATACCGACCTGCGATGAACTTGCATAGTTTTGTCAAACATCGATCGTTTCGAGTGGAAATCAATCCGGCCGTCAATGGTGATTCATGGCCTGACAACTATAACTCCGCTTCTATTCGTCGAATGCATATCTGCGACATAGCAATTTGTAGCTTAAAACACGCCCCATCGAACCACCTTATACCGATCTGCGACGAACTTGCACAGTTTTGTCAAACATCGATCGTTTCGAGTGGAAAGCAATCCGGCCGTCAATGGTGATTCATGGCCTGACAGATATAAACAACTATAACTCCGCTTCTATTCGTCGTATGCAAATCTGCGACATAGCAATTTGTAGCTTCAAACACGTCACATCGACCCACCTTGTGCCGATGTGCGACGAACTTGCATAGTTTCGTCAAACGTCGATCGTTTCGAGTGGTAGGCAATCCGGTCGTCAATGGTGATTCATGGCCTCACAGATATAAACAACTATAACTCCGCTTATATTCGTCGAATGCAAATCTGCGACATAGCAATTTGTAGCTTAAAACACGCCCCAACGAACCACCTTATACCGATCTGCGACGAACTTGCATAGTTTTGTCAAACATCGATCGTTTCGAGTGGAAATCAATCCGGCCGTCAATGGTGATTCATGGCCTGACAACTATAACTCCGCTTCTATTCGTCGAATGCAAATCTGCGACATAGCAATTTGTAGCTTAAAACACGTCACATCGAACCACCTTGTGCCGATCTGCGACGAACTTGCATAGTTTCGTCAAACGTCGATCGTTTCGAGTGGTAGGCAATCCGGCCGTCAATGGTGATTCATGGCCTCACAGATATAAACAACTATAACTCCGCTTCCATTCGCCGTATGCAAATCTGCGTCATAGCAATTTGTAGCATAAAACACGGCCCAACCACCCACCTTATACCGATCTGCGACGAACTTGCATAGTTTTGTCAAACATCGATCGTTTCGAGTGGAAAGCAATCCGGCCGTCAATGGCGATTCATGGCCTCACAGATATATACAACTATAACTCCGCTTCTATTCGCCGTATGCAAATCTGCGACGTAGCAATTTGTAGCATAAAACACGGCCCAACGACCCACCTTATACCGATCTGCATCGAACTTGCATAGTTTTGTCAAACATCGATCGTTTCGAGTGGAAAGCAATCCGGCCGTCAATGGTGATTCATGGCCTGACAGATATAAACAAATATAACTCCGCTTCTATTCGTCGAATGCAAATCTGTGACATAGCAATTTGTAGCTTAAAACACGTCACATCGACCCACCTTGTGCCGATCTGCGACGAACTTGCATAGTTTCGTCAAACATCGATCGTTTCGAGTGGTAGGCAATCCGGCCGTCAATGGTGATTCATGGCCTCACAGATATAAACAACTATAATTCCGTTTCTATTCGTCGAATGCAAATCTGCGACATAGCAATTTGTAGCTTAAAGCACGTCACATCGACCCACCTTGTGCCGATCTGCAACGAACTTGCATAGTTTCGTCAAACATCGATCGTTTCGAGTGGTAGGCAATCCGGCCGTCAATGGTGATTCATGGCCTCACAGATATAAACAACAATAACTCGGCTTCTATTCGTCGTATGCAAATCTGCGACATAGCAATTTGTAGCATAAAACACGTCAAATCGACCCACCTTGTGCCGATCTGCGACGAACTTGCATGGTTTCGTCAAACGTCGATCGTTTCGAGTGGTAGGGAATCCGGCCGTCAATGGTGATTCATGGCCTCACAGATATAAACAACAATAACTCCGCTTCTATTCGTCGTATGCAAATCTGCGACATAGCAATTTGTAGCATAAAACACGCCCCAACGAACCACCTTATACCGATCTGCGACGAACTTGCATAGTTTTGTCAAACATCGATCGTTTCGAGTGGAAAGCAATCCGGCCGTCAATGATGATTCATGGCCTCACAGATATAAACAACAATAACTCCGCTTCTATTCGTCGTATGCGAATATGCGACATAGCAATTTGTAGCTTAAAACACGCCACATCGAACCACCTTGTGCTGATCTGCGACGAACTTGCATAGTTTCGTCAAACGTCGATCGTTTCGAGTGGTAGGCAATCCGGCCGTCAACGGTGATTCATGGCCTCACAGATATAAACAACTATAACTCCGCTTCTATTCGTCGAATGCAAATCTGCGACATAGCAATTTGTAGCATAAAACACGTCACATCGACCCACCTTGTGCCGATCTGCGACGAACTTGCATGGTTTCGTCAAACGTCGATCGTTTCGAGTGTTAGGGAATCCGGCCGTCAATGGTGATTCATGGCCTCACAGATATAAACAACAATAACTCCGCTTCTGTTCGTCGAATGCAAATCTGCGACATAGCAATTTGTAGCTTAAAACACGTCACATCGAACCACCTTGTGCCGATCTGCGACGAACGTGCGTAGTTTCGTCAAACGTCGATCGTTTCGAGTGGTAGGCAATCCGGCCGTCAATGGTGATTCATGGCCTCACAGATATAAACAACTATAACTCCGCTTCTATTCGTCGTATGCAAATCTGCGACATAGCAATTTGTAGCATAAAACACGCCCCAACGAACCACCTTATACCGATCTGCGACGAACTTGCATAGTTTTGTCAAACATCGATCGTTTCGAGTGGAAAGCAATCCGGCCGTCAATGATGATTCATGGCCTCACAGATATAAACAACAATAATTCCGCTTCTATTCGTCGTATGCGAATATGCGACATAGCAATTTGTAGCTTAAAACACGCCACATCGAACCACCTTGTGCCGATCTGCGACGCACTTGCATAGTTTCGTCAAACGTCGATCGTTTCGAGTGGTAGGCAATCCGGTCGTCAACGGTGATTCATGGCCTCACAGATATAAACAACTATAACTCCGCTTCTATTCGTCATATGCAAATCTGCGACGTAGCAATTTGTAGCATAAAACACGGCCCAACGACCCACCTTATAGCGATCTGCATCGAACTTGCATAGTTTTGTCAAACATCGATCGTTTCGAGTGGAAAGCAATCCGGCCGTCAATGGTAATTCATGGCCTGACAAATATAAACAACTATAACTCCGCTTCTATTCGTCGAATGCAAATCTGTGACATAGCAATTTGTAGCTTAAAACACGTCACATCGACCCACCTTGTGCCGATCTGCGACGAACTTGCATGGTTTCGTCAAACGTCGATCGTTTCGAGTTGTAGGGAATCCGGCCGTCAATGGTGATTCATGGCCTCACAGATATAAACAACTATAACTCCGCTTCTATTCGTCGAATGCAAATCTGCGGCATAGCAATTTGTAGCTTAAAACACGTCACATCGACCCACCTTGTGCCGATCTGCGACGAACTTGCATAGTTTCGTCAAACATCGAACGTTTCGAGTGGTAGGCAATCCGGCCGTCAATCGTGATTCATGGCCTCACAGATATAAACAACAATAACTCCGCTTCTATTCGTCGTATGCAAATCTGCGACATAGCAATTTGTAGCATAAAACACGCCCCAACGAACCACCTTATACCGATCTGCGACGAACTTGCACAGTTTTGTCAAACATCGATCGTTTCGAGTGGAAAGCAATCCGGCCGTCAATGGTGATTCATGGCCTGACAGATATAAACAACTATAACTCCGCTTCTATTTGTCGTATGCGAATCTGCGACCTTGCAATGTGTAGCTTAAAACCCGCCCCAACGAACCACCTTATACCGACCTGCGATGAACTTGCATAGTTTTGTCAAACATCGATCGTTTCGAGTGGAAATCAATCCGGCCGTCAATGGTGATTCATGGCCTGACAACTATAACTCCGCTTCTATTCGTCGAATGCAAATCTGCGACATAGCAATTTGTAGCTTAAAACACGCCCCATCGAACCATCTTATACCGATCTGCGACGAACTTGCACAGTTTTGTCAAACATCGATCGTTTCGAGTGGAAAGCAATCCGGCCGTCAATGGTGATTCATGGCCTGACAGATATAAACAACTATAACTCCGCTTCTATTCGTCGTATGCAAATCTGCGACATAGCAATTTGTAGCTTCAAACACGTCACATCGACCAACCTTGTGCCGATGTGCGACGAACTTGCATAGTTTCGTCAAACGTCGATCGTTTCGAGTGGTAGGCAATCCGGTCGTCAATGGTGATTCATGGCCTCACAGATATAAACAACTATAACTCCGCTTATATTCGTCGAATGCAAATCTGCGACATAGCAATTTGTAGCTTAAAACACGCCCCAACGAACCACCTTATACCGATCTGCGACGAACTTGCATAGTTTTGTCAAACATCGATCGTTTCGAGTGGAAATCAATCCGGCCGTCAATGGTGATTCATGGCCTGACAACTATAACTCCGCTTCTATTCGTCGAATGCAAATCTGCGACATAGCAATTTGTAGCTTAAAACACGTCACATCGAACCACCTTGTGCCGATCTGCGACGAACTTGCATAGTTTCGTCAAACGTCGATCGTTTCGAGTGGTAGGCAATCCGGCCGTCAATGGTGATTCATGGCCTCACAGATATAAACAACTATAACTCCGCTTCTATTCGCCGTATGCAAATCTGCGTCATAGCAATTTGTAGCATAAAACACGGCCCAACCACCCACCTTATACCGATCTGCGACGAACTTGCATAGTTTTGTCAAACATCGATCGTTTCGAGTGGAAAGCAATCCGGCCGTCAATGGTGATTCATGGCCTGACAGATATAAACAACTATAACTCCGCTTCTATTCGTCGAATGCAAATCTGTGACATAGCAATTTGTAGCTTAAAACACGTCACATCGACCCACCTTGTGCCGATCTGCGACGAACTTGCATAGTTTCGTCAAACATCGATCGTTTCGAGTGGTAGGCAATCCGGCCGTCAATGGTGATTCATGGCCTCACAGATATAAACAACTATAATTCCGTTTCTATTCGTCGAATGCGAATCTGCGACATAGCAATTTGTAGCTTAAAGCACGTCACATCGACCCACCTTGTGCCGATCTGCAACGAACTTGCATAGTTTCGTCAAACATCGATCGTTTCGAGTGGTAGGCAATCCGGCCGTCAATGGTGATTCATGGCCTCACAGATATAAACAACAATAACTCCGCTTCTATTCGTCGTATGCAAATCTGCGACATAGCAATTTGTAGCATAAAACACGTCAAATCGACCCACCTTGTGCCGATCTGCGACGAACTTGCATGGTTTCGTCAAACGTCGATCGTTTCGAGTGGTAGGGAATCCGGCCGTCAATGGTGATTCATGGCCTCACAGATATAAACAACAATAACTCCGCTTCTATTCGTCGTATGCAAATCTGCGACATAGCAATTTGTAGCATAAAACACGCCCCAACGAACCACCTTATACCGATCTGCGACGAACTTGCATAGTTTTGTCAAACATCGATCGTTTCGAGTGGAAAGCAATCCGGCCGTCAATGATGATTCATGGCCTCACAGATATAAACAACAATAACTCCGCTTCTATTCGTCGTATGCGAATATGCGACATAGCAATTTGTAGCTTAAAACACGCCACATCGAACCACCTTGTGCTGATCTGCGACGAACTTGCATAGTTTCGTCAAACGTCGATCGTTTCGAGTGGTAGGCAATCCGGCCGTCAACGGTGATTCATGGCCTCACAGATATAAACAACTATAACTCCGCTTCTATTCGTCGAATGCAAATCTGCGACATAGCAATTTGTAGCATAAAACACGTCACATCGACCCACCTTGTGCCGATCTGCGACGAACTTGCATGGTTTCGTCAAACGTCGATCGTTTCGAGTGTTAGGGAATCCGGCCGTCAATGGTGATTCATGGCCTCACAGATATAAACAACAATAACTCCGCTTCTGTTCGTCGAATGCAAATCTGCGACATAGCAATTTGTAGCTTAAAACACGTCACATCGAACCACCTTGTGCCGATCTGCGACGAACGTGCGTAGTTTCGTCAAACGTCGATCGTTTCGAGTGGTAGGCAATCCGGCCGTCAATGGTGATTCATGGCCTCACAGATATAAACAACTATAACTCCGCTTCTATTCGTCGTATGCAAATCTGCGACATAGCAATTTGTAGCATAAAACACGCCCCAACGAACCACCTTATACCGATCTGCGACGAACTTGCATAGTTTTGTCAAACATCGATCGTTTCGAGTGGAAAGCAATCCGGCCGTCAATGATGATTCATGGCCTCACAGATATAAACAACAATAACTCCGCTTCTATTCGTCGTATGCGAATATGCGACATAGCAATTTGTAGCTTAAAACACGCCACATCGAACCACCTTGTGCCGATCTGCGACGCACTTGCATAGTTTCGTCAAACGTCGATCGTTTCGAGTGGTAGGCAATCCGGTCGTCAACGGTGATTCATGGCCTCACAGATATAAACAACTATAACTCCGCTTCTATTCGTCATATGCAAATCTGCGACGTAGCAATTTGTAGCATAAAACACGGCCCAACGACCCACCTTATAGCGATCTGCATCGAACTTGCATAGTTTTGTCAAACATCGATCGTTTCGAGTGGAAAGCAATCCGGCCGTCAATGGTAATTCATGGCCTGACAAATATAAACAACTATAACTCCGCTTCTATTCGTCGAATGCAAATCTGTGACATAGCAATTTGTAGCTTAAAACACGTCACATCGACCCACCTTGTGCCGATCTGCGACGAACGTGTATAGTTTCGTCAAACGTCGATCGTTTCGAGTGGTAGGGAATCCGGCCGTCAATGGTGATTCACGGCCTCCCAGATATAAACAACTATAACTCCGCTTCTATTCGTCGAATGCAAACCTGCGACATAGCAATTTGTAGCTTAAAACACGTCACATCGACCCACCTTGTGCCGATCTGCCACGAACTTGCATGGTTTCGTCAAACGTCGATCGTTTCGAGTGGTAGGGAATCCGGCCGTCAATGGTGATTCATGGCCTCACAGATATAAACAACAATAACTCCGCTTCTGTTCGTCGAATGCAATTCTGCGACATAGCAATTTGTAGCTTAAAACACGTCACATCGAACCACGTTGTGCCGATCTGCGACGAACGTGCGTAGTTTCGTCAAACGTCGATCGTTTCGAGTGGTAGGCAATCCGGCCGTCAATGGTGATTCATGGCCTCACAGATATAAACAACTATAACTCCGCTTCTATTCGTCGTATGCAAATCTGCGACATAGCAATTTGTAGCATAAAACACGCCCCAACGAACCACCTTATACCGATCTGCGACGAACTTGCATAGTTTTGTCAAACATCGATCGTTTCGAGTGGAAAGCAATCCGGCCGTCAATGATGATTCATGGCCTCACAGATATAAACAACAATAACTCCGCTTCTATTCGTCGTATGCGAATATGCGACATAGCAATTTGTAGCTTAAAACACGCCACATCGAACCACCTTGTGCCGATCTGCGACGCACTTGCATAGTTTCGTCAAACGTCGATCGTTTCGAGTGGTAGGCAATCCGGCCGTCAACGGTGATTCATGGCCTCACAGATATAAACAACTATAACTCCGCTTCTATTCGTCGTATGCGAATATGCGACATAGCAATTTGTAGCTTAAAACACGTCACATCGACCCACCTTCTGCCGATCTGCGACGAACTTGCATGGTTTCGTCAAACGTCGATCGTTTCGAGTGGTAGGGAATCCGGCCGTCAATGGTGATTCATGGCGTCACAGATATAAACAACAATAACTCCGCTTCTATTCGTCGTATGCGAATATGCGACATAGCAATTTGTAGCTTAAAACACGTCACATCGACCCACCTTCTGCCGATCTGCGACGAACTTGCATGGTTTCGTCAAACGTCGATCGTTTCGAGTTGTAGGGAATCCGGCCGTCAATGGTGATTCATGGCCTCACAGATATAAACAACTATAACTCCGCTTCTATTCGTCGAATGCAAATCTGCGGCATAGCAATTTGTAGCTTAAAACACGTCACATCGACCCACCTTGTGCCGATCTGCGACGAACTTGCATAGTTTCGTCAAACATCGATCGTTTCGAGTGGTAGGCAATCCGGCCGTCAATGGTGATTCATGGCCTCACAGATATAAACAACAATAACTCCGCTTCTATTCGTCGTATGCAAATCTGCGACATAGCAATTTGTAGCATAAAACACGCCCCAACGAACCACCTTATACCGATCTGCGACGAACTTGCACAGTTTTGTCAAACATCGATCGTTTCGAGTGGAAAGCAATCCGGCCGTCAATGGTGATTCATGGCCTGACAGATATAAACAACTATAACTCCGCTTCTATTCGTCGTATGCGAATCTGCGACCTTGCAATTTGTAGCTTAAAACCCGCCCCAACGAACCACCTTATACCGACCTGCGATGAACTTGCATAGTTTTGTCAAACATCGATCGTTTTGAGTGGAAATCAATCCGGCCGTCAATGGTGATTCATGGCCTGCAACTATAACTCCGCTTCTATTCGTCGAATGCAAATCTGCGACATAGCAATTTGTAGCTTAAAACACGCCCCATCGAACCACCTTATACCGATCTGCGACGAACTTGCACAGTTTTGTCAAACATCGATCGTTTCGAGTGGAAAGCAATCCGGCCGTCAATGGTGATTCATGGCCTGACAGATATAAACAACTATAACTCCGCTTCTATTCGTCGTATGCAAATCTGCGACATAGCAATTTGTAGCTTCAAACACGTCACATCGACCCACCTTGTGCCGATGTGCGACGAACTTGCATAGTTTTGTCAAACATCGATCGTTTCGAGTGGAAATCAATCCGGCCGTCAATGGTGATTCATGGCCTGACAACTATAACTCCGCTTCTATTCGTCGAATGCAAATCTGCGACATAGCAATTTGTAGCTTAAAACACGTCACATCGAACCACCTTGTGCCGATCTGCGACGAACTTGCATAGTTTCGTCAAACGTCGATCGTTTCGAGTGGTAGGCAATCCGGCCGTCAATGGTGATTCATGGCCTCACAGATATAAACAACTATAACTCCGCTTCTATTCGCCGTATGCAAATCTGCGTCATAGCAATTTGTAGCATAAAACACGGCCCAACCACCCACCTTATACCGATCTGCGACGAACTTGCATAGTTTTGTCAAACATCGATCGTTTCGAGTGGAAATCAATCCGGCCGTCAATGGTGATTCACGGCCTGACAACTATAACTCCGCTTCTATTCGTCGAATGCAAATCTGCGACATAGCAATTTGTAGCTTAAAACACGCCCCATCGAACCACCTTATACCGATCTGCGACGAACTTGCACAGTTTTGTCAAACATCGATCGTTTCGAGTGGAAAGCAATCCGGCCGTCAATGGTGATTCATGGCCTGACAGATATAAACAACTATAACTCCGCTTCTATTCGTCGTATGCAAATCTGCGACATAGCAATTTGTAGCTTCAAACACGTCACATCGACCCACCTTGTGCCGATGTGCGACGAACTTGCATAGTTTCGTCAAACGTCGATCGTTTCGAGTGGTAGGCAATCCGGTCGTCAATGGTGATTCATGGCCTCACAGATATAAACAACTATAACTCCGCTTATATTCGTCGAATGCAAATCTGCGACATAGCAATTTGTAGCTTAAAACACGCCCCAACGAACCACCTTATACCGATCTGCGACGAACTTGCATAGTTTTGTCAAACATCGATCGTTTCGAGTGGAAATCAATCCGGCCGTCAATGGTGATTCATGGCCTGACAACTATAACTCCGCTTCTATTCGTCGAATGCAAATCTGCGACATAGCAATTTGTAGCTTAAAACACGTCACATCGAACCACCTTGTGCCGATCTGCGACGAACTTGCATAGTTTCGTCAAACGTCGATCGTTTCGAGTGGTAGGCAATCCGGCCGTCAATGGTGATTCATGGCCTCACAGATATAAACAACTATAACTCCGCTTCTATTCGTCGAATGCAAATCTGCGACATAGCAATTTGTAGCATAAAACACGTCACATCGACCCACCTTGTGCCGATCTGCGACGAACTTGCATGGTTTCGTCAAACGTCGATCGTTTCGAGTGTTAGGGAATCCGGCCGTCAATGGTGATTCATGGCCTCACAGATATAAACAACAATAACTCCGCTTCTGTTCGTCGAATGCAAATCTGCGACATAGCAATTTGTAGCTTAGAACACGTCACATCGAACCACCTTGTGCCGATCTGCGACGAACGTGCGTAGTTTCGTCAAACGTCGATCGTTTCGAGTGGTAGGCAATCCGGCCGTCAATGGTGATTCATGGCCTCACAGATATAAACAACTATAACTCCGCTTCTATTCGTCGTATGCAAATCTGCGACATAGCAATTTGTAGCATAAAACACGCCCCAACGAACAACCTTATACCGATCTGCGACGAACTTGCATAGTTTTGTCAAACATCGATCGTTTCGAGTGGAAAGCAATCCGGCCGTCAATGATGATTCATGGCCTCACAGATATAAACAACAATAACTCCGCTTCTATTCGTCGTATGCGAATATGCGACATAGCAATTTGTAGCTTAAAACACGCCACATCGAACCACCTTGTGCCGATCTGCGACGCACTTGCATAGTTTCGTCAAACGTCGATCGTTTCGAGTGGTAGGCAATCCGGTCGTCAACGGTGATTCATGGCCTCACAGATATAAACAACTATAACTCCGCTTCTATTCGTCATATGCAAATCTGCGACGTAGCAATTTGTAGCATAAAACACGGCCCAACGACCCACCTTATAGCGATCTGCATCGAACTTGCATAGTTTTGTCAAACATCGATCGTTTCGAGTGGAAAGCAATCCGGCCGTCAATGGTAATTCATGGCCTGACAAATATAAACAACTATAACTCCGCTTCTATTCGTCGAATGCAAACCTGCGACATAGCAATTTGTAGCTTAAAACACGTCACATCGACCCACCTTGTGCCGATCTGCCACGAACTTGCATGGTTTCGTCAAACGTCGATCGTTTCGAGTGGTAGGGAATCCGGCCGTCAATGGTGATTCATGGCCTCACAGATATAAACAACAATAACTCCGCTTCTGTTCGTCGAATGCAATTCTGCGACATAGCAATTTGTAGCTTAAAACACGTCACATCGAACCACGTTGTGCCGATCTGCGACGAACGTGCGTAGTTTCGTCAAACGTCGATCGTTTCGAGTGGTAGGCAATCCGGCCGTCAATGGTGATTCATGGCCTCACAGATATAAACAACTATAACTCCGCTTCTATTCGTCGTATGCAAATCTGCGACATAGCAATTTGTAGCATAAAACACGCCCCAACGAACCACCTTATACCGATCTGCGACGAACTTGCATAGTTTTGTCAAACATCGATCGTTTCGAGTGGAAAGCAATCCGGCCGTCAATGATGATTCATGGCCTCACAGATATAAACAACAATAACTCCGCTTCTATTCGTCGTATGCGAATATGCGACATAGCAATTTGTAGCTTAAAACACGCCACATCGAACCACCTTGTGCCGATCTGCGACGCACTTGCATAGTTTCGTCAAACGTCGATCGTTTCGAGTGGTAGGCAATCCGGCCGTCAACGGTGATTCATGGCCTCACAGATATAAACAACTATAACTCCGCTTCTATTCGTCGTATGCGAATATGCGACATAGCAATTTGTAGCTTAAAACACGTCACATCGACCCACCTTCTGCCGATCTGCGACGAACTTGCATGGTTTCGTCAAACGTCGATCGTTTCGAGTGGTAGGGAATCCGGCCGTCAATGGTGATTCATGGCGTCACAGATATAAACAACAATAACTCCGCTTCTATTCGTCGTATGCGAATATGCGACATAGCAATTTGTAGCTTAAAACACGTCACATCGACCCACCTTCTGCCGATCTGCGACGAACTTGCATGGTTTCGTCAAACGTCGATCGTTTCGAGTTGTAGGGAATCCGGCCGTCAATGGTGATTCATGGCCTCACAGATATAAACAACTATAACTCCGCTTCTATTCGTCGAATGCAAATCTGCGGCATAGCAATTTGTAGCTTAAAACACGTCACATCGACCCACCTTGTGCCGATCTGCGACGAACTTGCATAGTTTCGTCAAACATCGATCGTTTCGAGTGGTAGGCAATCCGGCCGTCAATGGTGATTCATGGCCTCACAGATATAAACAACAATAACTCCGCTTCTATTCGTCGTATGCAAATCTGCGACATAGCAATTTGTAGCATAAAACACGCCCCAACGAACCACCTTATACCGATCTGCGACGAACTTGCACAGTTTTGTCAAACATCGATCGTTTCGAGTGGAAAGCAATCCGGCCGTCAATGGTGATTCATGGCCTGACAGATATAAACAACTATAACTCCGCTTCTATTCGTCGTATGCGAATCTGCGACCTTGCAATTTGTAGCTTAAAACCCGCCCCAACGAACCACCTTATACCGACCTGCGATGAACTTGCATAGTTTTGTCAAACATCGATCGTTTCGAGTGGAAATCAATCCGGCCGTCAATGGTGATTCATGGCCTGACAACTATAACTCCGCTTCTATTCGTCGAATGCAAATCTGCGACATAGCAATTTGTAGCTTAAAACACGCCCCATCGAACCACCTTATACCGATCTGCGACGAACTTGCACAGTTTTGTCAAACATCGATCGTTTCGAGTGGAAAGCAATCCGGCCGTCAATGGTGATTCATGGCCTGACAGATATAAACAACTATAACTCCGCTTCTATTCGTCGTATGCAAATCTGCGACATAGCAATTTGTAGCTTCAAACACGTCACATCGACCCACCTTGTGCCGATGTGCGACGAACTTGCATAGTTTCGTCAAACGTCGATCGTTTCGAGTGGTAGGCAATCCGGTCGTCAATGGTGATTCATGGCCTCACAGATATAAACAACTATAACTCCGCTTCTATTCGTCGAATGCAAATCTGCGACATAGCAATTTGTAGCTTAAAACACGCCCCAACGAACCACCTTGTGCCGATCTGCGACGAACTTGCATAGTTTCGTCAAACGTCGATCGTTTCGAGTGGTAGGCAATCCGGCCGTCAATGGTGATTCATGGCCTCACAGATATAAACAACTATAACTCCGCTTCTATTCGTCGAATGCAAATCTGCGACATAGCAATTTGTAGCATAAAACACGTCACATCGACCCACCTTGTGCCGATCTGCGACGAACTTGCATGGTTTCGTCAAACGTCGATCGTTTCGAGTGTTAGGGAATCCGGCCGTCAATGGTGATTCATGGCCTCACAGATATAAACAACAATAACTCCGCTTCTGTTCGTCGAATGCAAATCTGCGACATAGCAATTTGTAGCTTAAAACACGTCACATCGAACCACGTTGTGCCGATCTGCGACGAACGTGCGTAGTTTCGTCAAACGTCGATCGTTTCGAGTGGTAGGCAATCCGGCCGTCAATGGTGATTCATGGCCTCACAGATATAAACAACTATAACTCCGCTTCTATTCGTCGTATGCAAATCTGCGACATAGCAATTTGTAGCATAAAACACGCCCCAACGAACCACCTTATACCGATGTTCGAGATTTCGGTGGTTTATCTCGAGATAATTGCCGGGATGGTGTTAAGCCGGGGTTGAGACAAGTAAATTCACAATGATTAACAGTCGTTTATTCTCAGGTACATTTTTGAGAGTTTGATAGTCTATCGAGCGAGCACATTAGAGATTTGATCGTTGATCGCGCGTGTTTCGTTAGCGAGATTTCGAGATTGAGTTGTATATTTGAGAGTAAAGTCCACGAGATTATATTAATGCACAGAGGACTGTTTAAGAGATCGAGAAGCACGAAGTGAACCACGTTGCGCCGCAATGTAGCTGCCACATAATTATATTAATTATGTGGCATTTCTGTGCAATGAACTATCGTTCGATATTGAAAAGGTAATCAGTAACTTACATAATCTCGTGGCTCACAAGTATGCAGGAAACACAATTACACTCGCTAACGAAAAACTCTTAGAAAACACGTGCGTTCGCAATTTGAATCGTACGTAAAGTGAAAGTGCCGGTCGCACGTGGGCTACCGGTAGCCGGCGAGATGCGTGACGTCACACCATGTGACTTCGGGCGCTCAGGAGCTGCTGCCGCCGAAGTCCTGTGGCCGGTGACCCAATTACTTCGGGAGATTCCCGAACATTCCGCCCGCGATCAGCAGGATGCTGATGATGTTGATTCAGGTTCTGAAACAGGCAAAAGAGCCAACTTTGCAGTTGGTCGAGTTAGTTGGGTCGTTGCCGTCTTAAGAGTGACAACTCGTGTCAGTCCATCTTGTCCTGGGTGTAGCTGGAGAACCCGGGCAAGCGGCCACTTGCAGGGTGGAAAACGCTCGTCTGTGATTAAGACGAGAGATCCGACCTTGATGAGATTGGATGGGTGATGCCACTTCGAGATTGATTGCATGCGTTGCAAGTATTGCGTCGACCATTGTCTCCAAAATCGTTGTAACGATTGTTGAATTCGTTGCCACCGAGCTCGAGGAGGAAGATTCACATGCTCGACCGTTGGTTCGGGCAGTGTCGAGATTGGTCTTCCGATGAGAAAATGAGATGGTGTCAGTGCGCTAAAGTCTTCAGGATCGTCACTGAGAGGCTCCAGTGGTCGAGAGTTCAGCGTCGCTTCAATTTGAGTGAGTAACGTGGCATACTCCTCATAAGTCAATAATGTCTCCTTTACTGTCCGTTGGAGGTGAAATTTCATCGACTTTACCACTGCTTCCCATTTTCCTCCCATATGAGGGGCCGCTGGCGGGTTGAAAGACCAAGTTGTACAGTCGTTGACGAAGAGAGCAGATAAGCGTTGGTTCTCTGCGGTGTTTTTCGAGAACATGGCCTTGAGAGTGCTGTCAGCTCCTACAAGGTTTGTCCCACAGTCTGAGTACAGAGTGTGTGGGATGCCTCTGCGAGCTGTAAATCGACGATAAGTGGCGATGAATCCGTCGGTGGAGTAGTCGGTGACCAGGTCGAGATGCACTGCTGACGTCGCCAAGCACACGAATACGCATATCCACCCCTTTTGCGTTTTTGCTCCTCGCCCTTTCCATGTTGTCAAGGTGATGGGGCCGGCATAATCTATGCCGGTGTGCGAAAACGGTGGTGATGGTGTGACTCGTGCGAGAGGTAGTTGGCCCATCAGTTGATGGGCACGGATCCCCCTCTGTCGAGCACACACAACACACCTGAGCACGTGAGCCTTGATTGCAGCTCGTCCGCCGATGATCCAGTAGCGCTGCCTGGTATCAGATAAAGTTAATTGAGTACCTCCATGAAAAGTCTTTTTATGAGAAGCATCAATAATCAATTCGGTCAAACGAGAGTGGCGAGGTAGAATTGCTGGGTGCTTTGCTGTGTATTCGAGAGGTGCATTTTCGAGACGGCCTCCAACACGTATCACTCCTTCGTCGTCGATAAAGGCGGTGAGACGGCTGAAGACGTGAGATGGTGGAAGTGTGTCTCCTCCAGCGAGTATCTTGAGCTCGAGATTGAAAAAGGCAGACTGAGTGGCTTTAATCCAGAATAGTCTGGCTTGTGTCACATCACCCACTGCTTTGTTTGTTGCTGGAGCTGGCTCAGATGCTCGTAGCCTCGAAATAAATCTGAAACAAGCTGCAGTAACATTGAGGAGTTTGGCGAGAGATGAGTATTTGTAGATAAGATCCCAGTGATACTCAGATTTTTGTGCTGTTAGCACATTCGAGATTCCAGGACGAGCTTCCAAGGCACTAGACGGGTCCGTCTCGGTTGTAGTTTTTGGCCATGCCTGGCTGGATTGAGAAAGCCATGGTGGTCCCGTCCACCATAGCTGGTGTTGTTCAAGCTGAGCTGTTGAGATGCCTCGAGATGCGCAGTCGGCTGGATTGGAGGTGCCAGGAACGTGTCGCCAATGCGCATGAGATGTTAGTTCCTGGATCTGCGTTACACGATTCCTGACGTAGTCCTTCCACCGGGCA
Organism: Anoplius nigerrimus; assembly: GCA_914767735.1. NCBI lineage: Eukaryota > Metazoa > Arthropoda > Insecta > Hymenoptera > Pompilidae > Anoplius > Anoplius nigerrimus. The sequence goes on from CAJZBX010000756.1 coordinate 482,845, forward strand.
GCTTGCGATTTGATCCATGTATGTGTCACTTGAGAATCCGTCCACAGGTAGACATTGGCAATGTCGAGCTTGAGATGTGCTTGAACGTATTGCATGAGCTTGGCAAGCATCAATGCAGCAGAGAGTTCGAGTCTCGGGACAGTAAGGCGTTTGAGAGGTGCGACCTTTGTCTTGGCGCACACGAGCGACGTCACTCTGAGATCTGTGGACGGCGAGATGACAGTAATGTAAATTACTGCTGCCATGGCAAGTTGAGATGCGTCAGAGAAGCCATGTAATTCCACTGTCGAGCTGTTGTAGGTGTTGAGCCACCTTGGTATCGAGAGACTGGCCAGTCTTGTGAGATCTTCTCTGATCGCGTTCCATCGAGATGTGACTTGAGACGGCAGTGGATCGTCCCAATCGAGTTTGTACAGCCACAATTCCTGCAAAAGCATTTTAGCACGAATTATAACTGGAGACAAAAGTCCAAGCGGATCAAAAATCTGTGCGACTTCAGATAGAATGAGGCGTTTTGAGAGCCTGTAATGTGTTGGTGCCTTGGTCGCAAACGTGAAATGATCGTTGATCGAGTTCCATCGTAGTCCGAGAATTTTGGTATTGCAGTCGTCGAGAGAAAGAGTTGTTTCTTGAGATGCTGTGGTCGGTGAGACCGCCTGAAGCAGTGCTGCGTGGTTGGAGTGCCACTTGGCAAGTGGGAAACCGCCCGCGCTGCAGAGCTGCAATAGTTGTTGTGCGGTCTCAATCAAATCTTCGCATGTATCGGCGCCGCCAAAAATGTCGTCGACGTATCGGGCGTGCTTGAGAGATGCCACCGCCAATGGATACTTGTCACCTTCATCCTCCACAAGTTGTAGTAGTGTCCGGACGGCGAGAAATGGCGCTGCCTTCATGCCATAGGTGACTGTGGTTAAATTGTAAGGAGTTTCAACTCCTTCGTCGTTGACCCACAGTATCCTTTGGAGCTTCCAATCGTCTTCATGGACCTTTATTTGTCGGTACATCTTCGTAATGTCAGTAGCGAAGACGTACTTGTGCTGGCGAACCCATAAGAGAACATCAGTGACGTTGAGCAGTAGGTTTGCACCAGTGTGCATCAAGTCGTTGACTGAAAGTCCTGTTGTTGTCGAGCTCGATCCATTGAAGACTACCCTCAGCTTCGTTGAAGTGCTGTCAGGCTTGAGAACTCCATGGTGTGGCAAATAGTATATAGAATGGTCATTGGCTGAGATTGATGAGGCTTGAGCCATATGGCCGAGTTTCTCGTACTCACTCATAAACGTGTGATACAACTCACGGTATTCGCTGTCCCTTTTCAGCTTGTTGAGGGTGCGTCGCAGACAGGAGTGAGCTGTTTTGTACGAGTTGCCCAAGGCCAATGGAGATGTTTTCATCGGAATTCGCACGATGTATCGCCCAGTTGCATCTCGAGAATGTGTTGCAAGGAAGTGTTCCTCACATTCTTGCTCCTCAGGTGTGAGGCGAGAAGGAGCGTCATTCGGCAGTTCCTCCTGGACCCAAAATTTCGTCAACAGCTCTTGTATCGAGGCGTTGCTCTCGTTGTCGACCATGATGGTGTATGACGAATGTACTTGACGTTCAGGAGAGTTTGTTGGTCCAAGAACCAACCATCCGAAGATTGAGAGCTGGGCGATTGGCGTTGATGGTGGCCCTCTGATAATGTTCGGCTTTATAATCTGACCATAGTAGTCTGCACCAATGATGATATCCACGGGTCGTGGGTGCAGATACCGTGGGTCTGCCAGTTTGAGGTTATCGAGATGAGGCCAGTTTGCTTGTAGAATGTGGCAGGCAGGTAAAATCGTCGTTAATGTTCGCAGAACATGAGCTCGAAGATAGATGGTAGTCTCAATATAAATTGATTTTACTTGGAGCATGGTGACACCACGAGTTTGAGCCACTGGGTTTCCACTAACGCCAAGAATAGAGATGTGAGATGATGTGCGTTGAATTCCGAGTTCGAGTATCAGAGCCTCTGTGACGAAAGTCAATTCAGATCCTGCGTCGACCAGCAGCCTCACGTCGTGGAATGCTGTTGATGAAGCGACCTGAGCGATGGCTGTTGCCAGGAGAGTGTGGTTGCCATATGTGGCGGTTGCCACAAGCCTTTGACCGGTGCACGAGTTTGAGCACGAGTTTGAGAGCGAAGTTGACCACGAGCTTGAGTGAGGAATGGATCGCTGATCCACCTCCTCTGGGGCGACGACTGCACCAACACCTCAGCCTGAGGTGCTGGTTGCTGCGAGATGAAGAAGAGTGTGGTGAGTTTCACCACACTCCTTGCAGCGGTGAGGAGACTTGCAGTTTGCTGTGGTATGTCGCCCCATGCAGTTATGGCATAACGCGAGATTGTTAAACGCAAATTGCTTGCGAGCTGTGGCGGAGAGGCCCCTGAACTTTGCACAGGAGACGATAAAATGGTCCTCCTGGCAGCAGTCACAGGGGTAGAACTGCTGCTGTGGGCGATACTGGGTCCCAGGTTGCTTGATCCTTTGCGCTGGTGGTCTTGCCTGCGCTGCAGAATGGGAGGCTCGCTGAGTACTCCCCACTTGTGCACACGTGGGAGCCTTGTGGGGCTGGCCGGAGCGTCCGGCAGCAGTCTCCACAGCCTCGATGGCCCTTGCCTGGTTAGACATGAAGGTGACCAACTGCTTTCTTGAAGGGAGGCTGTTACTCGAGCCTAGCTGCAGGTCCCAGGCTCCCCGCGTTGCTTTGTCCATGCAATGGACTGCCTGATGAAGTAACACTGCACTCCATCTCTCTTCCGGTGTCGCCAAAGAGGAGAGTGCAACGTCCACATCCAGGACCGTTGACAGGATCTGTCGTAAGGCCTCTGATGAGCGCTGCTTCACCGGGTTCATGGACTGCAGCTTGCAGATCTGGGTCTGGATCAGTGCCCTCTTGTTATGATAGCGCTGCTTCAGTCGATCCCTGTTGGGAAATTTTCTCATCGTTGCCACACGGCCGATTTGTGTCCTGGCCTTAAACATTACATCGGTCGGCAGAACATTAGATCGTGGTAAGGTAGCCCTGGTGCATCGCACCGTCTCCGTTGGAGGGGTCGCTGCCTGATCTGTCACCGTTGGTGTCGTCTGCTTCGGTGCGAGAGAGAGCGCTCGCGCTGCGGGCTTCCTTTTCTCCTTCTCCTTCTCCCTCTCCTTCGTCGTCAACGAAAGAGGGGGAGCCTCCTCCTTGCCCGCCATGTGCTACAAGGTGGGGATGAGAGGTGGTGATCCGGTGTTGATAACAGCCCGAAAATGTCCACAATAAGGGTCAGGAAAAAGTCACTTTCACTGACTCTAAACACAATACGCGAATGCGACGCAACGGTTTTGACCGGACTAACGACCGCATGGCTCGAGTTCGAATATGGCACACGTGTTATACACGATACCGATGAGATGATTTCTGGCTCAGAAATAAGTCTGTGAGCGCGAAAGTCATGTAGCCTGAGAATTTAGTCACTGCACTTCACACAAAGTCTCACCCCTATCCGGCTCGAAGGACCAAATGTTCGAGATTTCGGTGGTTTATCTCGAGATAATTGCCGGGATGGTGTTAAGCCGGGGTTGAGACAAGTAAATTCACAATGATTAACAGTCGTTTATTCTCAGGTACATTTTTGAGAGTTTGATAGTCTATCGAGCGAGCACATTAGAGATTTGATCGTTGATCGCGCGTGTTTCGTTAGCGAGATTTCGAGATTGAGTTGTATATTTGAGAGTAAAGTCCACGAGATTATATTAATGCACAGAGGACTGTTTAAGAGATCGAGAAGCACGAAGTGAACCACGTTGCGCCGCAATGTAGCTGCCACATAATTATATTAATTATGTGGCATTTCTGTGCAATGAACTATCGTTCGATATTGAAAAGGTAATCAGTAACTTACATAATCTCGTGGCTCACAAGTATGCAGGAAACACAATTACACTCGCTAACGAAAAACTCTTAGAAAACACGTGCGTTCGCAATTTGAATCGTACGTAAAGTGAAAGTGCCGGTCGCACGTGGGCTACCGGTAGCCGGCGAGATGCGTGACGTCACACCATGTGACTTCGGGCGCTCAGGAGCTGCTGCCGCCGAAGTCCTGTGGCCGGTGACCCAATTACTTCGGGAGATTCCCGAACAACCGATCTGCGACGAACTTGCATAGTTTTGTCAAACATCGATCGTTTCGAGTGGAAAGCAATCCGGCCGTCAATGATGATTCATGGCCTCACAGATATAAACAACAATAACTCCGCTTCTATTCGTCGTATGCGAATATGCGACATAGCAATTTGTAGCTTAAAACACGCCACATCGAACCACCTTGTGCCGATCTGCGACGCACTTGCATAGTTTCGTCAAACGTCGATCGTTTCGAGTGGTAGGCAATCCGGCCGTCAACGGTGATTCATGGCCTCACAGATATAAACAACTATAACTCCGCTTCTATTCGTCGTATGCGAATATGCGACATAGCAATTTGTAGCTTAAAACACGTCACATCGACCCACCTTCTGCCGATCTGCGACGAACTTGCATGGTTTCGTCAAACGTCGATCGTTTCGAGTGGTAGGGAATCCGGCCGTCAATGGTGATTCATGGCGTCACAGATATAAACAACAATAACTCCGCTTCTATTCGTCGTATGCGAATATGCGACATAGCAATTTGTAGCTTAAAACACGTCACATCGACCCACCTTCTGCCGATCTGCGACGAACTTGCATGGTTTCGTCAAACGTCGATCGTTTCGAGTTGTAGGGAATCCGGCCGTCAATGGTGATTCATGGCCTCACAGATATAAACAACTATAACTCCGCTTCTATTCGTCGAATGCAAATCTGCGGCATAGCAATTTGTAGCTTAAAACACGTCACATCGACCCACCTTGTGCCGATCTGCGACGAACTTGCATAGTTTCGTCAAACATCGATCGTTTCGAGTGGTAGGCAATCCGGCCGTCAATGGTGATTCATGGCCTCACAGATATAAACAACAATAACTCCGCTTCTATTCGTCGTATGCAAATCTGCGACATAGCAATTTGTAGCATAAAACACGCCCCAACGAACCACCTTATACCGATCTGCGACGAACTTGCACAGTTTTGTCAAACATCGATCGTTTCGAGTGGAAAGCAATCCGGCCGTCAATGGTGATTCATGGCCTCACAGATATAAACAACAATAACTCCGCTTCTATTCGTCGAATGCAAATCTGCGACATAGCAATTTGTAGCTTAAAACACGCCCCATCGAACCACCTTATACCGATCTGCGACGAACTTGCACAGTTTTGTCAAACATCGATCGTTTCGAGTGGAAAGCAATCCGGCCGTCAATGGTGATTCATGGCCTGACAGATATAAACAACTATAACTCCGCTTCTATTCGTCGTATGCAAATCTGCGACATAGCAATTTGTAGCTTCAAACACGTCACATCGACCCACCTTGTGCCGATGTGCGACGAACTTGCATAGTTTCGTCAAACGTCGATCGTTTCGAGTGGTAGGCAATCCGGTCGTCAATGGTGATTCATGGCCTCACAGATATAAACAACTATAACTCCGCTTATATTCGTCGAATGCAAATCTGCGACATAGCAATTTGTAGCTTAAAACACGCCCCAACGAACCACCTTGTGCCGATCTGCGACGAACTTGCATAGTTTCGTCAAACGTCGATCGTTTCGAGTGGTAGGCAATCCGGCCGTCAATGGTGATTCATGGCCTCACAGATATAAACAACTATAACTCCGCTTCTATTCGTCGAATGCAAATCTGCGACATAGCAATTTGTAGCATAAAACACGTCACATCGACCCACCTTGTGCCGATCTGCGACGAACTTGCATGGTTTCGTCAAACGTCGATCGTTTCGAGTGTTAGGGAATCCGGCCGTCAATGGTGATTCATGGCCTCACAGATATAAACAACAATAACTCCGCTTCTGTTCGTCGAATGCAAATCTGCGACATAGCAATTTGTAGCTTAAAACACGTCACATCGAACCACGTTGTGCCGATCTGCGACGAACGTGCGTAGTTTCGTCAAACGTCGATCGTTTCGAGTGGTAGGCAATCCGGCCGTCAATGGTGATTCATGGCCTCACAGATATAAACAACTATAACTCCGCTTCTATTCGTCGTATGCAAATCTGCGACATAGCAATTTGTAGCATAAAACACGCCCCAACGAACCACCTTATACCGATCTGCGACGAACTTGCATAGTTTTGTCAAACATCGATCGTTTCGAGTGGAAAGCAATCCGGCCGTCAATGATGATTCATGGCCTCACAGATATAAACAACAATAACTCCGCTTCTATTCGTCGTATGCGAATATGCGACATAGCAATTTGTAGCTTAAAACACGCCACATCGAACCACCTTGTGCCGATCTGCGACGCACTTGCATAGTTTCGTCAAACGTCGATCGTTTCGAGTGGTAGGCAATCCGGCCGTCAACGGTGATTCATGGCCTCACAGATATAAACAACAATAACTCCGCTTCTATTCGTCGTATGCGAATATGCGACATAGCAATTTGTAGCTTAAAACACGTCACATCGACCCACCTTCTGCCGATCTGCGACGAACTTGCATGGTTTCGTCAAACGTCGATCGTTTCGAGTGGTAGGGAATCCGGCCGTCAATGGTGATTCATGGCGTCACAGATATAAACAACAATAACTCCGCTTCTATTCGTCGTATGCGAATATGCGACATAGCAATTTGTAGCTTAAAACACGTCACATCGACCCACCTTCTGCCGATCTGCGACGAACTTGCATGGTTTCGTCAAACGTCGATCGTTTCGAGTTGTAGGGAATCCGGCCGTCAATGGTGATTCATGGCCTCACAGATATAAACAACTATAACTCCGCTTCTATTCGTCGAATGCAAATCTGCGGCATAGCAATTTGTAGCTTAAAACACGTCACATCGACCCACCTTGTGCCGATCTGCGACGAACTTGCATAGTTTCGTCAAACATCGATCGTTTCGAGTGGTAGGCAATCCGGCCGTCAATGGTGATTCATGGCCTCACAGATATAAACAACAATAACTCCGCTTCTATTCGTCGTATGCAAATCTGCGACATAGCAATTTGTAGCATAAAACACGCCCCAACGAACCACCTTATACCGATCTGCGACGAACTTGCACAGTTTTGTCAAACATCGATCGTTTCGAGTGGAAAGCAATCCGGCCGTCAATGGTGATTCATGGCCTCACAGATATAAACAACAATAACTCCGCTTCTGTTCGTCGAATGCAAATCTGCGACATAGCAATTTGTAGCTTAAAACACGTCACATCGAACCACGTTGTGCCGATCTGCGACGAACGTGCGTAGTTTCGTCAAACGTCGATCGTTTCGAGTGGTAGGCAATCCGGCCGTCAATGGTGATTCATGGCCTCACAGATATAAACAACTATAACTCCGCTTCTATTCGTCGTATGCAAATCTGCGACGTAGCAAATTGTAGCATAAAACACGGCCCAACGACCCACCTTATAGCGATCTGCATCGAACTTGCATAGTTTTGTCAAACATCGATCGTTTCGAGTGGAAAGCAATCCGGCCGTCAATGGTAATTCATGGCCTGACAAATATAAACAACTATAACTCCGATTCTATTCGTCGAATGCAAATCTGTGACATAGCAATTTGTAGCTTAAAACACGTCACATCGACCCACCTTGTGCCGATCTGCGACGAACGTGCATAGTTTCGTCAAACGTCGATCGTTTCGAGTGGTAGGGAATCCGGCCGTCAATGGTGATTCACGGCCTCCCAGATATAAACAACTATAACTCCGCTTCTATTCGTCGAATGCAAACCTGCGACATAGCAATTTGTAGCTTAAAACACGTCACATCGACCCACCTTGTGCCGATCTGCCACGAACTTGCATGGTTTCGTCAAACGTCGATCGTTTCGAGTGGTAGGGAATCCGGCCGTCAATGGTGATTCATGGCCTCACAGATATAAACAACAATAACTCCGCTTCTGTTCGTCGAATGCAATTCTGCGACATAGCAATTTGTAGCTTAAAACACGTCACATCGAACCACGTTGTGCCGATCTGCGACGAACGTGCGTAGTTTCGTCAAACGTCGATCGTTTCGAGTGGTAGGCAATCCGGCCGTCAACGGTGATTCATGGCCTCACAGATATAAACAACTATAACTCCGCTTCTATTCGTCGTATGCAAATCTGCGACATAGCAATTTGTAGCATAAAACACGCCCCAACGAACCACCTTATACCGATCTGCGACGAACTTGCATAGTTTTGTCAAACATCGATCGTTTCGAGTGGAAAGCAATCCGGCCGTCAATGATGATTCATGGCCTCACAGATATAAACAACAATAACTCCGCTTCTATTCGTCGTATGCGAATATGCGACATAGCAATTTGTAGCTTAAAACACGCCACATCGAACCACCTTGTGCCGATCTGCGACGCACTTGCATAGTTTCGTCAAACGTCGATCGTTTCGAGTGGTAGGCAATCCGGCCGTCAACGGTGATTCATGGCCTCACAGATATAAACAACTATAACTCCGCTTCTATTCGTCGTATGCGAATATGCGACATAGCAATTTGTAGCTTAAAACACGTCACATCGACCCACCTTCTGCCGATCTGCGACGAACTTGCATGGTTTCGTCAAACGTCGATCGTTTCGAGTGGTAGGGAATCCGGCCGTCAATGGTGATTCATGGCGTCACAGATATAAACAACAATAACTCCGCTTCTATTCGTCGTATGCGAATATGCGACATAGCAATTTGTAGCTTAAAACACGTCACATCGACCCACCTTCTGCCGATCTGCGACGAACTTGCATGGTTTCGTCAAACGTCGATCGTTTCGAGTTGTAGGGAATCCGGCCGTCAATGGTGATTCATGGCCTCACAGATATAAACAACTATAACTCCGCTTCTATTCGTCGAATGCAAATCTGCGGCATAGCAATTTGTAGCTTAAAACACGTCACATCGACCCACCTTGTGCCGATCTGCGACGAACTTGCATAGTTTCGTCAAATATCGATCGTTTCGAGTGGTAGGCAATCCGGCCGTCAATGGTGATTCATGGCCTCACAGATATAAACAACAATAACTCCGCTTCTATTCGTCGTATGCAAATCTGCGACATAGCAATTTGTAGCATAAAACACGCCCCATCGAACCACCTTATACCGATCTGCGACGAACTTGCACAGTTTTGTCAAACATCGATCGTTTCGAGTGGAAAGCAATCCGGCCGTCAATGGTGATTCATGGCCTGACAGATATAAACAACTATAACTCCGCTTCTATTCGTCGTATGCAAATCTGCGACATAGCAATTTGTAGCTTCAAACACGTCACATCGACCCACCTTGTGCCGATGTGCGACGAACTTGCATAGTTTCGTCAAACGTCGATCGTTTCGAGTGGTAGGCAATCCGGTCGTCAATGGTGATTCATGGCCTCACAGATATAAACAACTATATCTCCGCTTATATTCGTCGAATGCAAATCTGCGACATAGCAATTTGTAGCTTAAAACACGCCCCAACGAACCACCTTATACCGATCTGCGACGAACTTGCATAGTTTTGTCAAACATCGATCGTTTCGAGTGGAAATCAATCCGGCCGTCAATGGTGATTCATGGCCTGACAACTATAACTCCGCTTCTATTCGTCGAATGCAAATCTGCGACATAGCAATTTGTAGCTTAAAACACGTCACATCGAACCACCTTGTGCCGATCTGCGACGAACTTGCATAGTTTCGTCAAACGTCGATCGTTTCGAGTGGTAGGCAATCCGGCCGTCAATGGTGATTCATGGCCTCACAGATATAAACAACTATAACTCCGCTTCTATTCGCCGTATGCAAATCTGCGTCATAGCAATTTGTAGCATAAAACACGGCCCAACCACCCACCTTATACCGATCTGCGACGAACTTGCATAGTTTTGTCAAACATCGATCGTTTCGAGTGGAAATCAATCCGGCCGTCAATGGTGATTCATGGCCTGACAACTATAACTCCGCTTCTATTCGTCGAATGCAAATCTGCGACATAGCAATTTGTAGCTTAAAACACGCCCCATCGAACCACCTTATACCGATCTGCGACGAACTTGCACAGTTTTGTCAAACATCGATCGTTTCGAGTGGAAAGCAATCCGGCCGTCAATGGTGATTCATGGCCTGACAGATATAAACAACTATAACTCCGCTTCTATTCGTCGTATGCAAATCTGCGACATAGCAATTTGTAGCTTCAAACACGTCACATCGACCCACCTTGTGCCGATGTGCGACGAACTTGCATAGTTTCGTCAAACGTCGATCGTTTCGAGTGGTAGGCAATCCGGTCGTCAATGGTGATTCATGGCCTCACAGATCTAAACAACTATAACTCCGCTTATATTCGTCGAATGCAAATCTGCGACATAGCAATTTGTAGCTTAAAACACGCCCCAACGAACCACCTTATACCGATCTGCGACGAACTTGCATAGTTTTGTCAAACATCGATCGTTTCGAGTGGAAATCAATCCGGCCGTCAATGGTGATTCATGGCCTGACAACTATAACTCCGCTTCTATTCGTCGAATGCAAATCTGCGACATAGCAATTTGTAGCTTAAAACACGTCACATCGAACCACCTTGTGCCGATCTGCGACGAACTTGCATAGTTTCGTCAAACGTCGATCGTTTCGAGTGGTAGGCAATCCGGCCGTCAATGGTGATTCATGGCCTCACAGATATAAACAACTATAACTCCGCTTCTATTCGCCGTATGCAAATCTGCGTCATAGCAATTTGTAGCATAAAACACGGCCCAACCACCCACCTTATACCGATCTGCGACGAACTTGCATAGTTTTGTCAAACATCGATCGTTTCGAGTGGAAAGCAATCCGGCCGTCAATGGCGATTCATGGCCTCACAGATATAAACAACTATAACTCCGCTTCTATTCGCCGTATGCAAATCTGCGACGTAGCAATTTGTAGCATAAAACACGGCCCAACGACCCACCTTATACCGATCTGCATCGAACTTGCATAGTTTTGTCAAACATCGATCGTTTCGAGTGGAAAGCAATCCGGCCGTCAATGGTGATTCATGGCCTGACAGATATAAACAACTATAACTCCGCTTCTATTCGTCGAATGCAAATCTGTGACATAGCAATTTGTAGCTTAAAACACGTCACATCGACCCACCTTGTGCCGATCTGCGACGAACTTGCATAGTTTCGTCAAACATCGATCGTTTCGAGTGGTAGGCAATCAGCCGTCAATGGTGATTCATGGCCTCACAGATATAAACAACAATAACTCCGCTTCTATTCGTCGTATGCAAATCTGCGACATAGCAATTTGTAGCATAAAACACGTCAAATCGACCCACCTTGTGCCGATCTGCGACGAACTTGCATGGTTTCGTCAAACGTCGATCGTTTCGAGTGGTAGGGAATCCGGCCGTCAATGGTGATTCATGGCCTCACAGATATAAACAACAATAACTCCGCTTCTATTCGTCGTATGCAAATCTGCGACATAGCAATTTGTAGCATAAAACACGCCCCAACGAACCACCTTATACCGATCTGCGACGAACTTGCATAGTTTTGTCAAACATCGATCGTTTCGAGTGGAAAGCAATCCGGCCGTCAATGGTGATTCATGGCCTCACAGATATAAACAACTATAATTCCGCTTCTATTCGTCGAATGCAAATCTGCGACATAGCAATTTGTAGCTTAAAGCACGTCACATCGACCCACCTTGTGCCGATCTGCAACGAACTTGCATAGTTTCGTCAAACATCGATCGTTTCGAGTGGTAGGCAATCCGGCCGTCAATGGTGATTCATGGCCTCACAGATATAAACAACAATAACTCCGCTTCTATTCGTCGTATGCAAATCTGCGACATAGCAATTTGTAGCATAAAACACGTCAAATCGACCCACCTTGTGCCGATCTGCGACGAACTTGCATGGTTTCGTCAAACGTCGATCGTTTCGAGTGGTAGGGAATCCGGCCGTCAATGGTGATTCATGGCCTCACAGATATAAACAACAATAACTCCGCTTCTATTCGTCGTATGCAAATCTGCGACATAGCAATTTGTAGCATAAAACACGCCCCAACGAACCACCTTATACCGATCTGCGACGAACTTGCATAGTTTTGTCAAACATCGATCGTTTCGAGTGGAAAGCAATCCGGCCGTCAATGATGATTCATGGCCTCACAGATATAAACAACAATAACTCCGCTTCTATTCGTCGTATGCGAATATGCGACATAGCAATTTGTAGCTTAAAACACGCCACATCGAACCACCTTGTGCTGATCTGCGACGAACTTGCATAGTTTCGTCAAACGTCGATCGTTTCGAGTGGTAGGCAATCCGGCCGTCAACGGTGATTCATGGCCTCACAGATATAAACAACTATAACTCCGCTTCTATTCGTCGAATGCAAATCTGCGACATAGCAATTTGTAGCATAAAACACGTCACATCGACCCACCTTGTGCCGATCTGCGACGAACTTGCATGGTTTCGTCAAACGTCGATCGTTTCGAGTGTTAGGGAATCCGGCCGTCAATGGTGATTCATGGCCTCACAGATATAAACAACAATATCTCCGCTTCTGTTCGTCGAATGCAAATCTGCGACATAGCAATTTGTAGCTTAAAACACGTCACATCGAACCACCTTGTGCCGATCTGCGACGAACGTGCGTAGTTTCGTCAAACGTCGATCGTTTCGAGTGGTAGGCAATCCGGCCGTCAATGGTGATTCATGGCCTCACAGATATAAACAACTATAACTCCGCTTCTATTCGTCGTATGCAAATCTGCGACATAGCAATTTGTAGCATAAAACACGCCCCAACGAACCACCTTATACCGATCTGCGACGAACTTGCATAGTTTTGTCAAACATCGATCGTTTCGAGTGGAAAGCAATCCGGCCGTCAATGATGATTCATGGCCTCACAGATATAAACAACAATAACTCCGCTTCTATTCGTCGTATGCGAATATGCGACATAGCAATTTGTAGCTTAAAACACGCCACATCGAACCACCTTGTGCCGATCTGCGACGCACTTGCATAGTTTCGTCAAACGTCGATCGTTTCGAGTGGTAGGCAATCCGGTCGTCAACGGTGATTCATGGCCTCACAGATATAAACAACTATAACTCCGCTTCTATTCGTCATATGCAAATCTGCGACGTAGCAATTTGTAGCATAAAACACGGCCCAACGACCCACCTTATAGCGATCTGCATCGAACTTGCATAGTTTTGTCAAACATCGATCGTTTCGAGTGGAAAGCAATCCGGCCGTCAATGGTGATTCATGGCCTGACAAATATAAACAACTATAACTCCGCTTCTATTCGTCGAATGCAAATCTGTGACATAGCAATTTGTAGCTTAAAACACGTCACATCGACCCACCTTGTGCCGATCTGCGACGAACGTGCATAGTTTCGTCAAACGTCGATCGTTTCGAGTGGTAGGCAATCCGGCCGTCAATGGTGATTCATGGCCTCACAGATATAAACAACAATAACTCCGCTTCTATTCGTCGTATGCAAATCTGCGACATAGCAATTTGTAGCATAAAACACGCCCCATCGAACCACCTTATACCGATCTGCGACGAACTTGCACAGTTTTGTCAAACATCGATCGTTTCGAGTGGAAAGCAATCCGGCCGTCAATGGTGATTCATGGCCTGACAGATATAAACAACTATAACTCCGCTTCTATTCGTCGTATGCAAATCTGCGACATAGCAATTTGTAGCTTCAAACACGTCACATCGACCCACCTTGTGCCGATGTGCGACGAACTTGCATAGTTTCGTCAAACGTCGATCGTTTCGAGTGGTAGGCAATCCGGTCGTCAATGGTGATTCATGGCCTCACAGATATAAACAACTATAACTCCGCTTATATTCGTCGAATGCAAATCTGCGACATAGCAATTTGTAGCTTAAAACACGCCCCAACGAACCACCTTATACCGATCTGCGACGAACTTGCATAGTTTTGTCAAACATCGATCGTTTCGAGTGGAAATCAATCCGGCCGTCAATGGTGATTCATGGCCTGACAACTATAACTCCGCTTCTATTCGTCGAATGCAAATCTGCGACATAGCAATTTGTAGCTTAAAACACGTCACATCGAACCACCTTGTGCCGATCTGCGACGAACTTGCATAGTTTCGTCAAACGTCGATCGTTTCGAGTGGTAGGCAATCCGGCCGTCAATGGTGATTCATGGCCTCACAGATATAAACAACTATAACTCCGCTTCTATTCGCCGTATGCAAATCTGCGTCATAGCAATTTGTAGCATAAAACACGGCCCAACCACCCACCTTATACCGATCTGCGACGAACTTGCATAGTTTTGTCAAACATCGATCGTTTCGAGTGGAAATCAATCCGGCCGTCAATGGTGATTCATGGCCTGACAACTATAACTCCGCTTCTATTCGTCGAATGCAAATCTGCGACATAGCAATTTGTAGCTTAAAACACGCCCCATCGAACCACCTTATACCGATCTGCGACGAACTTGCACAGTTTTGTCAAACATCGATCGTTTCGAGTGGAAAGCAATCCGGCCGTCAATGGTGATTCATGGCCTGACAGATATAAACAACTATAACTCCGCTTCTATTCGTCGTATGCAAATCTGCGACATAGCAATTTGTAGCTTCAAACACGTCACATCGACCCACCTTGTGCTGATGTGCGACGAACTTGCATAGTTTCGTCAAACGTCGATCGTTTCGAGTGGTAGGCAATCCGGTCGTCAATGGTGATTCATGGCCTCACAGATCTAAACAACTATAACTCCGCTTATATTCGTCGAATGCAAATCTGCGACATAGCAATTTGTAGCTTAAAACACGCCCCAACGAACCACCTTATACCGATCTGCGACGAACTTGCATAGTTTTGTCAAACATCGATCGTTTCGAGTGGAAATCAATCCGGCCGTCAATGGTGATTCATGGCCTGACAACTATAACTCCGCTTCTATTCGTCGAATGCAAATCTGCGACATAGCAATTTGTAGCTTAAAACACGTCACATCGAACCACCTTGTGCCGATCTGCGACGAACTTGCATAGTTTCGTCAAACGTCGATCGTTTCGAGTGGTAGGCAATCCGGCCGTCAATGGTGATTCATGGCCTCACAGATATAAACAACTATAACTCCGCTTCTATTCGCCGTATGCAAATCTGCGTCATAGCAATTTGTAGCATAAAACACGGCCCAACCACCCACCTTATACCGATCTGCGACGAACTTGCATAGTTTTGTCAAACATCGATCGTTTCGAGTGGAAAGCAATCCGGCCGTCAATGGCGATTCATGGCCTCACAGATATAAACAACTATAACTCCGCTTCTATTCGCCGTATGCAAATCTGCGACGTAGCAATTTGTAGCATAAAACACGGCCCAACGACCCACCTTATACCGATCTGCATCGAACTTGCATAGTTTTGTCAAACATCGATCGTTTCGAGTGGAAAGCAATCCGGCCGTCAATGGTGATTCATGGCCTGACAGATATAAACAACTATAACTCCGCTTCTATTCGTCGAATGCAAATCTGTGACATAGCAATTTGTAGCTTAAAACACGTCACATCGACCCACCTTGTGCCGATCTGCGACGAACTTGCATAGTTTCGTCAAACATCGATCGTTTCGAGTGGTAGGCAATCAGCCGTCAATGGTGATTCATGGCCTCACAGATATAAACAACAATAACTCCGCTTCTATTCGTCGTATGCAAATCTGCGACATAGCAATTTGTAGCATAAAACACGTCAAATCGACCCACCTTGTGCCGATCTGCGACGAACTTGCATGGTTTCGTCAAACGTCGATCGTTTCGAGTGGTAGGGAATCCGGCCGTCAATGGTGATTCATGGCCTCACAGATATAAACAACAATAACTCCGCTTCTATTCGTCGTATGCAAATCTGCGACATAGCAATTTGTAGCATAAAACACGCCCCAACGAACCACCTTATACCGATCTGCGACGAACTTGCATAGTTTTGTCAAACATCGATCGTTTCGAGTGGAAAGCAATCCGGCCGTCAATGGTGATTCATGGCCTCACAGATATAAACAACTATAATTCCGCTTCTATTCGTCGAATGCAAATCTGCGACATAGCAATTTGTAGCTTAAAGCACGTCACATCGACCCACCTTGTGCCGATCTGCAACGAACTTGCATAGTTTCGTCAAACATCGATCGTTTCGAGTGGTAGGCAATCCGGCCGTCAATGGTGATTCATGGCCTCACAGATATAAACAACAATAACTCCGCTTCTATTCGTCGTATGCAAATCTGCGACATAGCAATTAGTAGCATAAAACACGTCAAATCGACCCACCTTGTGCCGATCTGCGACGAACTTGCATGGTTTCGTCAAACGTCGATCGTTTCGAGTGGTAGGGAATCCGGCCGTCAATGGTGATTCATGGCCTCACAGATATAAACAACAATAACTCCGCTTCTATTCGTCGTATGCAAATCTGCGACATAGCAATTTGTAGCATAAAACACGCCCCAACGAACCACCTTATACCGATCTGCGACGAACTTGCATAGTTTTGTCAAACATCGATCGTTTCGAGTGGAAAGCAATCCGGCCGTCAATGATGATTCATGGCCTCACAGATATAAACAACAATAACTCCGCTTCTATTCGTCGTATGCGAATATGCGACATAGCAATTTGTAGCTTAAAACACGCCACATCGAACCACCTTGTGCTGATCTGCGACGAACTTGCATAGTTTCGTCAAACGTCGATCGTTTCGAGTGGTAGGCAATCCGGCCGTCAACGGTGATTCATGGCCTCACAGATATAAACAACTATAACTCCGCTTCTATTCGTCGAATGCAAATCTGCGACATAGCAATTTGTAGCATAAAACACGTCACATCGACCCACCTTGTGCCGATCTGCGACGAACTTGCATGGTTTCGTCAAACGTCGATCGTTTCGAGTGTTAGGGAATCCGGCCGTCAATGGTGATTCATGGCCTCACAGATATAAACAACAATAACTCCGCTTCTGTTCGTCGAATGCAAATCTGCGACATAGCAATTTGTAGCTTAAAACACGTCACATCGAACCACCTTGTGCCGATCTGCGACGAACGTGCGTAGTTTCGTCAAACGTCGATCGTTTCGAGTGGTAGGCAATCCGGCCGTCAATGGTGATTCATGGCCTCACAGATATAAACAACTATAACTCCGCTTCTATTCGTCGTATGCAAATCTGCGACATAGCAATTTGTAGCATAAAACACGCCCCAACGAACCACCTTATACCGATCTGCGACGAACTTGCATAGTTTTGTCAAACATCGATCGTTTCGAGTGGAAAGCAATCCGGCCGTCAATGATGATTCATGGCCTCACAGATATAAACAACAATAACTCCGCTTCTATTCGTCGTATGCGAATATGCGACATAGCAATTTGTAGCTTAAAACACGCCACATCGAACCACCTTGTGCCGATCTGCGACGCACTTGCATAGTTTCGTCAAACGTCGATCGTTTCGAGTGGTAGGCAATCCAGTCGTCAACGGTGATTCATGGCCTCACAGATATAAACAACTATAACTCCGCTTCTATTCGTCATATGCAAATCTGCGACGTAGCAATTTGTAGCATAAAACACGGCCCAACGACCCACCTTATAGCGATCTGCATCGAACTTGCATAGTTTTGTCAAACATCGATCGTTTCGAGTGGAAAGCAATCCGGCCGTCAATGGTGATTCATGGCCTGACAAATATAAACAACTATAACTCCGCTTCTATTCGTCGAATGCAAATCTGTGACATAGCAATTTGTAGCTTAAAACACGTCACATCGACCCACCTTGTGCCGATCTGCGACGAACGTGCATAGTTTCGTCAAACGTCGATCGTTTCGAGTGGTAGGGAATCCGGCCGTCAATGGTGATTCACGGCCTCCCAGATATAAACAACTATAACTCCGCTTCTATTCGTCGAATGCAAACCTGCGACATAGCAATTTGTAGCTTAAAACACGTCACATCGACCCACCTTGTGCCGATCTGCCACGAACTTGCATGGTTTCGTCAAACGTCGATCGTTTCGAGTGGTAGGGAATCCGGCCGTCAATGGTGATTCATGGCCACACAGATATAAACAACAATAACTCCGCTTCTGTTCGTCGAATGCAATTCTGCGACATAGCAATTTGTAGCTTAAAACACGTCACATCGAACCACGTTGTGCCGATCTGCGACGAACGTGCGTAGTTTCGTCAAACGTCGATCGTTTCGAGTGGTAGGCAATCCGGCCGTCAATGGTGATTCATGGCCTCACAGATATAAACAACTATAACTCCGCTTCTATTCGTCGTATGCAAATCTGCGACATAGCAATTTGTAGCATAAAACACGCCCCAACGAACCACCTTATACCGATCTGCGACGAACTTGCATAGTTTTGTCAAACATCGATCGTTTCGAGTGGAAAGCAATCCGGCCGTCAATGATGATTCATGGCCTCACAGATATAAACAACAATAACTCCGCTTCTATTCGTCGTATGCGAATATGCGACATAGCAATTTGTAGCTTAAAACACGCCACATCGAACCACCTTGTGCCGATCTGCGACGCACTTGCATAGTTTCGTCAAACGTCGATCGTTTCGAGTGGTAGGCAATCCGGCCGTCAACGGTGATTCATGGCCTCACAGATATAAACAACTATAACTCCGCTTCTATTCGTCGTATGCGAATATGCGACATAGCAATTTGTAGCTTAAAACACGTCACATCGACCCACCTTCTGCCGATCTGCGACGAACTTGCATGGTTTCGTCAAACGTCGATCGTTTCGAGTGGTAGGGAATCCGGCCGTCAATGGTGATTCACGGCCTCACAGATATAAACAACTATAACTCCGCTTCTATTCGTCGAATGCAAATCTGCGGCATAGCAATTTGTAGCATAAAACACGTCACATCGACCCACCTTGTGCCGATCTGCGACGAACTTGCATGGTTTAGTCAAACGTCGATCGTTTCGAGTGGTAGGGAATCCGGCCGTCAATGGTGATTCATGGCCTCACAGATATAAACAACAATAACTCCGCTTCTATTCGTCGTATGCGAATATGCGACATAGCAATTTGTAGCTTAAAACACGCCACATCGAACCACCTTGTGCCGATCTGCGACGCACTTGCATAGTTTCGTCAAACGTCGATCGTTTCGAGTGGTAGGCAATCCGGTCGTCAACGGTGATTCATGGCCTCACAGATATAAACAACTATAACTCCGCTTCTATTCGTCATATGCAAATCTGCGACGTAGCAATTTGTAGCATAAAACACGGCCCAACGACCCACCTTATAGCGATCTGCATCGAACTTGCATAGTTTTGTCAAACATCGATCGTTTCGAGTGGAAAGCAATCCGGCCGTCAATGGTGATTCATGGCCTGACAAATATAAACAACTATAACTCCGCTTCTATTCGTCGAATGCAAATCTGTGACATAGCAATTTGTAGCTTAAAACACGTCACATCGACCCACCTTGTGCCGATCTGCGACGAACGTGCATAGTTTCGTCAAACGTCGATCGTTTCGAGTGGTAGGGAATCCGGCCGTCAATGGTGATTCACGGCCTCCCAGATATAAACAACTATAACTCCGCTTCTATTCGTCGAATGCAAACCTGCGACATAGCAATTTGTAGCTTAAAACACGTCACATCGACCCACCTTGTGCCGATCTGCCACGAACTTGCATGGTTTCGTCAAACGTCGATCGTTTCGAGTGGTAGGGAATCCGGCCGTCAATGGTGATTCATGGCCTCACAGATATAAACAACAATAACTCCGCTTCTGTTCGTCGAATGCAATTCTGCGACATAGCAATTTGTAGCTTAAAACACGTCACATCGAACCACGTTGTGCCGATCTGCGACGAACGTGCGTAGTTTCGTCAAACGTCGATCGTTTCGAGTGGTAGGCAATCCGGCCGTCAATGGTGATTCATGGCCTCACAGATATAAACAACTATAACTCCGCTTCTATTCGTCGTATGCAAATCTGCGACATAGCAATTTGTAGCATAAAACACGCCCCAACGAACCACCTTATACCGATCTGCGACGAACTTGCATAGTTTTGTCAAACATCGATCGTTTCGAGTGGAAAGCAATCCGGCCGTCAATGATGATTCATGGCCTCACAGATATAAACAACAATAACTCCGCTTCTATTCGTCGTATGCGAATATGCGACATAGCAATTTGTAGCTTAAAACACGCCACATCGAACCACCTTGTGCCGATCTGCGACGCACTTGCATAGTTTCGTCAAACGTCGATCGTTTCGAGTGGTAGGCAATCCGGCCGTCAACGGTGATTCATGGCCTCACAGATATAAACAACTATAACTCCGCTTCTATTCGTCGTATGCGAATATGCGACATAGCAATTTGTAGCTTAAAACACGTCACATCGACCCACCTTCTGCCGATCTGCGACGAACTTGCATGGTTTCGTCAAACGTCGATCGTTTCGAGTGGTAGGGAATCCGGCCGTCAATGGTGATTCACGGCCTCACAGATATAAACAACTATAACTCCGCTTCTATTCGTCGAATGCAAATCTGCGGCATAGCAATTTGTAGCATAAAACACGTCACATCGACCCACCTTGTGCCGATCTGCGACGAACTTGCATGGTTTAGTCAAACGTCGATCGTTTCGAGTGGTAGGGAATCCGGCCGTCAATGGTGATTCATGGCCTCACAGATATAAACAACAATAACTCCGCTTCTATTCGTCGTATGCGAATATGCGACATAGCAATTTGTAGCTTAAAACACGTCACATCGACCCACCTTCTGCCGATCTGCGACGAACTTGCATGGTTTCGTCAAACGTCGATCGTTTCGAGTTGTAGGGAATCCGGCCGTCAATGGTGATTCATGGCCTCACAGATATAAACAACTATAACTCCGCTTCTATTCGTCGAATGCAAATCTGCGGCATAGCAATTTGTAGCTTAAAACACGTCACATCGACCCACCTTGTGCCGATCTGCGACGAACTTGCATAGTTTCGTCAAACATCGATCGTTTCGAGTGGTAGGCAATCCGGCCGTCAATGGTGATTCATGGCCTCACAGATATAAACAACAATAACTCCGCTTCTATTCGTCGTATGCAAATCTGCGACATAGCAATTTGTAGCATAAAACACGCCCCAACGAACCACCTTATACCGATCTGCGACGAACTTGCACAGTTTTGTCAAACATCGATCGTTTCGAGTGGAAAGCAATCCGGCCGTCAATGGTGATTCATGGCCTGACAGATATAAACAACTATAACTCCGCTTCTATTCGTCGTATGCGAATCTGCGACCTTGCAATTTGTAGCTTAAAACACGCCCCAACGAACCACCTTATACCGACCTGCGATGAACTTGCATAGTTTTGTCAAACATCGATCGTTTCGAGTGGAAATCAATCCGGCCGTCAATGGTGATTCATGGCCTGACAACTATAACTCCGCTTCTATTCGTCGAATGCAAATCTGCGACATAGCAATTTGTAGCTTAAAACACGCCCCATCGAACCACCTTATACCGATCTGCGACGAACTTGCACAGTTTTGTCAAACATCGATCGTTTCGAGTGGAAAGCAATCCGGCCGTCAATGGTGATTCATGGCCTGACAGATATAAACAACTATAACTCCGCTTCTATTCGTCGTATGCAAATCTGCGACATAGCAATTTGTAGCTTCAAACACGTCACATCGACCCACCTTGTGCCGATGTGCGACGAACTTGCATAGTTTCGTCAAACGTCGATCGTTTCGAGTGGTAGGCAATCCGGTCGTCAATGGTGATTCATGGCCTCACAGATATAAACAACTATAACTCCGCTTATATTCGTCGAATGCAAATCTGCGACATAGCAATTTGTAGCTTAAAACACGCCCCAACGAACCACCTTATACCGATCTGCGTCGAACTTGCATAGTTTTGTCAAACATCGATCGTTTCGAGTGGAAATCAATCCGGCCGTCAATGGTGATTCATGGCCTGACAACTATAACTCCGCTTCTATTCGTCGAATGCAAATCTGCGACATAGCAATTTGTAGCTTAAAACACGTCACATCGAACCACCTTGTGCCGATCTGCGACGAACTTGCATAGTTTCGTCAAACGTCGATCGTTTCGAGTGGTAGGCAATCCGGCCGTCAATGGTGATTCATGGCCTCACAGATATAAACAACTATAACTCCGCTTCTATTCGCCGTATGCAAATCTGCGTCATAGCAATTTGTAGCATAAAACACGGCCCAACCACCCACCTTATACCGATCTGCGACGAACTTGCATAGTTTTGTCAAACATCGATCGTTTCGAGTGGAAAGCAATCCGGCCGTCAATGGCGATTCATGGCCTCACAGATATAAACAACTATAACTCCGCTTCTATTCGCCGTATGCAAATCTGCGACGTAGCAATTTGTAGCATAAAACACGGCCCAACGACCCACCTTATACCGATCTGCATCGAACTTGCATAGTTTTGTCAAACATCGATCGTTTCGAGTGGAAAGCAATCCGGCCGTCAATGGTGATTCATGGCCTGACAGATATAAACAACTATAACTCCGCTTCTATTCGTCGAATGCAAATCTGTGACATAGCAATTTGTAGCTTAAAACACGTCACATCGACCCACCTTGTGCCGATCTGCGACGAACTTGCATAGTTTCGTCAAACATCGATCGTTTCGAGTGGTAGGCAATCCGGCCGTCAATGGTGATTCATGGCCTCACAGATATAAACAACTATAATTCCGCTTCTATTCGTCGAATGCAAATCTGCGACATAGCAATTTGTAGCTTAAAGCACGTCACATCGACCCACCTTGTGCCGATCTGCAACGAACTTGCATAGTTTCGTCAAACATCGATCGTTTCGAGTGGTAGGCAATCCGGCCGTCAATGGTGATTCATGGCCTCACAGATATAAACAACAATAACTCCGCTTCTATTCGTCGTATGCAAATCTGCGACATAGCAATTTGTAGCATAAAACACGTCAAATCGACCCACCTTGTGCCGATCTGCGACGAACTTGCATGGTTTCGTCAAACGTCGATCGTTTCGAGTGGTAGGGAATCCGGCCGTCAATGGTGATTCATGGCCTCACAGATATAAACAACAATAACTCCGCTTCTATTCGTCGAATGCAAATCTGCGACATAGCAATTTGTAGCTTAAAGCACGTCACATCGACCCACCTTGTGCCGATCTGCAACGAACTTGCATAGTTTCGTCAAACATCGATCGTTTCGAGTGGTAGGCAATCCGGCCGTCAATGGTGATTCATGGCCTCACAGATATAAACAACAATAACTCCGCTTCTATTCGTCGTATGCAAATCTGCGACATAGCAATTTGTAGCATAAAACACGTCAAATCGACCCACCTTGTGCCGATCTGCGACGAACTTGCATGGTTTCGTCAAACGTCGATCGTTTCGAGTGGTAGGGAATCCGGCCGTCAATGGTGATTCATGGCCTCACAGATATAAACAACAATAACTCCGCTTCTATTCGTCGTATGCAAATCTGCGACATAGCAATTTGTAGCATAAAACACGCCCCAACGAACCACCTTATACCGATCTGCGACGAACTTGCATAGTTTTGTCAAACATCGATCGTTTCGAGTGGAAAGCAATCCGGCCGTCAATGATGATTCATGGCCTCACAGATATAAACAACAATAACTCCGCTTCTATTCGTCGTATGCGAATATGCGACATAGCAATTTGTAGCTTAAAACACGCCACATCGAACCACCTTGTGCTGATCTGCGACGAACTTGCATAGTTTCGTCAAACGTCGATCGTTTCGAGTGGTAGGCAATCCGGCCGTCAACGGTGATTCATGGCCTCACAGATATAAACAACTATAACTCCGCTTCTATTCGTCGAATGCAAATCTGCGACATAGCAATTTGTAGCATAAAACACGTCACATCGACCCACCTTGTGCCGATCTGCGACGAACTTGCATGGTTTCGTCAAACGTCGATCGTTTCGAGTGTTAGGGAATCCGGCCGTCAATGGTGATTCATGGCCTCACAGATATAAACAACAATAACTCCGCTTCTGTTCGTCGAATGCAAATCTGCGACATAGCAATTTGTAGCTAAAAACACGTCACATCGAACCACCTTGTGCCGATCTGCGACGAACGTGCGTAGTTTCGTCAAACGTCGATCGTTTCGAGTGGTAGGCAATCCGGCCGTCAATGGTGATTCATGGCCTCACAGATATAAACAACTATAACTCCGCTTCTATTCGTCGTATGCAAATCTGCGACATAGCAATTTGTAGCATAAAACACGCCCCAACGAACCACCTTATACCGATCTGCGACGAACTTGCATAGTTTTGTCAAACATCGATCGTTTCGAGTGGAAAGCAATCCGGCCGTCAATGATGATTCATGGCCTCACAGATATAAACAACAATAACTCCGCTTCTATTCGTCGTATGCGAATATGCGACATAGCAATTTGTAGCTTAAAACACGCCACATCGAACCACCTTGTGCCGATCTGCGACGCACTTGCATAGTTTCGTCAAACGTCGATCGTTTCGAGTGGTAGGCAATCCGGTCGTCAACGGTGATTCATGGCCTCACAGATATAAACAACTATAACTCCGCTTCTATTCGTCATATGCAAATCTGCGACGTAGCAATTTGTAGCATAAAACACGGCCCAACGACCCACCTTATAGCGATCTGCATCGAACTTGCATAGTTTTGTCAAACATCGATCGTTTCGAGTGGAAAGCAATCCGGCCGTCAATGGTGATTCATGGCCTGACAAATATAAACAACTATAACTCCGCTTCTATTCGTCGAATGCAAATCTGTGACATAGCAATTTGTAGCTTAAAACACGTCACATCGACCCACCTTGTGCCGATCTGCGACGAACGTGCATAGTTTCGTCAAACGTCGATCGTTTCGAGTGGTAGGGAATCCGGCCGTCAATGGTGATTCACGGCCTCCCAGATATAAACAACTATAACTCCGCTTCTATTCGTCGAATGCAAACCTGCGACATAGCAATTTGTAGCTTAAAACACGTCACATCGACCCACCTTGTGCCGATCTGCCACGAACTTTCATGGTTTCGTCAAACGTCGATCGTTTCGAGTGGTAGGGAATCCGGCCGTCAATGGTGATTCATGGCCTCACAGATATAAACAACAATAACTCCGCTTCTGTTCGTCGAATGCAAATCTGCGACATAGCAATTTGTAGCTTAAAACACGTCACATCGAACCACGTTGTGCCGATCTGCGACGAACGTGCGTAGTTTCGTCAAACGTCGATCGTTTCGAGTGGTAGGCAATCCGGCCGTCAATGGTGATTCATGGCCTCACAGATATAAACAACTATAACTCCGCTTCTATTCGTCGTATGCAAATCTGCGACATAGCAATTTGTAGCATAAAACACGCCCCAACGAACCACCTTATACCGATCTGCGACGAACTTGCATAGTTTTGTCAAACATCGATCGTTTCGAGTGGAAAGCAATCCGGCCGTCAATGATGATTCATGGCCTCACAGATATTCACAACAATAACTCCGCTTCTATTCGTCGTATGCGAATATGCGACATAGCAATTTGTAGCTTAAAACACGCCACATCGAACCACCTTGTGCCGATCTGCGACGCACTTGCATAGTTTCGTCAAACGTCGATCGTTTCGAGTGGTAGGCAATCCGGCCGTCAACGGTGATTCATGGCCTCACAGATATAAACAACTATAACTCCGCTTCTATTCGTCGTATGCGAATATGCGACATAGCAATTTGTAGCTTAAAACACGTCACATCGACCCACCTTCTGCCGATCTGCGACGAACTTGCATGGTTTCGTCAAACGTCGATCGTTTCGAGTGGTAGGGAATCCGGCCGTCAATGGTGATTCACGGCCTCACAGATATAAACAACTATAACTCCGCTTCTATTCGTCGAATGCAAACCTGCGACATAGCAATTTGTAGCTTAAAACACGTCACATCGACCCACCTCGTGCCGATCAGCGACGAACTTGCATAGTTTCGTCAAACATCGATCGTTTCGAGTGGTAGGCAATCCGGCCGTCAATGGTGATTCATGGCCTCACAGATAGGAACAACAATAACTCCGCTTCTATTCGTCGTATGCAAATCTGCGACATAGCAATTTGTAGCACAAAACACGCCCCAACGAACCACCTTATAACGATCTGCGACGAACTTGCATAGTTTTGTCAAACATCGATCGTTTCGAGTGGAAAGCAATCCGGCCTCAATGGTGATTCATGGCCTGACAGATATAAACAACTATAACTCAGCTTCTATTCGTCGAATGCAAATTTGCGACATAGCGATTTGTAGCTTAAAACACGACACATCGACTCACCTCATGCCGATCTGCGACGTACTTGTATAGTTTCGTCAAACGTCGATCGTTTCCAGTGGTAGGCAATCCGGCCGTCAATTGTTATTCATGGCCTCACAGATATAAACAACTATAACTCCGCTTCTATTCGTCGAATGCAAATCTGCGACATAGCAATTTGTAGCTTAAAACACGTCACATCGACCCACCTTGTGCCGATCTGCGACGAACTTGCATGGTTTCGTCAAACGTCGATCGTTTCGAGTGGTAGGAAATCCGGCCGTCAATGGTGATTCATGGCCTCACAGATATAAACAACAATAACTCCGCTTCTATTCGTCGTATGCAAATCTGCGACATAGCAATTTGTAGCATAAAACACGGCCCAACGACCCACCTTATACCGATCTGCAACGAACTTGCATAGTTTTGTCAAACATCGATCGTTTCGAGTGGAAAGCAATCCGGCCGTCAATGGTGATTCATGGCCTGACAGATATAAACAACTATAACTCCGCTTCTATTCGTCGAATGCAAATCTGTGACATAGCAATTTGTAGCTTAAAACACGTCACATCGACCCACCTTGTGCCGATCTGCGACGAACTTGCATAGTTTCGTCAAACATCGATCGTTTCGAGTGGTAGGCAATCCGGCCGTCAATGGTGATTCATGGCCTCACAGATATAAACAACAATAACTCCGCTTCTATTCGTCGTATGCGAATATGCGACATAGCAATTTGTAGCTTAAAACACGCCACATCGAACCACCTTGTGCCGATCTGCGACGCACTTGCATAGTTTCGTCAAACGTCGATCGTTTCGAGTGGTAGGCAATCCGGCCGTCAATTGTGATTCATGGCCTCACAGATATAAACAAATATAACTCCGCTTCTATTCGTCATATGCAAATCTGCGACGTAGCAATTTGTAGCATAAAACACGGCCCAACGACCCACCTTATAGCGATCTGCATCGAACTTGCATAGTTTTGTCAAACATCGATCGTTTCGAGTGGAAAGCAATCCGGCCGTCAATGGTGATTCATGGCCTGACAAATATAAACAACTATAACTCCGCTTCTATTCGTCGAATGCAAATCTGTGACATAGCAATTTGTAGCTTAAAACACGTCACATCGACCCACCTTGTGCCGATCTGCGACGAACGTGCATAGTTTCGTCAAACGTCGATCGTTTCGAGTGGTAGGGAATCCGGCCGTCAATGGTGATTCACGGCCTCACAGATATAAACAACTATAACTCCGCTTCTATTCGTCGAATGCAAACCTGCGACATAGCAATTTGTAGCTTAAAACACGTCACATCGACCCACCTTGTGCCGATCTGCCACGAACTTGCGTAGTTTCGTCAAACGTCGATCGTTTCGAGTGGTAGGCAATCCGGCCGTCAATGGTGATTCATGGCCTCACAGATATAAACAACTATAACTCCGCTTCTATTCGTCGTATGCAAATCTGCGACATAGCAATTTGTAGCATAAAACACGCCCCAACGAACCACCTTATACCGATCTGCGACGAACTTGCATAGTTTTGTCAAACATCGATCGTTTCGAGTGGAAAGCAATCCGGCCGTCAATGATGATTCATGGCCTCACAGATATAAACAACAATAACTCCGCTTCTATTCGTCGTATGCGAATATGCGACATAGCAATTTGTAGCTTAAAACACGCCACATCGAACCACCTTGTGCCGATCTGCGACGCACTTGCATAGTTTCGTCAAACGTCGATCGTTTCGAGTGGTAGGCAATCCGGCCGTCAACGGTGATTCATGGCCTCACAGATATAAACAACTATAACTCCGCTTCTATTCGTCGTATGCGAATATGCGACATAGCAATTTGTAGCTTAAAACACGTCACATCGACCCACCTTCTGCCGATCTGCGACGAACTTGCATGGTTTCGTCAAACGTCGATCGTTTCGAGTGGTAGGGAATCCGGCCGTCAATGGTGATTCACGGCCTCACAGATATAAACAACTATAACTCCGCTTCTATTCGTCGAATGCAAACCTGCGACATAGCAATTTGTAGCTTAAAACACGTCACATCGACCCACCTCGTGCCGATCAGCGACGAACTTGCATAGTTTCGTCAAACATCGATCGTTTCGAGTGGTAGGCAATCCGGCCGTCAATGGTGATTCATGGCCTCACAGATAGGAACAACAATAACTCCGCTTCTATTCGTCGTATGCAAATCTGCGACATAGCAATTTGTAGCACAAAACACGCCCCAACGAACCACCTTATAACGATCTGCGACGAACTTGCATAGTTTTGTCAAACATCGATCGTTTCGAGTGGAAAGCAATCCGGCCTCAATGGTGATTCATGGCCTGACAGATATAAACAACTATAACTCAGCTTCTATTCGTCGAATGCAAATTTGCGACATAGCGATTTGTAGCTTAAAACACGACACATCGACTCACCTCATGCCGATCTGCGACGTACTTGTATAGTTTCGTCAAACGTCGATCGTTTCGAGTGGTAGGCAATCCGGCCGTCAATTGTGATTCATGGCCTCACAGATATAAACAACTATAACTCCGCTTCTATTCGTCGAATGCAAATCTGCGACATAGCAATCAGTAGCTTAAAACACGTCACATCGAACCACCTTGTGCCGATCTGCGACGAACTTGCATGGTTTCGTCAAACGTCGATCGTTTCGAGTGGTAGGGAATCCGGCCGTCAATGGTGATTCATGGCCTCACAGATATAAACAACAATAACTCCGCTTCTATTCGTCGTATGCAAATCTGCGACATAGCAATTTGTAGCATAAAACACGGCCCAACGACCCACCTTATACCGATCTGCAACGAACTTGCATAGTTTTGTCAAACATCGATCGTTTCGAGTGGAAAGCAATCCGGCCGTCAATGGTGATTCATGGCCTGACAGATATAAACAACTATAACTCCGCTTCTATTCGTCGAATGCAAATCTGTGACATAGCAATTTGTAGCTTAAAACACGTCACATCGACCCACCTTGTGCCGATCTGCGACGAACTTGCATAGTTTCGTCAAACATCGATCGTTTCGAGTGGTAGGCAATCCGGCCGTCAATGGTGATTCATGGCCTCACAGATATAAACAACTATAACTCCGCTTCTATTCGTCGAATGCAAATCTGCGACATAGCAATTTGTAGCTTAAAACACGTCACATCGACCCACCTTGTGCCGATCTGCGACGAACTTGCATGGTTTCGTCAAACGTCGATCGTTTCGAGTGGTAGGGAATCCGGCCGTCAATGGTGATTCATGGCCTCATAGATATAAACAACAATAACTCCGCTTCTATTCGTCGTATGCAAATCTGCGACATAGCAATTTGTAGCATAAAACACGCCCCAACGAACCACCTTATACCGATCTGCGACGAACTTGCATAGTTTTGTCAAACATCGATCGTTTCGAGTGGAAAGCAATCCGGCCGTCAATGATGATTCATGGCCTCACAGATATAAACAACAATAACTCCGCTTCTATTCGTCGTATGCGAATATGCGACATAGCAATTTGTAGCTTAAAACACGCCACATCGAACCACCTTGTGCCGATCTGCGACGAACTTGCAAAGTTTCGTCAAACGTCGATCGTTTCGAGTGGTATGCAATCCGGCCGTCAACGGTGATTCATGGCCTCACAGATATAAACAACTATAACTCCGCTTCTATTCGTCGAATGCAAATCTGCGACATAGCAATTTGTAGCATAAAACACGTCACATCGACCCACCTTGTGCCGATCTGCGACGAACTTGCATGGTTTCGTCAAACGTCGATCGTTTCGAGTGGTAGGGAATCCGGCCGTCAATGGTGATTCATGGCCTCACAGATATAAACAACAATAACTCCGCTTCTGTTCGTCGTATGCGAATCTGCGACATAGCAATTTGTAGCATAAAACACGACACATCGACCCACCTCATGCCGATCTGCGACGTACTTGTATAGTTTCGTCAAACGTCGATCGTTTCGAGTGGTAGGCAATCCGGTAGTCAATGGCGATTCATGGCCTCACAGATATAAACAACTATAAGTCCGCTTCTATTCGTCGTTTGCAAATCTGCGACATAGCAATTTGTAGCATAAAACACGCCCCAACGAACCACCTTATACCGATCTGCGACGAACTTGCATAGTTTTGTCAAACATCGATCGTTTCGAGTGGAAAGCAATCCGGCCGTCAATGATGATTCATGGCCTCACAGATATAAACAACAATAACTCCGCTTCTATTCGTCGTATGCGAATATGCGACATAGCAATTTGTAGCTTAAAACACGTCACATCGACCCACCTCGTGCCGATTTGCGACGAACATGCATAGTTTCGTCAAACATCGATCGTTTCGAGTGGTAGGCAATCCGGCCGTCAATGGTGATTCATGGCCTCACAGATATAAACAACAATAACTCCGCTTCTATTCGTCGTATGCAAATCTGCGACATAGCACTTTGTAGCATAAAACACGCCCCAACGAACCACCTTATACCGATCTGCGACGAACTTGCATAGTTTTGTCAAACATCGATCGTTTCGAGTGGAAAGCAATCCGGCCGTCAATGGTGATTCATGGCCTCACAGATATAAACAACTATAACTCCGCTTTTATTCGCCGTATGCAAATCTGCGACGTAGCAATTTGTAGCATAAAACACGGCCCAACGACCCACCTTATACCGATCTGCAACGAACTTGCATAGTTTCGTCAAACGTCGATCGTTTCGAGTGGTAGGCAATCCGGCCGTCAATGGTGATTCATGGCCTCACAGATATAAACAACTATAACTCCGCTTCTATTCGCCGTATGCAAATCTGCGACGTAGCAATTTGTAGCATAAAACACGGCCCAACCACCCACCTTATACCGATCTGCGACGAACTTGCATAGTTTTGTCAAACATCGATCGTTTCGAGTGGAAAGCAATCCGGCCGTCAATGGTGGTTCATGGCCTCACAGATATAAACAACAATAACTCCGCTTCTATTCGTCGTATGCGAATATGCGACATAGCAATTTGTAGCTTAAAACACGTCACATCGACCCACCTCGTGCCGATTTGCGACGAACATGCATAGTTTCGTCAAACATCGATCGTTTCGAGTGGTAGGCAATCCGGCCGTCAATGGTGATTCACGGCTTCACAGATATAAACAACTATAACTCCGCTTCTATTCGTCGAATGCAAACCTGCGACATAGCAATTTGTAGCTTAAAGCACGTCACATCGACCGACCTCGTGCCGATTTGCGACGAACATGCATAGTTTCGTCAAACATCGATCGTTTCGAGTGGTAGGCAATCCGGCCGTCAATGGTGATTCATGGCCTCACAGATAGGAACAACAATAACTCCGCTTCTATTCGTCGTATGCAAATCTGCGACATAGCAATTTGTAGCATAAAACACGCCCCAACGAACCACCTTATACCGATCTGCGACGAACTTGCATAGTTTTGTCAAACATCGATCGTTTCGAGTGGAAAGCAATCCGGCCTCAATGGTGATTCATGGCCTCACAGATATAAACAACTATAACTCCGCTTCTATTCGCCGTATGCAAATCTGCGACGTAGCAATTTGTAGCATAAAACACGGCCCAACGAACCACCTTATACCGATCTGCGACGAACTTGCATAGTTTTGTCAAACATCGATCGTTTCGAGTGGAAAGCAATCCGGCCGTCAATGATGATTCATGGCCTCACAGATATAAACAACAATAACTCCGCTTCTATTCGTCGTATGCAAATATGCGACATAGCAATTTGTAGCTTAAAACACGCCACATCGAACCACCTTGTGCCGATCTGCGACGAACTTGCATAGTTTCGTCAAACGTCGATCGTTTCGAGTGGTATGCAATCCGGCCGTCAACGGTGGTTCATGGCCTCACAGATATAAACAACTATAACTCCGCTTCTATTCGTCGAATGCAAATCTGCGACATAGCAATTTGTAGCTTAAAACACGTCACATCGACCCACCTTGTGCCGATCTGCGACGAACTTGCATGGTTTCGTCAAACGTCGATCGTTTCGAGTGGTAGGGAATCCGGCCGTCAATGGTGATTCATGGCCTCACAGATATAAACAACAATAACTCCGCTTCTGTTCGTCGTATGCGAATCTGCGACATAGCAATTTGTAGCTTAAAACACGACACATCGACCCACCTCATGCCGATCTGCGACGTACTTGTATAGTTTCGTCAAACGTCGATCGTTTCGAGTGGTAGGCAATCCGGTAGTCAATGGCGATTCATGGCCTCACAGATATAAACAACTATAAGTCCGCTTCTATTCGTCGTATGCAAATCTGCCACATAGCAATTTGTAGCATAAAACACGCCCCAACGAACCACCTTATACCGATCTGCGACGAACTTGCATAGTTTTGTCAAACATCGATCGTTTCGAGTGGAAAGCAATCCGGCCGTCAATGGTGATTCATGGCCTCACAGATATAAACAACTATAACTCCGCTTCTATTCGCCGTATGCAAATCTGCGACGTAGCAATTTGTAGCATAAAACACGGCCCAACGACCCACCTTATACCGATCTGCAACGAACTTGCATAGTTTTGTCAAACATCGATCGTTTCGAGTGGAAAACAATCCGGCCGTCAATGGTGATTCATGGCCTGACAGATATAAACAACTATAATTCCGCTTCTATTCGTCGAATGCAAATCTGCGACATAGCAATTTGTAGCTTAAAACACGTCACATCGACCCACCTTGTGCCGATCTGCAACGAACTTGCATAGTTTCGTCAAACATCGATCGTTTCGAGTGGTAGGCAATCCGGCCGTCAATGGTGATTCATGGCCTCACAGATATAAACAACAATAACTCCGCTTCTATTCGTCGTATGCAAATCTGCGACATAGCAATTTGTAGCATAAAACACGTCACATCGACCCACCTTGTGCCGATCTGCGACGAACTTGCATGGTTTCGTCAAACGTCGATCGTTTCGAGTGGTAGTGAATCCGGCCGTCAATGGTGATTCATGGCCTCACAGATATAAACAACAATAACTCCGCTTCTATTCGTCGTATGCAAATCTGCGACTTAGCAATTTGTAGCATAAAACACGCCCCAACGAACCACCTTATACCGATCTGCGACGAACTTGCATAGTTTTGTCAAACATCGATCGTTTCGAGTGGAAAGCAATCCGGCCGTCAATGGTGATTCATGGCCTCACAGATATAAACAACAATAACTCCGCATCTATTCGTCGTATGCGAATATGCGACATAGCAATTTGTAGCTTAAAACACGCCACATCGAACCACCTTGTGCTGATCTGCGACGAACTTGCATAGTTTCGTCAAACGTCGATCGTTTCGAGTGGTAGGCAATCAGGCCGTCAACGGTGATTCATGGCCTCACAGATATAAACAACTATAACTCCGCTTCTATTCGTCGAATGCAAATCTGCGACATAGCAATTTGTAGCATAAAACACGTCACATCGACCCACCTTGTGCCGATCTGCGACGAACTTGCATGGTTTCGTCAAACGTCGATCGTTTCGAGTGGTAGGGAATCCGGCCGTCAATGGTGATTCATGGCCTCACAGATATAAACAACAATAACTCCGCTTCTGTTCGTCGAATGCAAATCTGCGACATAGCAATTTGTAGCTTAAAACACGTCACATCGAACCACCTTGTGCCGATCTGCGACGAACGTGCATAGTTTCGTCAAACGTCGATCGTTTCGAGTGGTAGGCAATCCGGCCGTCAATGGTGATTCACGGCCTCACAGATATAAACAACTATAACTCCGCTTCTATTCGTCGAATGCAAACCTGCGACATAGCAATTTGTAACATAAAACACGCCCCAACGAACCACCTTATACCGATCTGCGACGAACTTGCATAGTTTTGTCAAACATCGATCGTTTCGAGTGGAAAGCAATCCGGCCGTCAATGATGATTCATGGCCTCACAGATATAAACAACAATAACTCCGCTTCTATTCGTCGTATGCGAATATGCGACATAGCAATTTTTAGCTTAAAACACGCCACATCGAACCACCTTGTGCCGATCTGCGACGAACTTGCATAGTTTCGTCAAACGTCGATCGTTTCGAGTGGTAGGGAATCCGGCCTTCAATGGTGATTCATGGCCTCACAGATATAAACAACAATAACTCCGCTTCTATACGTCGTATGCAAATCTGCGACATAGCAATTTGTAGCATAAAACACGTCACATCGACCCACCTTGTGTCGATCTGCGAAGAACTTGCATGGTTTCGTCAAACGTCGATCGTTTCGAGTGGTAGGGAATCCGGCCGTCAATGGTGATTCATGGCCTCACAGATATAAACAACAATAACTCCGCTTCTATTCGTCGAATGCAAATCTGCGACATAGCAATTTGTAGCTTAAAACACGTCACATCGAACCACCTTGTGCCGATCTGCGACGAACGTGCATAGTTTCGTCAAACGTCGATCGTTTCGAGTGGTAGGCAATCCGGCCGTCAATGGTGATTCATGGCCTCACAGATATAAACAACTATAACTCCGCTTCTATTCGCCGTATGCAAATCTGCGACGTAGCAATTTGTAGCATAAAACACGGCCCAACCACCCACCTTATACCGATCTGCGACAAACTTGCATAGTTTTGTCAAACATCGATCGTTTCGAGTGGAAAGCAATCCGGCCGTCAATGGTGGTTCATGGCCTCACAGATATAAACAACAATAACTCCGCTTCTATTCGTCGTATGCGAATATGCGACAAAGCAATTTGTAGCTTAAAACACGCCACATCGAACCACCTTGTGCCGATCTGCGACGAACTTGCATACTTTCGTCAAACGTCGATCGTTTCGAGTGGTAGGCAATCCGGCCGTCAATGGTGATTCATGGCCTCACAGATATAAACAACAATAACTCCGGTTCTGTTCGTCGTATGCAAATCTGCGACATAGCAATTTGTAGCATAAAACACGCCCCAACGAACCACCTTATACCGATCTGTGACGAACTTTCATAGTTTTGTCAAACATCGATCGTTTCGAGTGGAAAGCAATCCGGCCGTCAATGATGATTCATGGCCTCACAGATATAAACAACAATAACTCCGCTTCTATTCGTCGTATGCAAATCTGCGACATAGCAATTTGTAACATAAAACACGCCCCAACGAACCACCTTATACCGATCTGCGACGAACTTGCATAGTTTTGTCAAACATCGATCGTTTCGAGTGGAAAGCAATCCGGCCGTCAATGATGATTCATGGCCTCACAGATATAAACAACAATAACTCCGCTTCTATTCGTCGTATGCGAATATGCGACATAGCAATTTTTAGCTTAAAACACGCCACATCGAACCACCTTGTGCCGATCTGCGACGAACTTGCATAGTTTCGTCAAACGTCGATTGATTCGAGTGGTAGGGAATCCGGCCTTCAATGGTGATTCAATGCCTCACAGATATAAACAACAATAACTCCGCTTCTATACGTCGTATGCAAATCTGCGACATAGCAATTTGTAGCATAAAACACGTCACATCGACCCACCTTGTGTCGATCTGCGAAGAACTTGCATGGTTTCGTCAAACGTCGATCGTTTCGAGTGGTAGGGAATCCGGCCGTCAATGGTGATTCATGGCCTCACAGATATAAACAACAATAACTCCGCTTCTATTCGTCGTATGCGAATATGCGACATAGCAATTTGTAGCTTAAAACACGTCAGATCGACCCACCTTCTGCCGATCTGCGACGAACTTGCATGGTTTTGTCAAACGTCGATCGTTTCGAGTGGTAGGGAATCCGGCCGTCAATGGTGATTCATGGCCTCACAGATATAAACAACAATAACTCCGCTTCTATTCGTCGTATGCAAATCTGCGACATAGCAATTTGTAGCTTAAAACACGTCACATCGAACAACCTTGTGCCGATCTGCGACGAACGTGCATAGTTTCGTCAAACGTCGATCGTTTCGAGTGGTAGGCAATCTGGCCGTCAATGGTGATTCATGGCCTCACAGATATAAACAACTATAACTCCGCTTCTATTCGCCGTATGCAAATCTGCGACGTAGCAATTTGTAGCATAAAACACGGCCCAACCACCCACCTTATACCGATCTGCGACAAACTTGCATAGTTTTGTCAAACATCGATCGTTTCGAGTGGAAAGCAATCCGGCCGTCAACGGTGATTCATGGCCTCACAGATATAAACAACAATAACTCCGCTTCTATTCGTCGTATGCGAATATGCGACAAAGCAATTTGTAGCTTAAAACACGCCACATCGAACCACCTTGTGCCGATCTGCGACGAACTTGCATACTTTCGTCAAACGTCGATCGTTTCGAGTGGTAGGCAATCCGGCCGTCAATGGTGATTCATGGCCTCACAGATATAAACAACAATAACTCCGGTTCTGTTCGTCGTATGCAAATCTGCGACATAGCAATTTGTAGCATAAAACACGCCCCAACGAACCACCGTATACCGATCTGTGACGAACTTGCATAGTTTTGTCAAACATCGATCGTTTCGAGTGGAAAGCAATCCGGCCGTCAATGATGATTCATGGCCTCACAGATATAAACAACAATAACTCCGCTTCTATTCGTCGTATGCAAATCTGCGACATAGCAATTTGTAACATAAAACACGCCCCAACGAACCACCTTATACCGATCTGCGACGAACTTGCATAGTTTTGTCAAACATCGATCGTTTCGAGTGGAAAGCAATCCGGCCGTCAATGATGATTCATGGCCTCACAGATATAAACAACAATAACTCCGCTTCTATTCGTCGTATGCGAATATGCGACATAGCAATTTTTAGCTTAAAACACGCCACATCGAACCACCTTGTGCCGATCTGCGACGAACTTGCATAGTTTCGTCAAACGTCGATCGTTTCGAGTGGTAGGGAATCCGGCCTTCAATGGTGATTCATGGCCTCACAGATATAAACAACAATAACTCCGCTTCTATACGTCGTATGCAAATCTGCGACATAGCAATTTGTAGCATAAAACACGTCACATCGACCCACCTTGTGTCGATCTGCGAAGAACTTGCATGGTTTCGTCAAACGTCGATCGTTTCGAGTGGTAGGGAATCCGGCCGTCAATGGTGATTCATGGCCTCACAGATATAAACAACAATAACTCCGCTTCTATTCGTCGAATGCAAATCTGCGACATAGCAATTTGTAGCTTAAAACACGTCACATCGAACCACCTTGTGCCGATCTGCGACGAACGTGCATAGTTTCGTCAAACGTCGATCGTTTCGAGTGGTAGGCAATCCGGCCGTCAATGGTGATTCATGGCCTCACAGATATAAACAACTATAACTCCGCTTCTATTCGCCGTATGCAAATCTGCGACGTAGCAATTTGTAGCATAAAACACGGCCCAACCACCCACCTTATACCGATCTGCGACAAACTTGCATAGTTTTGTCAAACATCGATCGTTTCGAGTGGAAAGCAATCCGGCCGTCAATGGTGGTTCATGGCCTCACAGATATAAACAACAATAACTCCGCTTCTATTCGTCGTATGCGAATATGCGACAAAGCAATTTGTAGCTTAAAACACGCCACATCGAACCACCTTGTGCCGATCTGCGACGAACTTGCATACTTTCGTCAAACGTCGATCGTTTCGAGTGGTAGGCAATCCGGCCGTCAATGGTGATTCATGGCCTCACAGATATAAACAACAATAACTCCGGTTCTGTTCGTCGTATGCAAATCTGCGACATAGCAATTTGTAGCATAAAACACGCCCCAACGAACCACCTTATACCGATCTGTGACGAACTTTCATAGTTTTGTCAAACATCGATCGTTTCGAGTGGAAAGCAATCCGGCCGTCAATGATGATTCATGGCCTCACAGATATAAACAACAATAACTCCGCTTCTATTCGTCGTATGCAAATCTGCGACATAGCAATTTGTAACATAAAACACGCCCCAACGAACCACCTTATACCGATCTGCGACGAACTTGCATAGTTTTGTCAAACATCGATCGTTTCGAGTGGAAAGCAATCCGGCCGTCAATGATGATTCATGGCCTCACAGATATAAACAACAATAACTCCGCTTCTATTCGTCGTATGCGAATATGCGACATAGCAATTTTTAGCTTAAAACACGCCACATCGAACCACCTTGTGCCGATCTGCGACGAACTTGCATAGTTTCGTCAAACGTCGATTGATTCGAGTGGTAGGGAATCCGGCCTTCAATGGTGCTTCAATGCCTCACAGATATAAACAACAATAACTCCGCTTCTATACGTCGTATGCAAATCTGCGACATAGCAATTTGTAGCATAAAACACGTCACATCGACCCACCTTGTGTCGATCTGCGAAGAACTTGCATGGTTTCGTCAAACGTCGATCGTTTCGAGTGGTAGGGAATCCGGCCGTCAATGGTGATTCATGGCCTCACAGATATAAACAACAATAACTCCGCTTCTATTCGTCGTATGCGAATATGCGACATAGCAATTTGTAGCTTAAAACACGTCACATCGACCCACCTTCTGCCGATCTGCGACGAACTTGCATGGTTTTGTCAAACGTCGATCGTTTCGAGTGGTAGGGAATCCGGCCGTCAATGGTGATTCATGGCCTCACAGATATAAACAACAATAACTCCGCTTCTATTCGTCGTATGCAAATCTGCGACATAGCAATTTGTAGCTTAAAACACGTCACATCGAACAACCTTGTGCCGATCTGCGACGAACTTGCATGGTTTTGTCAAACGTCGATCGTTTCGAGTGGTAGGGAATCCGGCCGTCAATGGTGATTCATGGCCTCACAGATATAAACAACAATAACTCCGCTTCTATTCGTCGTATGCGAATATGCGACATAGCAATTTGTAGCTTAAAACACGTCAGATCGACCCACCTTCTGCCGATCTGCGACGAACTTGCATGGTTTTGTCAAACGTCGATCGTTTCGAGTGGTAGGGAATCCGGCCGTCAATGGTGATTCATGGCCTCACAGATATAAACAACAATAACTCCGCTTCTATTCGTCGTATGCAAATCTGCGACATAGCAATTTGTAGCTTAAAACACGTCACATCGAACAACCTTGTGCCGATCTGCGACGAACTTGCATGGTTTCGTCAAACGTCGATCGTTTCGAGTGGTAGGGAATCCGGCCGTCAATGGTGATTCACGGCCTCACAGATATAAACAACTATAACTCCGCTTCTATTCGTCGAATGCGAATCTGCGACCTAGCAATTTGTATCTTAAAACACGCCCCAACGAACCACCTTATACCGACCTGCGACGAACTTGCATAGTTTTGTCAAACATCGATCGTTTCGAGTGGAAAGCAGTCCGGCCGTCAATGGTGATTCATGGCCTGACAGATATAAACAACTATAACTCCGCTTCTATTCGTCGAATGCAAATCTGCGACATAGCAATTTGTAGCTTAAAACACGTCACATCGAACCACCTTGTGCCGATCTGCGACGAACTTGCATAGTTTCGTCAAACGTCGATAGTTTCGAGTGGTAGGCAATCCGGCCGTCAACGGTGATTCATGGCTTCACAGATATAAACAACTATAACTCCGCTTCTATTCGTCGAATGCAAATCTGCGACATAGCAATTTGTAGCTTAAAACACGTCACATCGAAAAACCTTGTGCCGATCTGCGACGAACTTGCATGGTTTCGTCAAACGTCGATCGTTTCGAGTGGTAGGGAATCCGGCCGTCAATGGTGATTCACGGCCTCACAGATATAAACAACTATAACTCCGCTTCTATTCGTCGAATGCAAATCTGCGACATAGCAATTTGTAGCTTAAAACACGTCACATCGACCCACCTCGTGCCGATCTGCGACGAACTTGCATAGTTTCGTCAAACATCGATCGTTTCGAGTGGTAGGCAATCCGGCCGTCAATGGTGATTCATGGCCTCACAGATATAAACAACTATAACTCCGCTTCTATTCGTCGTATGCAAATCTGCGACATAGCAATTTGTAGCATAAAACACGCCCCAACGAACCACCTTATACCGATCTGCGACGAACTTGCATAGTTTTGTCAAACATCAGTCGTTTCGAGTGGAAAGCAATCCGGCCTCAATGGTGATTCATGGCCTGACAGATATAAACAACTATAACTCAGCTTCTATTCGTCGAATGCAAATTTGCGACATAGCGATTTGTAGCTTAAAACACGACACATCGACCCACCTCATGCCGATCTGCGACGTACTTGTATAGTTTCGTCAAACGTCGATCGTTTCGAGTGGTAGGCAATCCGGCCGTCAATGGTGATTCATGGCCTCACAGATATAAACAACTATAACTCCGCTTCTATTCTTCGAATGCAAATCTGCGACATAGCAATTAGTAGCTTAAAACACGTCACATCGAACCACCTTGTGCCGATCTGCGACGAACTTGCATGGTTTCGTCAAACATCGATCGTTTCGAGTGGTAGGCAATCCGGCCGTCAATGGTGATTCATGGCCTGACAGATATAAACATCTATAACTCAGCTTCTATTCGTCGAATGCAAATTTGCGACATAGCGATTTGTAGGTTAAAACACGACACATCGACCCACCTCATGCCGATCTGCGACGTACTTGTATAGTTTCGTCAAACGTCGATAGTTTCGAGTGGTAGACAATCCGGCCGTCAATGGTGATTCATGGCCTCACAGATATAAACAACTATAACTCCGCTTCTATTCGCCGTATGCAAATCTGCGACGTAGCAATTTGTAGCATAAAACACGGCCCAACCACCCACCTTATACCGATCTGCGACGAACTTGCATAGTTTTGTCAAACATCGATCGTTTCGAGTGGAAAGCAATCCGGCCGTCAATGGTGGTTCATGGCCTCACAGATATAAACAACAATAACTCCGCTTCTATTCGTCGTATGCGAAAATGCGACATAGCAATTTGTAGCTTAAAACACGTCACATCGAACCACCTTGTGGCAATCTGCGACGAACTTGCATAGTTTCGTCAAACATCGATCGTTTCGAGTGGTAGGCAATCCGGCCGTCAATGGTGATTCATGGCCTCACAGATAGAAACAACAATAACTCCGCTTCTATTCGTCGTATGCAAATCTGCGACATAGCAATTTGTAGCATAAAACACGCCCCAACGAACCACCTTGTGCCGATCTGCGACGAACTTGCATAGTTGCGTCAAACGTCGATCGTTTCGAGTGGTAGGCAATCCGGCCGTCAACGGTGATTCATGGCCTCACAGATATAAACAACTATAACTCCGCTTCTATTCGCCGTATGCAAATCTGCGACGTAGCAATTTGTAGCATAAAACACGGCCCAACCACCCACCTTATACCGATCTGCGACGAACTTGTATAGTTTTGTCAAACATCGATCGTTTCGAGTGGAAAGCAATCCGGCCGTCAATGGTGATTCACGGCCTCACAGATATAAACAACTATAACTCCGCTTCTATTCGTCGAATGCAAATCTGCGACATAGCAATTTGTAGCTTAAAACACGTCACATCACCCCACCTCGTGCCGATCTGCGACGAACTTGCATAGTTTCGTCAAACATCGATCGTTTCGAGTGGTAGGCAATCCGGCCGTCAATGGTGATTCATGGCCTCACAGATAGAAACAACAATAACTCCGCTTCTATTCGTCGTATGCAAATCTGCGACATAGCAATTTGTAGCATAAAACACGCCCCAACGAACCACCTTGTGCCGATCTGCGACGAACTTGCATAGTTGCGTCAAACGTCGATCGTTTCGAGTGGTAGGCAATCCGGCCGTCAACGGTGATTCATGGCCTCACAGATATAAACAACTATAACTCCGCTTCTATTCGCCGTATGCAAATCTGCGACGTAGCAATTTGTAGCATAAAACACGGCCCAACCACCCACCTTATACCGATCTGCGACGAACTTGCATAGTTTCGTCAAACATCGATCGTTTCGAGTGGTAGGCAATCCGGCCGTCAATGGTGATTCATGGCCTCACAGATATAAACAACAATTACTCCGCTTCTATTCGTCGAATGCAAATCTGCGACATAGCAATTAGTAGCTTAAAACACGTCACATCGACCCACCTTCTGCCGATCTGCGACGAACTTGCATGGTTTCGTCAAACGTCGATCGTTTCGAGTGGAAGGGAATCCGGCCGTCAATGGTGATTCACGGCCTCACAGATATAAACAACTATAACTCCGCTTCTATTCGTCGAATGCAAATCTGCGACATAGCAATTTGTAGCTTAAAACACGTCACATCGACCCACCTCGTGCCGATCTGCGACGAACTTGCATAGTTTCGTCAAACATCGATCGTTTCGAGTGGTAGGCAATGCGGCCGTCAATGGTGATTCATGGCCTCACAGATAGAAACAACAATAACTCCGCTTCTATTCGTCGTATGCAAATCTGCGACATAGCAATTTGTAGCATAAAACACGCCCCAACGAACCACCTTATACCGATCTGCGACGAACTTGCATAGTTTTGTCAAACATCAATCGTTTCGAGTGGAAATCAATCCGGCCTCAATGGTGATTCATGGCCTGACAGATATAAACAACTATAACTCAGCTTCTATTCGTCGAATGCAAATTTGCGACATAGCGATTTGTAGCTTAAAACACAACACATCGACCCACCTCATGCCGATCTGCGACGTACTTGTATAGTTTCGTCAAACGTCGATCGTTTCGAGTGGTAGGCAATCCGGCCGTCAATGGTGATTCATGGCCTCACAGATATAAACAACTATAACTCCGCTTCTATTCTTCGAATGCAAATCTGCGACATAGCAATTAGTAGCTTAAAACACGTCACATCGAACCACCTTGTGCCGATCTGCGACGAACTTGCATGGTTTCGTCAAACATCGATCGTTTCGAGTGGTAGGCAATCCGGCCGTCAATGGTGATTCATGGCCTGACAGATATAAACATCTATAACTCAGCTTCTATTCGTCGAATGCAAATTTGCGACATAGCGATTTGTAGGTTAAGACACGACACATCGACCCACCTCATGCCGATCTGCGACGTACTTGTATAGTTTCGTCAAACGTCGATAGTTTCGAGTGGTAGACAATCCGGCCGTCAATGGTGATTCATGGCCTCACAGATATAAACAACTATAACTCCGCTTCTATTCGCCGTATGCAAATCTGCGACGTAGCAATTTGTAGCATAAAACACGGCCCAACCACCCACCTTATACCGATCTGCGACGAACTTGCATAGTTTTGTCAAACATCGATCGTTTCGAGTGGAAAGCAATCCGGCCGTCAATGGTGGTTCATGGCCTCACAGATATAAACAACAATAACTCCGCTTCTATTCGTCGTATGCGAAAATGCGACATAGCAAT
Organism: Anoplius nigerrimus; assembly: GCA_914767735.1. Lineage (NCBI taxonomy): Eukaryota > Metazoa > Arthropoda > Insecta > Hymenoptera > Pompilidae > Anoplius > Anoplius nigerrimus. The sequence goes on from CAJZBX010000756.1 coordinate 526,918, forward strand.
TTGTAGCTTAAAACACGTCACATCGAACCACCTTGTGGCGATCTGCGACGAACTTGCATAGTTTCGTCAAACATCGATCGTTTCGAGTGGTAGGGAATCCGGCCGTCAATGGTGATTCACGGCCTCACAGATATAAACAACTATAACTCCGCTTCTATTCGTCGAATGCGAATCTGCGACCTAGCAATTTGTATCTTAAAACACGCCCCAACGAACCACCTTATACCGACCTGCGACGAACTTGCATAGTTTTGTCAAACATCGATCGTTTCGAGTGGAAAGCAGTCCGGCCGTCAATGGTGATTCATGGCCTGACAGATATAAACAACTATAACTCCGCTTCTATTCGTCGAATGCAAATCTGCGACATAGCAATTTGTAGCTTAAAACACGTCACATCGAACCACCTTGTGCCGATCTGCGACGAACTTGCATAGTTTCGTTAAACGTCGATAGTTTCGAGTGGTAGGCAATCCGGCCGTCAACGGTGATTCATGGCCTCACAGATATAAACAACTATAACTCCGCTTCTATTCGTCGAATGCAAATCTTCGACATAGCAATTTGTAGCGTAAAACACGTCACATCGAACAACCTTGTGCCGATCTGCGACGAACTTGCATGGTTTCGTCAAACGTCGATCGTTTCGAGTGGTAGGGAATCCGGCCGTCAATGGTGATTCACGGCCTCACAGATATAAACAACTATAACTCCGCTTCTATTCGTCGAATGCAAATCTGCGACATAGCAATTTGTAGCTTAAAACACGTCACATCGACCCACCTCGTGCCGATCTGCGACGAACTTGCATAGTTTCGTCAAACATCGATCGTTTCGAGTGGAAAGCAGTCCGGCCGTCAATGGTGATTCATGGCCTGACAGATATAAACAACTATAACTCCGCTTCTATTCGTCGAATGCAAATCTGCGACATAGCAATTTGTAGCTTAAAACACGTCACATCGAACCACCTTGTGCCGATCTGCGACGAACTTGCATAGTTTCGTTAAACGTCGATAGTTTCGAGTGGTAGGCAATCCGGCCGTCAACGGTGATTCATGGCCTCACAGATATAAACAACTATAACTCCGCTTCTATTCGTCGAATGCAAATCTTCGACATAGCAATTTGTAGCGTAAAACACGTCACATCGAACAACCTTGTGCCGATCTGCGACGAACTTGCATGGTTTCGTCAAACGTCGATCGTTTCGAGTGGTAGGCAATCCGGCCGTCAATGGTGATTCATGGCCTCACAGATAGAAACAACAATAACTCCGCTTCTATTCGTCGTATGCAAATCTGCGACATAGCAATTTGTAGCATAAAACACGCCCCAACGAACCACCTTGTGCCGATCTGCGACGAACTTGCATAGTTGCGTCAAACGTCGATCGTTTCGAGTGGTAGGCAATCCGGCCGTCAACGGTGATTCATGGCCTCACAGATATAAACAACTATAACTCCGCTTCTATTCGCCGTATGCAAATCTGCGACGTAGCAATTTGTAGCATAAAACACGGCCCAACCACCCACCTTATACCGATCTGCGACGAACTTGTATAGTTTTGTCAAACATCGATCGTTTCGAGTGGAAAGCAATCCGGCCGTCAATGGTGATTCACGGCCTCACAGATATAAACAACTATAACTCCGCTTCTATTCGTCGAATGCAAATCTGCGACATAGCAATTTGTAGCTTAAAACACGTCACATCACCCCACCTCGTGCCGATCTGCGACGAACTTGCATAGTTTCGTCAAACATCGATCGTTTCGAGTGGTAGGCAATCCGGCCGTCAATGGTGATTCATGGCCTCACAGATAGAAACAACAATAACTCCGCTTCTATTCGTCGTATGCAAATCTGCGACATAGCAATTTGTAGCATAAAACACGCCCCAACGAACCACCTTGTGCCGATCTGCGACGAACTTGCATAGTTGCGTCAAACGTCGATCGTTTCGAGTGGTAGGCAATCCGGCCGTCAACGGTGATTCATGGCCTCACAGATATAAACAACTATAACTCCGCTTCTATTCGCCGTATGCAAATCTGCGACGTAGCAATTTGTAGCATAAAACACGGCCCAACCACCCACCTTATACCGATCTGCGACGAACTTGCATAGTTTCGTCAAACATCGATCGTTTCGAGTGGTAGGCAATCCGGCCGTCAATGGTGATTCATGGCCTCACAGATATAAACAACAATTACTCCGCTTCTATTCGTCGAATGCAAATCTGCGACATAGCAATTAGTAGCTTAAAACACGTCACATCGACCCACCTTCTGCCGATCTGCGACGAACTTGCATGGTTTCGTCAAACGTCGATCGTTTCGAGTGGAAGGGAATCCGGCCGTCAATGGTGATTCACGGCCTCACAGATATAAACAACTATAACTCCGCTTCTATTCGTCGAATGCAAATCTGCGACATAGCAATTTGTAGCTTAAAACACGTCACATCGACCCACCTCGTGCCGATCTGCGACGAACTTGCATAGTTTCGTCAAACATCGATCGTTTCGAGTGGTAGGCAATGCGGCCGTCAATGGTGATTCATGGCCTCACAGATAGAAACAACAATAACTCCGCTTCTATTCGTCGTATGCAAATCTGCGACATAGCAATTTGTAGCATAAAACACGCCCCAACGAACCACCTTATACCGATCTGCGACGAACTTGCATAGTTTTGTCAAACATCAATCGTTTCGAGTGGAAATCAATCCGGCCTCAATGGTGATTCATGGCCTGACAGATATAAACAACTATAACTCAGCTTCTATTCGTCGAATGCAAATTTGCGACATAGCGATTTGTAGCTTAAAACACAACACATCGACCCACCTCATGCCGATCTGCGACGTACTTGTATAGTTTCGTCAAACGTCGATCGTTTCGAGTGGTAGGCAATCCGGCCGTCAATGGTGATTCATGGCCTCACAGATATAAACAACTATAACTCCGCTTCTATTCTTCGAATGCAAATCTGCGACATAGCAATTAGTAGCTTAAAACACGTCACATCGAACCACCTTGTGCCGATCTGCGACGAACTTGCATGGTTTCGTCAAACATCGATCGTTTCGAGTGGTAGGCAATCCGGCCGTCAATGGTGATTCATGGCCTGACAGATATAAACATCTATAACTCAGCTTCTATTCGTCGAATGCAAATTTGCGACATAGCGATTTGTAGGTTAAGACACGACACATCGACCCACCTCATGCCGATCTGCGACGTACTTGTATAGTTTCGTCAAACGTCGATAGTTTCGAGTGGTAGACAATCCGGCCGTCAATGGTGATTCATGGCCTCACAGATATAAACAACTATAACTCCGCTTCTATTCGCCGTATGCAAATCTGCGACGTAGCAATTTGTAGCATAAAACACGGCCCAACCACCCACCTTATACCGATCTGCGACGAACTTGCATAGTTTTGTCAAACATCGATCGTTTCGAGTGGAAAGCAATCCGGCCGTCAATGGTGGTTCATGGCCTCACAGATATAAACAACAATAACTCCGCTTCTATTCGTCGTATGCGAAAATGCGACATAGCAATTTGTAGCTTAAAACACGTCACATCGAACCACCTTGTGGCGATCTGCGACGAACTTGCATAGTTTCGTCAAACATCGATCGTTTCGAGTGGTAGGGAATCCGGCCGTCAATGGTGATTCACGGCCTCACAGATATAAACAACTATAACTCCGCTTCTATTCGTCGAATGCGAATCTGCGACCTAGCAATTTGTATCTTAAAACACGCCCCAACGAACCACCTTATACCGACCTGCGACGAACTTGCATAGTTTTGTCAAACATCGATCGTTTCGAGTGGAAAGCAGTCCGGCCGTCAATGGTGATTCATGGCCTGACAGATATAAACAACTATAACTCCGCTTCTATTCGTCGAATGCAAATCTGCGACATAGCAATTTGTAGCTTAAAACACGTCACATCGAACCACCTTGTGCCGATCTGCGACGAACTTGCATAGTTTCGTTAAACGTCGATAGTTTCGAGTGGTAGGCAATCCGGCCGTCAACGGTGATTCATGGCCTCACAGATATAAACAACTATAACTCCGCTTCTATTCGTCGAATGCAAATCTTCGACATAGCAATTTGTAGCGTAAAACACGTCACATCGAACAACCTTGTGCCGATCTGCGACGAACTTGCATGGTTTCGTCAAACGTCGATCGTTTCGAGTGGTAGGGAATCCGGCCGTCAATGGTGATTCACGGCCTCACAGATATAAACAACTATAACTCCGCTTCTATTCGTCGAATGCAAATCTGCGACATAGCAATTTGTAGCTTAAAACACGTCACATCGACCCACCTCGTGCCGATCTGCGACGAACTTGCATAGTTTCGTCAAACATCGATCGTTTCGAGTGGAAAGCAGTCCGGCCGTCAATGGTGATTCATGGCCTGACAGATATAAACAACTATAACTCCGCTTCTATTCGTCGAATGCAAATCTGCGACATAGCAATTTGTAGCTTAAAACACGTCACATCGAACCACCTTGTGCCGATCTGCGACGAACTTGCATAGTTTCGTTAAACGTCGATAGTTTCGAGTGGTAGGCAATCCGGCCGTCAACGGTGATTCATGGCCTCACAGATATAAACAACTATAACTCCGCTTCTATTCGTCGAATGCAAATCTTCGACATAGCAATTTGTAGCGTAAAACACGTCACATCGAACAACCTTGTGCCGATCTGCGACGAACTTGCATGGTTTCGTCAAACGTCGATCGTTTCGAGTGGTAGGGAATCCGGCCGTCAATGGTGATTCACGGCCTCACAGATATAAACAACTATAACTCCGCTTCTATTCGTCGAATGCAAATCTGCGACATAGCAATTTGTAGCTTAAAACACGTCACATCGAACCACCTCGTGCCGATCTGCGACGAACTTGCATAGTTTCGTCAAACATCGATCGTTTCGAGTGGTAGGCAATCCGGCCGTCAATGGTGATTCATGGCCTCACAGATAGAAACAACAATAACTCCGCTTCTATTCGCCGTATGCAAATCTGCGACGTAGCAATTTGTAGCATAAAACACGGCCCAACCACCCACCTTATACCGATCTGCGACGAACTTGCATAGTTTTGTCAAACATCGATCGTTTCGAGTGGAAAGCAATCCGGCCGTCAATGGTGGTTCATGGCCTCACAGATATAAACAACAATAACTCCGCTTCTATTCGTCGTATGCGAATATGCGACATAGCAATTTGTAGCTTAAAACACGCCACATCGAACCACCTTGTGCCGATTTGCGACGAACTTGCAAACTTTCGTCAAACGTCGATCGTTTCGAGTGGTAGGGAATCCGGCCATCAATGGTGATTCATGGCCTCACAGATATAAACAACAATAACTCCGCTTCTATTCGTCGAATGCAAATCTGCGACATAGCAATTTGTAGCTTAAAACACGTCACATCGAACCACCTTGTGCCGATCTGCGACGAACGTGCATAGTTTCGTCAAACGTCGATCGTTTCGAGTGGTAGGCAATCCGGCCGTCAATGGTGATTCATGGCCTGACAGATATAAACATCTATAACTCAGCTTCTATTGGTCGAATGCAAATTTGCGACATAGCGATTTGTAGGTTAAAACACGACACATCGACCCACCTCATGCCGATCTGCGACGTACTTGTATAGTTTCGTCAAACGTCGATAGTTTCGAGTGGTAGACAATCCGGCCGTCAATGGTGATTCATGGCCTCACAGATATAAACAACTATAACTCCGCTTCTATTCGCCGTATGCAAATCTGCGACGTAGCAATTTGTAGCATAAAGCACGGCCCAACCACCCACCTTATACCGATCTGCGACGAACTTGCATAGTTTTGTCAAACATCGATCGTTTCGAGTGGAAAGCAATCCGGCCGTCAATGGTGGTTCATGGCCTCACAGATATAAACAACAATAACTCCGCTTCTATTCGTCGTATGCGAATATGCGACATAGCAATTTGTAGCTTAAAACACGCCACATCGAACCACCTTGTGCCGATTTGCGACGAACTTGCAAACTTTCGTCAAACGTCGATCGTTTCGAGTGGTAGGGAATCCGGCCGTCAATGGTGATTCATGGCCTCACAGATATAAACAACAATAACTCCGCTTCTATTCGTCGAATGCAAATCTGCGACATAGCAATTTGTAGCATAAAACACGCCCCAACGAACCACCTTATACCGATCTGCGACGAACTTGCATAGTTTTGTCAAACATCGATCGTTTCGAGTGGAAAGCAATCCGGCCGTCAATGATGATTCATGGCCTGACAGATATAAACAACTATAACTCAGCTTCTATTCGTCGAATGCAAATTTGCGACATAGCGATTTGTAGCTTAAAACACGACACATCGACCCACCTCATGCCGATCTGCGACGTACTTGTATAGTTTCGTCAAACGTCGATCGTTTCGAGTGGTAGGCAATCCGGCCGTCAACGGTGGTTCATGGCCTCACTGATATAAACAACTATAACTCCGCTTCTATTCGTCGAATGCAAATCTGCGACATAGCAATTTGTAGCATAAAACACGTCACATCGACCCACCTTGTGCCGATCTGCGACGAACTTGCATGGTTTCGTCAAACGTCGATCGTTTCGAGTGGTAGGGAATCCGGCCGTCAATGGTGATTCATGGCCTCACAGATATAAACAACAATAACTCCGCTTCTATTCGTCGAATGCAAATCTGCGACATAGCAATTTGTAGCTTAAAACACGTCACATCGACCCACCTCGTGCCGATCTGCGACGAACTTGCATAGTTTCGTCAAACATCGATCGTTTCGAGTGGTAGGCAATCCGGCCGTCAATGGTGATTCATGGCCTCACAGATAGAAACAACAATAACTCCGCTTCTATTCGCCGTATGCAAATCTGCGACGTAGCAATTTGTAGCATAAAACACGGCCCAACCACCCACCTTATACCGATCTGCGACGAACTTGCATAGTTTTGTCAAACATCGATCGTTTCGAGTGGAAAGCAATCCGGCCGTCAATGGTGGTTCATGGCCTCACAGATATAAACAACAATAACTCCGCTTCTATTCGTCGTATGCGAATATGCGACATAGCAATTTGTAGCTTAAAACACGCCACATCGAACCACCTTGTGCCGATTTGCGACGAACTTGCAAACTTTCGTCAAACGTCGATCGTTTCGAGTGGTAGGGAATCCGGCCATCAATGGTGATTCATGGCCTCACAGATATAAACAACAATAACTCCGCTTCTATTCGTCGAATGCAAATCTGCGACATAGCAATTTGTAGCTTAAAACACGCCACATCGAACCACCTTGTGCCGATTTGCGACGAACTTGCAAACTTTCGTCAAACGTCGATCGTTTCGAGTGGTAGGGAATCCGGCCGTCAATGGTGATTCATGGCCTCACAGATATAAACAACAATAACTCCGCTTCTATTCGTCGAATGCAAATCTGCGACATAGCAATTTGTAGCTTAAAACACGTCACATCGAACCACCTTGTGCCGATCTGCGACGAACTTGCATGGTTTCGTCAAACATCGATCGTTTCGAGTGGTAGGCAATCCGGCCGTCAATGTTGATTCATGGCCTCACAGATATAAACAACAATAACTCCGCTTCTATTCGTCGTATGCAAATCTGCGACATAGCAATTTGTAGCATAAAACACGTCACATCGACCCACCTTGTGTCGATCTGCGAAGAACTTGCATGGTTTCGTCAAACGTCGATCGTTTCGAGTGGTAGGGAATCCGGCCGTCAATGGTGATTCATGGCCTCACAGATATAAACAACAATAACTCCGCTTCTATTCGTCGTATGCGAATATGCGACATAGCAATTTGTAGCTTAAAACACGTCACATCGAACCACCTTGTGCCGATCTGCGACGAACTTGCATAGTTTCGTTAAACGTCGATAGTTTCGAGTGGTAGGCAATCCGGCCGTCAACGGTGATTCATGGCCTCACAGATATAAACAACTATAACTCCGCTTCTATTCGTCGAATGCAAATCTTCGACATAGCAATTTGTAGCGTAAAACACGTCACATCGAACAACCTTGTGCCGATCTGCGACGAACTTGCATGGTTTCGTCAAACGTCGATCGTTTCGAGTGGTAGGGAATCCGGCCGTCAATGGTGATTCACGGCCTCACAGATATAAACAACTATAACTCCGCTTCTATTCGTCGAATGCAAATCTGCGACATAGCAATTTGTAGCTTAAAACACGTCACATCGAACCACCTCGTGCCGATCTGCGACGAACTTGCATAGTTTCGTCAAACATCGATCGTTTCGAGTGGTAGGCAATCCGGCCGTCAATGGTGATTCATGGCCTCACAGATAGAAACAACAATAACTCCGCTTCTATTCGCCGTATGCAAATCTGCGACGTAGCAATTTGTAGCATAAAACGCGGCCCAACCACCCACCTTATACCGATCTGCGACGAACTTGCATAGTTTTGTCAAACATCGATCGTTTCGAGTGGAAAGCAATCCGGCCGTCAATGGTGGTTCATGGCCTCACAGATATAAACAACAATAACTCCGCTTCTATTCGTCGTATGCGAATATGCGACATAGCAATTTGTAGCTTAAAACACGCCACATCGAACCACCTTGTGCCGATTTGCGACGAACTTGCAAACTTTCGTCAAACGTCGATCGTTTCGAGTGGTAGGGAATCCGGCCATCAATGGTGATTCATGGCCTCACAGATATAAACAACAATAACTCCGCTTCTATTCGTCGAATGCAAATCTGCGACATAGCAATTTGTAGCTTAAAACACGTCACATCGAACCACCTTGTGCCGATCTGCGACGAACGTGCATAGTTTCGTCAAACGTCGATCGTTTCGAGTGGTAGGCAATCCGGCCGTCAATGGTGATTCATGGCCTGACAGATATAAACATCTATAACTCAGCTTCTATTGGTCGAATGCAAATTTGCGACATAGCGATTTGTAGGTTAAAACACGACACATCGACCCACCTCATGCCGATCTGCGACGTACTTGTATAGTTTCGTCAAACGTCGATAGTTTCGAGTGGTAGACAATCCGGCCGTCAATGGTGATTCATGGCCTCACAGATATAAACAACTATAACTCCGCTTCTATTCGCCGTATGCAAATCTGCGACGTAGCAATTTGTAGCATAAAGCACGGCCCAACCACCCACCTTATACCGATCTGCGACGAACTTGCATAGTTTTGTCAAACATCGATCGTTTCGAGTGGAAAGCAATCCGGCCGTCAATGGTGGTTCATGGCCTCACAGATATAAACAACAATAACTCCGCTTCTATTCGTCGTATGCGAATATGCGACATAGCAATTTGTAGCTTAAAACACGCCACATCGAACCACCTTGTGCCGATTTGCGACGAACTTGCAAACTTTCGTCAAACGTCGATCGTTTCGAGTAGTAGGGAATCCGGCCGTCAATGGTGATTCATGGCCTCACAGATATAAACAACAATAACTCCGCTTCTATTCGTCGAATGCAAATCTGCGACATAGCAATTTGTAGCATAAAACACGCCCCAACGAACCACCTTATACCGATCTGCGACGAACTTGCATAGTTTTGTCAAACATCGATCGTTTCGAGTGGAAAGCAATCCGGCCGTCAATGATGATTCATGGCCTGACAGATATAAACAACTATAACTCAGCTTCTATTCGTCGAATGCAAATTTGCGACATAGCGATTTGTAGCTTAAAACACGACACATCGACCCACCTCATGCCGATCTGCGACGTACTTGTATAGTTTCGTCAAACGTCGATCGTTTCGAGTGGTAGGCAATCCGGCCGTCAACGGTGGTTCATGGCCTCACTGATATAAACAACTATAACTCCGCTTCTATTCGTCGAATGCAAATCTGCGACATAGCAATTTGTAGCATAAAACACGTCACATCGACCCACCTTGTGCCGATCTGCGACGAACTTGCATGGTTTCGTCAAACGTCGATCGTTTCGAGTGGTAGGGAATCCGGCCGTCAATGGTGATTCATGGCCTCACAGATATAAACAACAATAACTCCGCTTCTATTCGTCGAATGCAAATCTGCGACATAGCAATTTGTAGCTTAAAACACGTCACATCGACCCACCTCGTGCCGATCTGCGACGAACTTGCATAGTTTCGTCAAACATCGATCGTTTCGAGTGGTAGGCAATCCGGCCGTCAATGGTGATTCATGGCCTCACAGATAGAAACAACAATAACTCCGCTTCTATTCGCCGTATGCAAATCTGCGACGTAGCAATTTGTAGCATAAAACACGGCCCAACCACCCACCTTATACCGATCTGCGACGAACTTGCATAGTTTTGTCAAACATCGATCGTTTCGAGTGGAAAGCAATCCGGCCGTCAATGGTGGTTCATGGCCTCACAGATATAAACAACAATAACTCCGCTTCTATTCGTCGTATGCGAATATGCGACATAGCAATTTGTAGCTTAAAACACGCCACATCGAACCACCTTGTGCCGATTTGCGACGAACTTGCAAACTTTCGTCAAACGTCGATCGTTTCGAGTGGTAGGGAATCCGGCCATCAATGGTGATTCATGGCCTCACAGATATAAACAACAATAACTCCGCTTCTATTCGTCGAATGCAAATCTGCGACATAGCAATTTGTAGCTTAAAACACGCCACATCGAACCACCTTGTGCCGATTTGCGACGAACTTGCAAACTTTCGTCAAACGTCGATCGTTTCGAGTGGTAGGGAATCCGGCCGTCAATGGTGATTCATGGCCTCACAGATATAAACAACAATAACTCCGCTTCTATTCGTCGAATGCAAATCTGCGACATAGCAATTTGTAGCTTAAAACACGTCACATCGAACCACCTTGTGCCGATCTGCGACGAACTTGCATGGTTTCGTCAAACATCGATCGTTTCGAGTGGTAGGCAATCCGGCCGTCAATGTTGATTCATGGCCTCACAGATATAAACAACAATAACTCCGCTTCTATTCGTCGTATGCAAATCTGCGACATAGCAATTTGTAGCATAAAACACGTCACATCGACCCACCTTGTGTCGATCTGCGAAGAACTTGCATGGTTTCGTCAAACGTCGATCGTTTCGAGTGGTAGGGAATCCGGCCGTCAATGGTGATTCATGGCCTCACAGATATAAACAACAATAACTCCGCTTCTATTCGTCGTATGCGAATATGCGACATAGCAATTTGTAGCTTAAAACACGTCAGATCGACCCACTTTCTGCCGATCTGCGACGAACTTGCATGGTTTTGTCAAACGTCGATCGTTTCGAGTGGTAGGGAATCCGGCCGTCAATGGTGATTCATGGCCTCACAGATATAAACAACAATAACTCCGCTTCTATTCGTCGTATGCGAATATGCGACATAGCAATTTGTAGCTGAAAAAACGTCAGATCGACCCACCTTCTGCCGATCTGCGACGAACTTGCATGGTTTTGTCAAACGTCGATCGTTTCGAGTGGTAGGGAATCCGGCCGTCAATGGTGATTCATGGCCTCACAGATATAAACAACAATAACTCCGCTTCTATTCGTCGTATGCAAATCTGCGACATAGCAATTTGTAGCTTAAAACACGTCACATCGAACAACCTTGTGCCGATCTGCGACGAACTTGCATGGTTTCGTCAAACGTCGATCGTTTCGAGTGGTAGGCAATCCGGCCGTCAATGGTGATTCATGGCCTGACAGATATAAACATCTATAACTCAGCTTCTATTGGTCGAATGCAAATTTGCGACATAGCGATTTGTAGGTTAAAACACGACACATCGACCCACCTCATGCCGATCTGCGACGTACTTGTATAGTTTCGTCAAACGTCGATAGTTTCGAGTGGTAGACAATCCGGCCGTCAATGGTGATTCATGGCCTCACAGATATAAACAACTATAACTCCGCTTCTATTCGCCGTATGCAAATCTGCGACGTAGCAATTTGTAGCATAAAGCACGGCCCAACCACCCACCTTATACCGATCTGCGACGAACTTGCATAGTTTTGTCAAACATCGATCGTTTCGAGTGGAAAGCAATCCGGCCGTCAATGGTGGTTCATGGCCTCACAGATATAAACAACAATAACTCCGCTTCTATTCGTCGTATGCGAATATGCGACATAGCAATTTGTAGCTTAAAACACGCCACATCGAACCACCTTGTGCCGATTTGCGACGAACTTGCAAACTTTCGTCAAACGTCGATCGTTTCGAGTAGTAGGGAATCCGGCCGTCAATGGTGATTCATGGCCTCACAGATATAAACAACAATAACTCCGCTTCTATTCGTCGAATGCAAATCTGCGACATAGCAATTTGTAGCATAAAACACGCCCCAACGAACCACCTTATACCGATCTGCGACGAACTTGCATAGTTTTGTCAAACATCGATCGTTTCGAGTGGAAAGCAATCCGGCCGCCAATGATGATTCATGGCCTGACAGATATAAACAACTATAACTCAGCTTCTATTCGTCGAATGCAAATTTGCGACATAGCGATTTGTAGCTTAAAACACGACACATCGACCCACCTCATGCCGATCTGCGACGTACTTGTATAGTTTCGTCAAACGTCGATCGTTTCGAGTGGTAGGCAATCCGGCCGTCAACGGTGATTCATGGCCTCACTGATATAAACAACTATAACTCCGCTTCTATTCGTCGAATGCAAATCTGCGACATAGCAATTTGTAGCATAAAACACGTCACATCGACCCACCTTGTGCCGATCTGCGACGAACTTGCATGGTTTCGTCAAACGTCGATCGTTTCGAGTGGTAGGGAATCCGGCCGTCAATGGTGATTCATGGCCTCACAGATATAAACAACAATAACTCCGCTTCTATTCGTCGAATGCAAATCTGCGACATAGCAATTTGTAGCTTAAAACACGTCACATCGACCCACCTCGTGCCGATCTGCGACGAACTTGCATAGTTTCGTCAAACATCGATCGTTTCGAGTGGTAGGCAATCCGGCCGTCAATGGTGATTCATGGCCTCACAGATAGAAACAACAATAACTCCGCTTCTATTCGCCGTATGCAAATCTGCGACGTAGCAATTTGTAGCATAAAACACGGCCCAACCACCCACCTTATACCGATCTGCGACGAACTTGCATAGTTTTGTCAAACATCGATCGTTTCGAGTGGAAAGCATTCCGGCCGTCAATGGTGGTTCATGGCCTCACAGATATAAACAACAATAACTCCGCTTCTATTCGTCGTATGCGAATATGCGACATAGCAATTTGTAGCTTAAAACACGCCACATCGAACCACCTTGTGCCGATTTGCGACGAACTTGCAAACTTTCGTCAAACGTCGATCGTTTCGAGTGGTAGGGAATCCGGCCATCAATGGTGATTCATGGCCTCACAGATATAAACAACAATAACTCCGCTTCTATTCGTCGAATGCAAATCTGCGACATAGCAATTTGTAGCTTAAAACACGCCACATCGAACCACCTTGTGCCGATTTGCGACGAACTTGCAAACTTTCGTCAAACGTCGATCGTTTCGAGTGGTAGGGAATCCGGCCGTCAATGGTGATTCATGGCCTCACAGATATAAACAACAATAACTCCGCTTCTATTCGTCGAATGCAAATCTGCGACATAGCAATTTGTAGCTTAAAACACGTCACATCGAACCACCTTGTGCCGATCTGCGACGAACTTGCATGGTTTCGTCAAACATCGATCGTTTCGAGTGGTAGGCAATCCGGCCGTCAATGTTGATTCATGGCCTCACAGATATAAACAACAATAACTCCGCTTCTATTCGTCGTATGCAAATCTGCGACATAGCAATTTGTAGCATAAAACACGTCACATCGACCCACCTTGTGTCGATCTGCGAAGAACTTGCATGGTTTCGTCAAACGTCGATCGTTTCGAGTGGTAGGGAATCCGGCCGTCAATGGTGATTCATGGCCTCACAGATATAAACAACAATAACTCCGCTTCTATTCGTCGTATGCGAATATGCGACATAGCAATTTGTAGCTTAAAACACGTCAGATCGACCCACCTTCTGCCGATCTGCGACGAACTTGCATGGTTTTGTCAAACGTCGATCGTTTCGAGTGGTAGGGAATCCGGCCGTCAATGGTGATTCATGGCCTCACAGATATAAACAACAATAACTCCGCTTCTATTCGTCGTATGCGAATATGCGACATAGCAATTTGTAGCTTAAAACACGTCAGATCGACCCACCTTCTGCCGATCTGCGACGAACTTGCATGGTTTTGTCAAACGTCGATCGTTTCGAGTGGTAGGGAATCCGGCCGTCAATGGTGATTCATGGCCTCACAGATATAAACAACAATAACTCCGCTTCTATTCGTCGTATGCAAATCTGCGACATAGCAATTTGTAGCTTAAAACACGTCACATCGAACAACCTTGTGCCGATCTGCGACGAACTTGCATGGTTTCGTCAAACGTCGATCGTTTCGAGTGGTAGGGAATCCGGCCGTCAATGGTGATTCACGGCCTCACAGATATAAACAACTATAACTCCGCTTCTATTCGTCGAATGCGAATCTGCGACCTAGCAATTTGTATCTTAAAACACGCCCCAACGAACCACCTTATACCGACCTGCGACGAACTTGCATAGTTTTGTCAAACATCGATCGTTTCGAGTGGAAAGCAGTCCGGCCGTCAATGGTGATTCATGGCCTGACAGATATAAACAACTATAACTCCGCTTCTATTCGTCGAATGCAAATCTGCGACATAGCAATTTGTAGCTTAAAACACGTCACATCGAACCACCTTGTGCCGATCTGCGACGAACTTGCATAGTTTCGTCAAACGTCGATAGTTTCGAGTGGTAGGCAATCCGGCCGTCAACGGTGATTCATGGCTTCACAGATATAAACAACTATAACTCCGCTTCTATTCGTCGAATGCAAATCTGCGACATAGCAATTTGTAGCTTAAAACACGCCCCAACGAACCACCTTATACCGATCTGTGACGAACTTGCATAGTTTTGTCAAACATCGATCGTTTCGAGTGGAAAGCAATCCGGCCGTCAATGATGATTCATGGCCTCACAGATATAAACAACAATAACTCCGCTTCTATTCGTCGTATGCAAATCTGCGACATAGCAGTTTGTAACATAAAACATTCCCCAACGAACCACCTTATACCGATCTGCGACGAACTTGCATAGTTTTGTCAAACATCGATCGTTTCGAGTGGAAAGCAATCCGGCCGTCAATGATGATTCATGGCCTCACAGATATAAACAAGAATAACTCCGCTTCTATTCGTCGTATGCGAATATGCGACATAGCAATTTTTAGCTTAAAACACGCCACATCGAACCACCTTGTGCCGATCTGCGACGAACTTGCATAGTTTCGTCAAACGTCGATCGATTCGAGTGGTAGGGAATCCGGCCTTCAATGGTGATTCATGGCCTCACAGATATAAACAACAATAACTCCGCTTCTATTCGTCGTATGCAAATCTGCGACATAGCAATTTGTAGCTTAAAACACGTCACATCGAACAACCTTGTGCCGATCTGCGACGAACTTGCATGGTTTCGTCAAACGTCGATCGTTTCGAGTGGTAGGGAATCCGGCCGTCAATGGTGATTCACGGCCTCACAGATATAAACAACTATAACTCCGCTTCTATTCGTCGAATGCGAATCTGCGACCTAGCAATTTGTATCTTAAAACACGCCCCAACGAACCACCTTATACCGACCTGCGACGAACTTGCATAGTTTTGTCAAACATCGATCGTTTCGAGTGGAAAGCAGTCCGGCCGTCAATGGTGATTCATGGCCTGACAGATATAAACAACTATAACTCCGCTTCTATTCGTCGAATGCAAATCTGCGACATAGCAATTTGTAGCTTAAAACACGTCACATCGAACCACCTTGTGCCGATCTGCGACGAACTTGCATAGTTTCGTCAAACGTCGATAGTTTCGAGTGGTAGGCAATCCGGCCGTCAACGGTGATTCATGGCTTCACAGATATAAACAACTATAACTCCGCTTCTATTCGTCGAATGCAAATCTGCGACATAGCAATTTGTAGCTTAAAACACGTCACATCGAACAACCTTGTGCCGATCTGCGACGAACTTGCATGGTTTCGTCAAACGTCGATCGTTTCGAGTGGTAGGGAATCCGGCCGTCAATGGTGATTCACGGCCTCACAGATATAAACAACTATAACTCCGCTTCTATTCGTCGAATGCAAATCTGCGACATAGCAATTTGTAGCTTAAAACACGTCACATCGACCCACCTCGTGCCGATCTGCGACGAACTTGCATAGTTTCGTCAAACATCGATCGTTTCGAGTGGTAGGCAATCCGGCCGTCAATGGTGATTCATGGCCTCACAGATAGAAACAACAATTACTCCGCTTCTATTCGCCGTATGCAAATCTGCGACGTAGCAATTTGTAGCATAAAACACGGCCCAACCACCCACCTTATACCGATCTGCGACGAACTTGCATAGTTTTGTCAAACATCGATCGTTTCGAGTGGAAAGCAATCCGGCCGTCAATGGTGGTTCATGGCCTCACAGATATAAACAACAATAACTCCGCTTCTATTCGTCGTATGCGAATATGCGACATAGCAATTTGTAGCTTAAAACACGTCACATCGACCCACCTCGTGCCGATCTGCGACGAACTTGCATAGTTTCGTCAAACATCGATCGTTTCGAGTGGTAGGCAATGCGGCCGTCAATGGTGATTCATGGCCTCACAGATAGAAACAACAATAACTCCGCTTCTATTCGTCGTATGCAAATCTGCGACATAGCAATTTGTAGCATAAAACACGCCCCAACGAACCACCTTATACCGATCTGCGACGAACTTGCATAGTTTTGTCAAACATCAATCGTTTCGAGTGGAAAGCAATCCGGCCTCAATGGGGATTCATGGCCTGACAGATATAAACAACTATAACTCAGCTTCTATTCGTCGAATGCAAATTTGCGACATAGCGATTTGTAGCTTAAAACACGACACATCGACCCACCTCATGCCGATCTGCGACGTACTTGTATAGTTTCGTCAAACGTCGATCGTTTCGAGTGGTAGGCAATCCGGCCGTCAATGGTGATTCATGGCCTCACAGATATAAACAACTATAACTCCGCTTCTATTCTTCGAATGCAAATCTGCGACATAGCAATTAGTAGCTTAAAACACGTCACATCGAACCACCTTGTGCCGATCTGCGAAGAAACTTGCATGGTTTCGTCAAACATCGATCGTTTCGAGTGGTAGGCAATCCGGCCGTCAATGGTGATTCATGGCCTGACAGATATAAACATCTATAACTCAGCTTCTATTCGTCGAATGCAAATTTGCGACATAGCGATTTGTAGGTTAAAACACGACACATCGACCCACCTCATGCCGATCTGCGACGTACTTGTATAGTTTCGTCAAACGTCGATAGTTTCGAGTGGTAGACAATCCGGCCGTCAATGGTGATTCATGGCCTCACAGATATAAACAACTATAACTCCGCTTCTATTCGCCGTATGCAAATCTGCGACGTAGCAATTTGTAGCATAAAACACGGCCCAACCACCCACCTTATACCGATCTGCGACGAACTTGCATAGTTTTGTCAAACATCGATCGTTTCGAGTGGAAAGCAATCCGGCCGTCAATGGTGGTTCATGGCCTCACAGATATAAACAACAATAACTCCGCTTCTATTCGTCGAATGCAAATCTGCGACATAGCAATTAGTAGCTTAAAACACGTCACATCGACCCACCTTCTGCCGATCTGCGACGAACTTGCATAGTTTCGTCAAACGTCGATCGTTTCGAGTGGTAGGCAATCCGGCCGTCAACGGTGATTCATGGCCTCACAGATATAAACAACTATAACTCCGCTTCTATTCGTCGAATGCAAATCTGCGACATAGCAATTTGTAGCTTAAAACACGTCACATCGAACCACCTTGTGCCGATCTGCGACGAACTTGCATAGTTTCGTCAAACATCGATCGTTTCGAGTGGTAGGCAATCCGGCCGTCAATGGTGATTCATGGCCTCACAGATATAAACAACAATAACTCCGCTTCTATTCGTCATATGCGAATATGCGACATAGCAATTTGTAGCTTAAAACACGTCACATCGACCCACCTTCTGCCGATCTGCGACGAACTTGCATGGTTTCGTCAAACGTCGATCGTTTCAAGTGGTAGGGAATCCGGCCGTCAATGGTGATTCACGGCCTCACAGATATAAACAACTATAACTCCGTTTCTATTCGTCGAATGCAAATCTGCGACATAGCAATTTGTAGCTTAAAACACGTTACATCGACCCACCTCGTGCCGATCTGCGACGAACTTGCATAGTTTCGTCAAACATCGATCGTTTCAAGTGGAAAGCAATCCGGCCTCAATGGTGATTCATGGCCTGACAGATATAAACAACTATAACTCAGCTTCTATTCGTCGAATGCAAATTTGCGACATAGCGATTTGTAGCTTAAAACACGACACATCGACCCACCTCATGCCGATCTGAGACTTACTTGTATAGATTCATCAAACGTCGATCGTTTCGAGTGGTAGGCAATCCGGTAGTCAATGGTGATTCATGGCCTCACAGATATAAACAACAATAACTCCGCTTCTATTCGTCGAATGCAAATCTGCGACATAGCAATTAGTAGCTTAAAACACGTCACATCGACCCACCTCGTGCCGATCTGCGACGAACTTGCATAGTTTCGTCAAACATCGATCGTTTCGAGTGGTAGGCAATGCGGCCGTCAATGGTGATTCATGGCCTCACAGATAGAAACAACAATAACTCCGCTTCTATTCGTCGTATGCAAATCTGCGACATAGCAATTTGTAGCATAAAACACGCCCCAACGAACCACCTTATACCGATCTGCGACGAACTTGCATAGTTTTGTCAAACATCGATCGTTTCGAGTGGAAAGCAATCCGGCCTCAATGGTGATTCATGGCCTGACAGATATAAACAACTATAACTCAGCTTCTATTCGTCGAATGCAAATTTGCGACATAGCGATTTGTAGCTTAAAACACGACACATCGACCCACCTCATGCCGATCTGCGACGTACTTGTATAGTTTCGTCAAACGTCGATCGTTTCGAGTGGTAGGCAATCCGGCCGTCAATTGTGATTCATGGCCTCACAGATATAAACAACTATAACTCCGCTTCTATTCGTCGAATGCAAATCTGCGACATAGCAATCAGTAGCTTAAAACACGTCACATCGAACCACCTTGTGCCGATCTGCGACGAACTTGCATGGTTTCGTCAAACATCGATCGTTTCGAGTGGTAGGCAATCCGGCCGTCAATGGTGATTCATGGCCTCACAGATATAAACAACAATAACTCCGCTTCTATTCGTCGTATGCGAATCTGCGACATAGCAATTTGTAGATTAAAACACGACACATCGACCCACCTCATGCCGATCTGCGACGTACTTGTATAGTTTCGTCAAACGTCGATCGTTTCGAGTGGTAGGCAATCCGGTAGTCAATGGCGATTCATGGCCTCACAGATATAAACAACTATAAGTCCGCTTCTATTCGTCGTTTGCAAATCTGCGACATAGCAATTTGTAGCATAAAACACGCCCCAACGAACCACCTTATACCGATCTGCGACGAACTTGCATAGTTTTGTCAAACATCGATCGTTTCGAGTGGAAAGCAATCCGGCCGTCAATGGTGATTCATGGCCTCACAGATATAAACAACTATAACTCCGCTTCTATTCGCCGTATGCAAATCTGCGACGTAGCAATTTGTAGCATAAAACACGGCCCAACGACCCACCTTATACCGATCTGCAACGAACTTGCATAGTTTTGTCAAACATCGATCGTTTCGAGTGGAAAGCAATCCGGCCGTCAATGGTGATTCATGGCCTGACAGATATAAACAACTATAACTCCGCTTCTATTCGTCGAATGCAAATCTGTGACATAGCAATCTGTAGCTTAAAACACGTCACATCGACCCACCTTGTGCCGATCTGCGACGAACTTGCATAGTTTCGTCAAACATCGATCGTTTCGAGTGGTAGGCAATCCGGCCGTCAATGGTGATTCATGGCCTCACAGATATAAACAACTATAACTCCGCTTCTATTCGTCGAATGCAAATCTGCGACATAGCAATTTGTAGCTTAAAACACGTCACATCGACCCACCTTGTGCCGATCTGCGACGAACTTGCATGGTTTCGTCAAACGTCGATCGTTTCGAGTGGTAGGCAATCCGGCCGTCAACGGTGATTCATGGCCTCACAGATATAAACAACTATAACTCCGCTTCTATTCGTCGTATGCGAATATGCGACATAGCAATTTGTAGCTTAAAACACGTCACATCGACCCACCTTGTGCCGATCTGCGACGAACTTGCATGGTTTCGTCAAACGTCGATCGTTTCGAGTGGTAGGGAATCCGGCCGTCAATGGTGATTCATGGCCTCACAGATATAAACAACAATAACTCCGCTTCTGTTCGTCGTATGCGAATCTGCGACATAGCAATTTGTAGCATAAAACACGACACATCGACCCACCTCATGCCGATCTGCGACGTACTTGTATAGTTTCGTCAAACGTCGATCGTTTCGAGTGGTAGGCAATCCGGTAGTCAATGGCGATTCATGGCCTCACAGATATAAACAACTATAAGTCCGCTTCTATTCGTCGTTTGCAAATCTGCGACATAGCTATTTGTAGCATAAAACACGCCCCAACGAACCACCTTATACCGATCTGCGACGAACTTGCATAGTTTTGTCAAACATCGATCGTTTCGAGTGGAAAGCAATCCGGCCGTCAATGATGATTCATGGCCTCACAGATATAAACAACAATAACTCCGCTTCTATTCGTCGTATGCGAATATGCGACATAGCAATTTGTAGCTTAAAACACGTCACATCGACCCACCTCGTGCCGATTTGCGACGAACATGCATAGTTTCGTCAAACATCGATCGTTTCGAGTGGTAGGCAATCCGGCCGTCAATGGTGATTCATGGCCTCACAGATATAAACAACAATAACTCCGCTTCTATTCGTCGTATGCAAATCTGCGACATAGCACTTTGTAGCATAAAACACGCCCCAACGAACCACCTTATACCGATCTGCGACGAACTTGCATAGTTTTGTCAAACATCGATCGTTTCGAGTGGAAAGCAATCCGGCCGTCAATGGTGATTCATGGCCTCACAGATATAAACAACTATAACTCCGCTTTTATTCGCCGTATGCAAATCTGCGACGTAGCAATTTGTAGCATTAAACACGGCCCAACGACCCACCTTATACCGATCTGCAACGAACTTGCATAGTTTCGTCAAACGTCGATCGTTTCGAGTGGTAGGCAATCCGGCCGTCAATGGTGATTCATGGCCTCACAGATATAAACAACTATAACTCCGCTTCTATTCGCCGTATGCAAATCTGCGACGTAGCAATTTGTAGCATAAAACACGGCCCAACCACCCACCTTATACCGATCTGCGACGAACTTGCATAGTTTTGTCAAACATCGATCGTTTCGAGTGGAAAGCAATCCGGCCGTCAATGATGATTCATGGCCTCACAGATATAAACAACAATAACTCCGCTTCTATTCGTCGTATGCAAATATGCGACATAGCAATTTGTAGCTTAAAACACGCCACATCGAACCACCTTGTGCCGATCTGCGACGAACTTGCATAGTTTCGTCAAACGTCGATCGTTTCGAGTGGTATGCAATCCGGCCGTCAACGGTGGTTCATGGCCTCACAGATATAAACAACTATAACTCCGCTTCTATTCGTCGAATGCAAATCTGCGACATAGCAATTTGTAGCTTAAAGCACGTCACATCGACCCACCTTGTGCCGATCTGCGACGAACTTGCATGGTTTCGTCAAACGTCGATCGTTTCGAGTGGTAGGGAATCCGGCCGTCAATGGTGATTCATGGCCTCACAGATAGGAACAACAATAACTCCGCTTCTGTTCGTCGTATGCAAATCTGCGACATAGCAATTTGTAGCATAAAACACGCCCCAACGAACCACCTCATGCCGATCTGCGACGTACTTGTATAGTTTCGTCAAACGTCGATCGTTTCGAGTGGTAGGCAATCCGGTAGTCAATGGCGATTCATGGCCTCACAGATATAAACAACTATAAGTCCGCTTCTATTCGTCGTATGCAAATCTGCCACATAGCAATTTGTAGCATAAAACACGCCCCAACGAACCACCTTATACCGATCTGCGACGAACTTGCATAGTTTTGTCAAACATCGATCGTTTCGAGTGGAAAGCAATCCGGCCGTCAATGGTGATTCATGGCCTCACAGATATAAACAACTATAACTCCGCTTCTATTCGCCGTATGCAAATCTGCGACGTAGCAATTTGTAGCATAAAACACGGCCCAACGACCCACCTTATACCGATCTGCAACGAACTTGCATAGTTTTGTCAAACATCGATCGTTTCGAGTGGAAAACAATCCGGCCGTCAATGGTGATTCATGGCCTGACAGATATAAACAACTATAATTCCGCTTCTATTCGTCGAATGCAAATCTGCGACATAGCAATTTGTAGCTTAAAACACGTCACATCGACCCACCTTGTGCCGATCTGCAACGAACTTGCATAGTTTCGTCAAACATCGATCGTTTCGAGTGGTAGGCAATCCGGCCGTCAATGGTGATTCATGGCCTCACAGATATAAACAACAATAACTCCGCTTCTATTCGTCGTATGCAAATCTGCGACATAGCAATTTGTAGCATAAAACACGTCACATCGACCCACCTTGTGCCGATCTGCGACGAACTTGCATGGTTTCGTCAAACGTCGATCGTTTCGAGTGGTAGTGAATCCGGCCGTCAATGGTGATTCATGGCCTCACAGATATAAACAACAATAACTCCGCTTCTATTCGTCGTATGCAAATCTGCGACTTAGCAATTTGTAGCATAAAACACGCCCCAACGAACCACCTTATACCGATCTGCGACGAACTTGCATAGTTTTGTCAAACATCGATCGTTTCGAGTGGAAAGCAATCCGGCCGTCAATGATGATTCATGGCCTCACAGATATAAACAACAATAACTCCGCATCTATTCGTCGTATGCGAATATGCGACATAGCAATTTGTAGCTTAAAACACGCCACATCGAACCACCTTGTGCTGATCTGCGACGAACTTGCATAGTTTCGTCAAACGTCGATCGTTTCGAGTGGTAGGCAATCAGGCCGTCAACGGTGATTCATGGCCTCACAGATATAAACAACTATAACTCCGCTTCTATTCGTCGAATGCAAATCTGCGACATAGCAATTTGTAGCATAAAACACGTCACATCGACCCACCTTGTGCCGATCTGCGACGAACTTGCATGGTTTCGTCAAACGTCGATCGTTTCGAGTGGTAGGGAATCCGGCCGTCAATGGTGATTCATGGCCTCACAGATATAAACAACAATAACTCCGCTTCTGTTCGTCGAATGCAAATCTGCGACATAGCAATTTGTAGCTTAAAACACGTCACATCGAACCACCTTGTGCCGATCTGCGACGAACGTGCATAGTTTCGTCAAACGTCGATCGTTTCGAGTGGTAGGCAATCCGGCCGTCAATGGTGATTCACGGCCTCACAGATATAAACAACTATAACTCCGCTTCTATTCGTCGAATGCAAACCTGCGACATAGCAATTTGTAGCTTAAAACACGTCACATCGAACCACCTTGTGCCGATCTGCGACGAACGTGCATAGTTTCGTCAAACGTCGATCGTTTCGAGTGGTAGGCAATCTGGCCGTCAATGGTGATTCATGGCCTCACAGATATAAACAACTATAACTCCGCTTCTATTCGCCGTATGCAAATCTGCGACGTAGCAATTTGTAGCATAAAACACGGCCCAACCACCCACCTTATACTGATCTGCGACAAACTTGCATAGTTTTGTCAAACATCGATCGTTTCGAGTGGAAAGCAATCCGGCCGTCAACGGTGATTCATGGCCTCACAGATATAAACAACAATAACTCCGCTTCTATTCGTCGTATGCGAATATGCGACAAAGCAATTTGTAGCTTAAAACACGCCACATCGAACCACCTTGTGCCGATCTGCGACGAACTTGCATACTTTCGTCAAACGTCGATCGTTTCGAGTGGTAGGCAATCCGGCCGTCAATGGTGATTCATGGCCTCACAGATATAAACAACAATAACTCCGGTTCTGTTCGTCGTATGCAAATCTGCGACATAGCAATTTGTAGCATAAAACACGCCCCAACGAACCACCTTATACCGATCTGTGACGAACTTGCATAGTTTTGTCAAACATCGATCGTTTCGAGTGGAAAGCAATCCGGCCGTCAATGATGATTCATGGCCTCACAGATATAAACAACAATAACTCCGCTTCTATTCGTCGTATGCAAATCTGCGACATAGCAATTTGTAACATAAAACACGCCCCAACGAACCACCTTATACCGATCTGCGACGAACTTGCATAGTTTTGTCAAACATCGATCGTTTCGAGTGGAAAGCAATCCGGCCGTCAATGATGATTCATGGCCTCACAGATATAAACAACAATAACTCCGCTTCTATTCGTCGTATGCGAATATGCGACATAGCAATTTTTAGCTTAAAACACGCCACATCGAACCACCTTGTGCCGATCTGCGACGAACTTGCATAGTTTCGTCAAACGTCGATCGTTTCGAGTGGTAGGGAATCCGGCCTTCAATGGTGATTCATGGCCTCACAGATATAATCAACAATAACTCCGCTTCTATACGTCGTATGCAAATCTGCGACATAGCAATTTGTAGCATAAAACACGTCACATCGACCCACCTTGTGTCGATCTGCGAAGAACTTGCATGGTTTCGTCAAACGTCGATCGTTTCGAGTGGTAGGGAATCCGGCCGTCAATGGTGATTCATGGCCTCACAGATATAAACAACAATAACTCCGCTTCTATTCGTCGAATGCAAATCTGCGACATAGCAATTTGTAGCTTAAAACACGTCACATCGAACCACCTTGTGCCGATCTGCGACGAACGTGCATAGTTTCGTCAAACGTCGATCGTTTCGAGTGGTAGGCAATCCGGCCGTCAATGGTGATTCATGGCCTCACAGATATAAACAACTATAACTCCGCTTCTATTCGCCGTATGCAAATCTGCGACGTAGCAATTTGTAGCATAAAACACGGCCCAACCACCCACCTTATACCGATCTGCGACAAACTTGCATAGTTTTGTCAAACATCGATCGTTTCGAGTGGAAAGCAATCCGGCCGTCAATGGTGGTTCATGGCCTCACAGATATAAACAACAATAACTCCGCATCTATTCGTCGTATGCGAATATGCGACATAGCAATTTGTAGCTTAAAACACGCCACATCGAACCACCTTGTGCCGATCTGCGACGAGCTTGCATACTTTCGTCAAACGTCGATCGTTTCGAGTGGTAGGCAATCCGGCCGTCAATGGTGATTCATGGCCTCACAGATATAAACAACAATAACTCCGGTTCTGTTCGTCGTATGCAAATCTGCGACATAGCAATTTGTAGCATAAAACACGCCCCAACGAACCACCTTATACCGATCTGTGACGAACTTGCATAGTTTTGTCAAACATCGATCGTTTCGAGTGGAAAGCAATCCGGCCGTCAATGATGATTCATGGCCTCACAGATATAAACAACAATAACTCCGCTTCTATTCGTCGTATGCAAATCTGCGACATAGCAATTTGTAACATAAAACACGCCCCAACGAACCACCTTATACCGATCTGCGACGAACTTGCATAGTTTTGTCAAACATCGATCGTTTCGAGTGGAAAGCAATCCGGCCGTCAATGATGATTCATGGCCTCACAGATATAAACAACAATAACTCCGCTTCTATTCGTCGTATGCGAATATGCGACATAGCAATTTTTAGCTTAAAACACGCCACATCGAACCACCTTGTGCCGATCTGCGACGAACTTGCATAGTTTCGTCAAACGTCGATCGATTCGAGTGGTAGGGAATCCGGCCTTCAATGGTGATTCATGGCCTCACAGATATAAACAACAATAACTCCGCTTCTATACGTCGTATGCAAATCTGCGACAAAGCAATTTGTAGCATAAAACACGTCACATCGACCCACCTTGTGTCGATCTGCGAAGAACTTGCATGGTTTCGTCAAACGTCGATCGTTTCGAGTGGTAGGGAATCCGGCCGTCAATGGTGATTCACGGCCTCACAGATATAAACAACTATAACTCCGCTTCTATTCGTCGAATGCAAATCTGCGACATAGCAATTTGTAGCTTAAAACACGTCACATCGACCCACCTCGTGCCGATCTGCGACGAACTTGCATAGTTTCGTCAAACATCGATCGTTTCGAGTGGTAGGCAATCCGGCCGTCAATGGTGATTCATGGCCTCACAGATAGAAACAACAATTACTCCGCTTCTATTCGCCGTATGCAAATCTGCGACGTAGCAATTTGTAGCATAAAACACGGCCCAACCACCCACCTTATACCGATCTGCGACGAACTTGCATAGTTTTGTCAAACATCGATCGTTTCGAGTGGAAAGCAATCCGGCCGTCAATGGTGGTTCATGGCCTCACAGATATAAACAACAATAACTCCGCTTCTATTCGTCGTATGCGAATATGCGACATAGCAATTTGTAGCTTAAAACACGTCACATCGACCCACCTCGTGCCGATCTGCGACGAACTTGCATAGTTTCGTCAAACATCGATCGTTTCGAGTGGTAGGCAATGCGGCCGTCAATGGTGATTCATGGCCTCACAGATAGAAACAACAATAACTCCGCTTCTATTCGTCGTATGCAAATCTGCGACATAGCAATTTGTAGCATAAAACACGCCCCAACGAACCACCTTATACCGATCTGCGACGAACTTGCATAGTTTTGTCAAACATCAATCGTTTCGAGTGGAAAGCAATCCGGCCTCAATGGTGATTCATGGCCTGACAGATATAAACAACTATAACTCAGCTTCTATTCGTCGAATGCAAATTTGCGACATAGCGATTTGTAGCTTAAAACACGACACATCGACCCACCTCATGCCGATCTGCGACGTACTTGTATAGTTTCGTCAAACGTCGATCGTTTCGAGTGGTAGGCAATCCGGCCGTCAATGGTGATTCATGGCCTCACAGATATAAAGAACTATAACTCCGCTTCTATTCTTCGAATGCAAATCTGCGACATAGCAATTAGTAGCTTAAAACACGTCACATCGAACCACCTTGTGCCGATCTGCGACGAACTTGCATGGTTTCGTCAAACATCGATCGTTTCGAGTGGTAGGCAATCCGGCCGTCAATGGTGATTCATGGCCTGACAGATATAAACATCTATAACTCAGCTTCTATTCGTCGAATGCAAATTTGCGACATAGCGATTTGTAGGTTAAAACACGACACATCGACCCACCTCATGCCGATCTGCGACGTACTTGTATAGTTTCGTCAAACGTCGATAGTTTCGAGTGGTAGACAATCCGGCCGTCAATGGTGATTCATGGCCTCACAGATATAAACAACTATAACTCCGCTTCTATTCGCCGTATGCAAATCTGCGACGTAGCAATTTGTAGCATAAAACACGGCCCAACCACCCACCTTATACCGATCTGCGACGAACTTGCATAGTTTTGTCAAACATCGATCGTTTCGAGTGGAAAGCAATCCGGCCGTCAATGGTGGTTCATGGCCTCACAGATATAAACAACAATAACTCCGCTTCTATTCGTCGTATGCGAAAATGCGACATAGCAATTTGTAGCTTAAAACACGTCACATCGAACCACCTTGTGGCAATCTGCGACGAACTTGCATAGTTTCGTCAAACATCGATCGTTTCGAGTGGTAGGCAATCCGGCCGTCAATGGTGATTCATGGCCTCACAGATAGAAACAACAATAACTCCGCTTCTATTCGTCGTATGCAAATCTGCGACATAGCAATTTGTAGCATAAAACACGCCCCAACGAACCACCTTGTGCCGATCTGCGACGAACTTGCATAGTTGCGTCAAACGTCGATCGTTTCGAGTGGTAGGCAATCCGGCCGTCAACGGTGATTCATGGCCTCACAGATATAAACAACTATAACTCCGCTTCTATTCGCCGTATGCAAATCTGCGACGTAGCAATTTGTAGCATAAAACACGGCCCAACCACCCACCTTATACCGATCTGCGACGAACTTGTATAGTTTTGTCAAACATCGATCGTTTCGAGTGGAAAGCAATCCGGCCGTCAATGGTGGTTCATGGCCTCACAGATATAAACAACAATAACTCTGCTTCTATTCGTCGTATGCGAATATGCGACATAGCAATTTGTAGCATAAAACACGCCCCAACGAACCACCTTGTGCCGATCTGCGACGAACTTGCATAGTTTTGTCAAACATCGATCGTTTCGAGTGGAAAGCAGTCCGGCCGTCAATGGTGATTCACGGCCTCACAGATATAAACAACTATAACTCCGCTTCTATTCGTCGAATGCAAATCTGCGACATAGCAATTTGTAGCATAAAACACGGCCCAACCACCCACCTTATACCGATCTGCGACGAACTTGCATAGTTTTGTCAAACATCGATCGTTTCGAGTGGAAAGCAATCCGGCCGTCAATGGTGGTTCATGGCCTCACAGATATAAAGAACAATAACTCCGCTTCTATTCGTCGAATGCAAATCTGCGACATAGCAATTAGTAGCTTAAAACACGTCACATCGACCCACCTTCTGCCGATCTGCGACGAACTTGCATGGTTTCGTCAAACGTCGATCGTTTCGAGTGGAAGGGAATCCGGCCGTCAATGGTGATTCACGGCCTCACAGATATAAACAACTATAACTCCGCTTCTATTCGTCGAATGCAAATCTGCGACATAGCAATTTGTAGCTTAAAACACGTCACATCGACCCACCTCGTGCCGATCTGCGACGAACTTGCATAGTTTCGTCAAACATCGATCGTTTCGAGTGGTAGGCAATGCGGCCGTCAATGGTGATTCATGGCCTCACAGATATAAACAACAATAACTCCGCTTCTATTCGTCATATGCGAATATGCGACATAGCAATTTGTAGCTTAAAACACGTCACATCGACCCACCTTCTGCCGATCTGCGACGAACTTGCATGGTTTCGTCAAACGTCGATCGTTTCAAGTGGTAGGGAATCCGGCCGTCAATGGTGATTCACGGCCTCACAGATATAAACAACTATAACTCCGTTTCTATTCGTCGAATGCAAATCTGCGACATAGCAATTTGTAGCTTAAAACACGTTACATCGACCCACCTCGTGCCGATCTGCGACGAACTTGCATAGTTTCGTCAAACATCGATCGTTTCGAGTGGAAAGCAATCCGGCCTCAATAATGATTCATGGCCTGACAGATATAAACAACTATAACTCAGCTTCTATTCGTCGAATGCAAATTTGCGACATAGCGATTTGTAGCTTAAAACACGACACATCGACCCACCTCATGCCGATCTGAGACGTACTTGTATAGATTCATCAAACGTCGATCGTTTCGAGTGGTAGGCAATCCGGTAGTCAATGGTGATTCATGGCCTCACAGATATAAACAACAATAACTCCGCTTCTATTCGTCGAATGCAAATCTGCGACATAGCAATTAGTAGCTTAAAACACGTCACATCGACCCACCTTCTGCCGATCTGCGACGAACTTGCATGGTTTCGTCAAACGTCGATCGTTTCGAGTGGAAGGGAATCCGGCCGTCAATGGTGATTCACGGCCTCACAGATATAAACAACTATAACTCCGCTTCTATTCGTCGAATGCAAATCTGCGACATAGCAATTTGTAGCTTAAAACACGTCACATCGACCCACCTCGTGCCGATCTGCGACGAACTTGCATAGTTTCGTCAAACATCGATCGTTTCGAGTGGTAGGCAATGCGGCCGTCAATGGTGATTCATGGCCTCACAGATAGAAACAACAATAACTCCGCTTCTATTCGTCGTATGCAAATCTGCGACATAGCAATTTGTAGCATAAAACACGCCCCAACGAACCACCTTATACCGATCTGCGACGAACTTGCATAGTTTTGTCAAACATCAATCGTTTCGAGTGGAAAGCAATCCGGCCTCAATGGTGATTCATGGCCTGACAGATATAAACAACTATAACTCAGCTTCTATTCGACGAATGCAAATTTGCGACATAGCGATTTGTAGCTTAAAACACGACACATCGACCCACCTCATGCCGATCTGCGACGTACTTGTATAGTTTCGTCAAACGTCGATCGTTTCGAGTGGTAGGCAATCCGGCCGTCAATGGTGATTCATGGCCTCACAGATATAAACAACTATAACTCCGCTTCTATTCTTCGAATGCAAATCTGCGACATAGCAATTAGTAGCTTAAAACACGTCACATCGAACCACCTTGTGCCGATCTGCGACGAACTTGCATGGTTTCGTCAAACATCGATCGTTTCGAGTGGTAGGCAATCCGGCCGTCAATGGTGATTCATGGCCTGACAGATATAAACATCTATAACTCAGCTTCTATTCGTCGAATGCAAATTTGCGACATAGCGATTTGTAGGTTAAGACACGACACATCGACCCACCTCATGCCGATCTGCGACGTACTTGTATAGTTTCGTCAAACGTCGATAGTTTCGAGTGGTAGACAATCCGGCCGTCAATGGTGATTCATGGCCTAACAGATATAAACAACTATAACTCCGCTTCTATTCGCCGTATGCAAATCTGCGACGTAGCAATTTGTAGCATAAAACACGGCCCAACCACCCACCTTATACCGGTCTGCGACGAACTTGCATAGTTTTGTCAAACATCGATCGTTTCGAGTGGAAAGCAATCCGGCCGTCAATGGTGGTTCATGGCCTCACAGATATAAACAACAATAACTCCGCTTCTATTCGTCGTATGCGAAAATGCGACATAGCAATTTGTAGCTTAAAACACGTCACATCGAACCACCTTGTGGCGATCTGCGACGAACTTGCATAGTTTCGTCAAACATCGATCGTTTCGAGTGGTAGGGAATCCGGCCGTCAATGGTGATTCACGGCCTCACAGATATAAACAACTATAACTCCGCTTCTATTCGTCGAATGCGAATCTGCGACCTAGCAATTTGTATCTTAAAACACGCCCCAACGAACCACCTTATACCGACCTGCGACGAACTTGCATAGTTTTGTCAAACATCGATCGTTTCGAGTGGAAAGCAGTCCGGCCGTCAATGGTGATTCATGGCCTGACAGATATAAACAACTATAACTCCGCTTCTATTCGTCGAATGCAAATCTGCGACATAGCAATTTGTAGCTTAAAACACGTCACATCGAACCACCTTGTGCCGATCTGCGACGAACTTGCATAGTTTCGTTAAACGTCGATAGTTTCGAGTGGTAGGCAATCCGGCCGTCAACGGTGATTCATGGCCTCACAGATATAAACAACTATAACTCCGCTTCTATTCGTCGAATGCAAATCTTCGACATAGCAATTTGTAGCGTAAAACACGTCACATCGAACAACCTTGTGCCGATCTGCGACGAACTTGCATGGTTTCGTCAAACGTCGATCGTTTCGAGTGGTAGGGAATCCGGCCGTCAATGGTGATTCACGGCCTCACAGATATAAACAACTATAACTCCGCTTCTATTCGTCGAATGCAAATCTGCGACATAGCAATTTGTAGCTTAAAACACGTCACATCGACCCACCTCGTGCCGATCTGCGACGAACTTGCATAGTTTCGTCAAACATCGATCGTTTCGAGTGGAAAGCAGTCCGGCCGTCAATGGTGATTCATGGCCTGACAGATATAAACAACTATAACTCCGCTTCTATTCGTCGAATGCAAATCTGCGACATAGCAATTTGTAGCTTAAAACACGTCACATCGAACCACCTTGTGCCGATCTGCGACGAACTTGCATAGTTTCGTTAAACGTCGATAGTTTCGAGTGGTAGGCAATCCGGCCGTCAACGGTGATTCATGGCCTCACAGATATAAACAACTATAACTCCGCTTCTATTCGTCGAATGCAAATCTTCGACATAGCAATTTGTAGCGTAAAACACGTCACATCGAACAACCTTGTGCCGATCTGCGACGAACTTGCATGGTTTCGTCAAACGTCGATCGTTTCGAGTGGTAGGGAATCCGGCCGTCAATGGTGATTCATGGCCTCACAGATATAAACAACAATAACTCCGCTTCTATTCGTCGAATGCAAATCTGCGACATAGCAATTTGTAGCTTAAAACACGTCACATCGAACCACCTTGTGCCGATCTGCGACGAACGTGCATAGTTTCGTCAAACGTCGATCGTTTCGAGTGGTAGGCAATCCGGCCGTCAATGGTGATTCATGGCCTGACAGATATAAACATCTATAACTCAGCTTCTATTGGTCGAATGCAAATTTGCGACATAGCGATTTGTAGGTTAAAACACGACACATCGACCCACCTCATGCCGATCTGCGACGTACTTGTATAGTTTCGTCAAACGTCGATAGTTTCGAGTGGTAGACAATCCGGCCGTCAATGGTGATTCATGGCCTCACAGATATAAACAACAATAACTCCGCTTCTATTCGTCGTATGCGAATATGCGACATAGCAATTTGTAGCTTAAAACACGCCACATCGAACCACCTTGTGCCGATTTGCGACGAACTTGCAAACTTTCGTCAAACGTCGATCGTTTCGAGTGGTAGGGAATCCGGCCGTCAATGGTGATTCATGGCCTCACAGATATAAACAACAATAACTCCGCTTCTATTCGTCGAATGCAAATCTGCGACATAGCAATTTGTAGCTTAAAACACGTCACATCGAACCACCTTGTGCCGATCTGCGACGAACTTGCATGGTTTCGTCAAACATCGATCGTTTCGAGTGGTAGGCAATCCGGCCGTCAATGTTGATTCATGGCCTCACAGATATAAACAACAATAACTCCGCTTCTATTCGTCGTATGCGAATATGCGACATAGCAATTTGTAGCTTAAAACACGTCACATCGAACCACCTTGTGCCGATCTGCGACGAACTTGCATAGTTTCGTCAAACGTCGATCGTTTCGAGTGGTAGGGAATCCGGCCGTCAATGGTGATTCATGGCCTCACAGATATAAACAACAATAACTCTGCTTCTATTCGTCGTATGCAAATCTGCGACATAGCAATTTGTAGCATAAAACACGCCCCAACGAACCACCTTATACCGATCTGCGACGAACTTGCATAGTTTTGTCAAACATCGATCGTTTCGAGTGGAAAGCAATCCGGCCGTCAATGATGATTCATGGCCTGACAGATATAAACAACTATAACTCAGCTTCTATTCGTCGAATGCAAATTTGCGACATAGCGATTTGTAGCTTAAAACACGACACATCGACCCACCTCATGCCGATCTGCGACGTACTTGTATAGTTTCGTCAAACGTCGATCGTTTCGAGTGGTAGGCAATCCGGCCGTCAACGGTGATTCATGGCCTCACTGATATAAACAACTATAACTCCGCTTCTATTCGTCGAATGCAAATATGCGACATAGCAATTTGTAGCATAAAACACGTCACATCGACCCACCTTGTGCCGATCTGCGACGAACTTGCATGGTTTCGTCAAACGTCGATCGTTTCGAGTGGTAGGGAATCCGGCCGTCAATGGTGATTCATGGCCTCATAGATATAAACAACAATAACTCCGCTTCTATTCGTCGAATGCAAATCTGCGACATAGCAATTTGTAGCTTAAAACACGTCACATCGACCCACCTCGTGCCGATCTGCGACGAACTTGCATAGTTTCGTCAAACATCGATCGTTTCGAGTGGTAGGCAATCCGGCCGTCAATGGTGATTCATGGCCTCACAGATAGAAACAACAATAACTCCGCTTCTATTCGCCGTATGCAAATCTGCGACGTAGCAATTTGTAGCATAAAACACGGCCCAACCACCCACCTTATACCGATCTGCGACGAACTTGCATAGTTTTGTCAAACATCGATCGTTTCGAGTGGAAAGCAATCCGGCCGTCAATGGTGGTTCATGGCCTCACAGATATAAACAACAATAACTCCGCTTCTATTCGTCGTATGCGAATATGCGACATAGCAATTTGTAGCTTAAAACACGCCACATCGAACCACCTTGTGCCGATTTGCGACGAACTTGCAAACTTTCGTCAAACGTCGATCGTTTCGAGTGGTAGGGAATCCGGCCGTCAATGGTGATTCATGGCCTCACAGATATAAACAACAATAACTCCGCTTCTATTCGTTGAATGCAAATCTGCGACATAGCAATTTGTAGCTTAAAACACGTCACATCGAACCACCTTGTGCCGATCTGCGACGAACTTGCATGGTTTCGTCAAACATCGATCGTTTCGAGTGGTAGGCAATCCGGCCGTCAATGTTGATTCATGGCCTCACAGATATAAACAACAATAACTCCGCTTCTATTCGTCGTATGCGAATATGCGACATAGCAATTTGTAGCTTAAAACACGTCACATCGAACCACCTTGTGCCGATCTGCGACGAACTTGCATAGTTTCGTCAAACGTCGATCGTTTCGAGTGGTAGGGAATCCGGCCGTCAATGGTGATTCATGGCCTCACAGATATAAACAACAATAACTCTGCTTCTATTCGTCTTATGCAAATCTGCGACATAGCAATTTGTAGCATAAAACACGCCCCAACGAACCACCTTATACCGATCTGCGACGAACTTGCATAGTTTTGTCAAACATCGATCGTTTCGAGTGGAAAGCAATCCGGCCGTCAATGATGATTCATGGCCTGACAGATATAAACAACTATAACTCAGCTTCTATTCGTCGAATGCAAATTTGCGACATAGCGATTTGTAGCTTAAAACACGACACATCGACCCACCTCATGCCGATCTGCGACGTACTTGTATAGTTTCGTCAAACGTCGATCGTTTCGAGTGGTAGGCAATCCGGCCGTCAACGGTGATTCATGGCCTCACTGATATAAACAACTATAACTCCGCTTCTATTCGTCGAATGCAAATCTGCGACATAGCAATTTGTAGCATAAAACACGTCACATCGACCCACCTTGTGCCGATCTGCGACGAACTTGCATGGTTTCGTCAAACGTCGATCGTTTCGAGTGGTAGGGAATCCGGCCGTCAATGGTGATTCATGGCCTCACAGATATAAACAACAATAACTCCGCTTCTATTCGTCGAATGCAAATCTGCGACATAGCAATTTGTAGCTTAAAACACGTCACATCGAACCACCTTGTGCCGATCTGCGACGAACGTGCATAGTTTCGTCAAACGTCGATCGTTTCGAGTGGTAGGCAATCTGGCCGTCAATGGTGATTCATGGCCTCACAGATATAAACAACTATAACTCCGCTTCTATTCGCCGTATGCAAATCTGCGACGTAGCAATTTGTAGCATAAAACACGGCCCAACCACCCACCTTATACCGATCTGCGACAAACTTGCATAGTTTTGTCAAACATCGATCGTTTCGAGTGGAAAGCAATCCGGCCGTCAACGGTGATTCATGGCCTCACAGATATAAACAACAATAACTCCGCTTCTATTCGTCGTATGCGAATATGCGACAAAGCAATTTGTAGCTTAAAACACGCCACATCGAACCACCTTGTGCCGATCTGCGACGAACTTGCATACTTTCGTCAAACGTCGATCGTTTCGAGTGGTAGGCAATCCGGCCGTCAATGGTGATTCATGGCCTCACAGATATAAACAACAATAACTCCGGTTCTGTTCGTCGTATGCAAATCTGCGACATAGCAATTTGTAGCATAAAACACGCCCCAACGAACCACCTTATACCGATCTGTGACGAACTTGCATAGTTTTGTCAAACATCGATCGTTTCGAGTGGAGAGCAATCCGGCCGTCAATGATGATTCATGGCCTCACAGATATAAACAACAATAACTCCGCTTCTATTCGTCGTATGCAAATCTGCGACATAGCAATTTGTAACATAAAACACGCCCCAACGAACCACCTTATACCGATCTGCGACGAACTTGCATAGTTTTGTCAAACATCGATCGTTTCGAGTGGAAAGCAATCCGGCCGTCAATGATGATTCATGGCCTCACAGATATAAACAACAATAACTCCGCTTCTATTCGTCGTATGCGAATATGCGACATAGCAATTTTTAGCTTAAAACACGCCACATCGAACCACCTTGTGCCGATCTGCGACGAACTTGCATAGTTTCGTCAAACGTCGATAGTTTCGAGTGGTAGGGAATCCGGCCTTCAATGGTGATTCATGGCCTCACAGATATAAACAACAATAACTCCGCTTCTATACGTCGTATGCAAATCTGCGACATAGCAATTTGTAGCATAAAACACGTCACATCGACCCACCTTGTGTCGATCTGCGAAGAACTTGCATGGTTTCGTCAAACGTCGATCGTTTCGAGTGGTAGGGAATCCGGCCGTCAATGGTGATTCATGGCCTCACAGATATAAACAACAATAACTCCGCTTCTATTCGTCGAATACAAATCTGCGACATAGCAATTTGTAGCTTAAAACACGTCACATCGAACCACCTTGTGCCGATCTGCGACGAACGTGCATAGTTTCGTCAAACGTCGATCGTTTCGAGTGGTAGGCAATCCGGCCGTCAATGGTGATTCATGGCCTCACAGATATAAACAACTATAACTCCGCTTCTATTCGCCGTATGCAAATCTGCGACGTAGCAATTTGTAGCATAAAACACGGCCCGACCACCCACCTTATACCGATCTGCGACAAACTTGCATAGTTTTGTCAAACATCGATCGTTTCGAGTGGAAAGCAATCCGGCCGTCAATGGTGGTTCATGGCCTCACAGATATAAACAACAATAACTCCGCTTCTATTCGTCGTATGCGAATATGCGACAAAGCAATTTGTAGCTTAAAACACGCCACATCGAACCACCTTGTGCCGATCTGCGACGAACTTGCATACTTTCGTCAAACGTCGATCGTTTCGAGTGGTAGGCAATCCGGCCGTCAATGGTGATTCATGGCCTCACAGATATAAACAACAATAACTCCGGTTCTGTTCGTCGTATGCAAATCTGCGACATAGCAATTTGTAGCATAAAACACGCCCCAACGAACCACCTTATACCGATCTGTGACGAACTTGCATAGTTTTGTCAAACATCGATCGTTTCGAGTGGAAAGCAATCCGGCCGTCAATGATGATTCATGGCCTCACAGATATAAACAACAATAACTCCGCTTCTATTCGTCGTATGCAAATCTGCGACATAGCAATTTGTAACATAAAACACGCCCCAACGAACCACCTTATACCGATCTGCGACGAACTTGCATGGTTTCGTCAAACGTCGATCGTTTCGAGTGGTAGGGAATCCGGCCGTCAATGGTGATTCACGGCCTCACAGATATAAACAACTATAACTCCGCTTCTATTCGTCGAATGCGAATCTGCGACCTAGCAATTTGTATCTTAAAACACGCCCCAACGAACCACCTTATACCGACCTGCGACGAACTTGCATAGTTTTGTCAAACATCGATCGTTTCGAGTGGAAAGCAGTCCGGCCGTCAATGGTGATTCATGGCCTCACAGATATAAACAACAATAACTCCGCTTCTATTCGTCGTATGCGAATATGCGACAAAGCAATTTGTAGCTTAAAACACGCCACATCGAACCACCTTGTGCCGATCTGCGACGAACTTGCATACTTTCGTCAAACGTCGATCGTTTCGAGTGGTAGGCAATCCGGCCGTCAATGGTGATTCATGGCCTCACAGATATAAACAACAATAACTCCGGTTCTGTTCGTCGTATGCAAATCTGCGACATAGCAATTTGTAGCATAAAACACGCCCCAACGAACCACCTTATACCGATCTGTGACGAACTTGCATAGTTTTGTCAAACATCGATCGTTTCGAGTGGAAAGCAATCCGGCCGTCAATGATGATTCATGGCCTCACAGATATAAACAACAATAACTCCGCTTCTATTCGTCGTATGCAAATCTGCGACATAGCAATTTGTAACATAAAACACGCCCCAACGAACCACCTTATACCGATCTGCGACGAACTTGCATAGTTTTGTCAAACATCGATCGTTTCGAGTGGAAAGCAATCCGGCCGTCAATGATGATTCATGGCCTCACAGATATAAACAACAATAACTCCGCTTCTATTCGTCGTATGCGAATATGCGACATAGCAATTTTTAGCTTAAATCACGCCACATCGAACCACCTTGTGCCGATCTGCGACGAACTTGCATAGTTTCGTCAAACGTCGATCGTTTCGAGTGGTAGGGAATCCGGCCTTCAATGGTGATTCATGGCCTCACAGATATAAACAACAATAACTCCGCTTCTATACGTCGTATGCAAATCTGCGACATAGCAATTTGTAGCATAAAACACGTCACATCGACCCACCTTGTGTCGATCTGCGAAGAACTTGCATGGTTTCGTCAAACGTCGATCGTTTCGAGTGGTAGGGAATCCGGCCGTCAATGGTGATTCATGGCCTCACAGATATAAACAACAATAACTCCGCTTCTATTCGTCGAATGCAAATCTGCGACATAGCAATTTGTAGCTTAAAACACGTCACATCGAACCACCTTGTGCCGATCTGCGACGAACGTGCATAGTTTCGTCAAACGTCGATCGTTTCGAGTGGTAGGCAATCCGGCCGTCAATGCTGATTCATGGCCTCACAGATATAAACAACTATAACTCCGCTTCTATTCGCCGTATGCAAATCTGCGACGTAGCAATTTGTAGCATAAAACACGGCCCAACCACCCACCTTATACCGATCTGCGA
Organism: Anoplius nigerrimus; assembly: GCA_914767735.1. Classification (NCBI taxonomy): domain Eukaryota; kingdom Metazoa; phylum Arthropoda; class Insecta; order Hymenoptera; family Pompilidae; genus Anoplius; species Anoplius nigerrimus. The sequence continues at coordinate 566,064 of CAJZBX010000756.1, forward strand.
CAAACTTGCATAGTTTTGTCAAACATCGATCGTCTCGAGTGGAAAGCAATCCGGCCGTCAATGGTGGTTCATGGCCTCACAGATATAAACAACAATAACTCCGCTTCTATTCGTCGTATGCGAATATGCGACAAAGCAATTTGTAGCTTAAAACACGCCACATCGAACCACCTTGTGCCGATCTGCGACGAACTTGCATACTTTCGTCAAACGTCGATCGTTTCGAGTGGTAGGCAATCCGGCCGTCAATGGTGATTCATGGCCTCACAGATATAAACAACAATAACTCCGGTTCTGTTCGTCGTATGCAAATCTGCGACATAGCAATTTGTAGCATAAAACACGCCCCAACGAACCACCTTATACCGATCTGTGACGAACTTGCATAGTTTTGTCAAACATCGATCGTTTCGAGTGGAAAGCAATCCGGCCGTCAATGATGATTCATGGCCTCACAGATATAAACAACAATAACTCCGCTTCTATTCGTCGTATGCAAATCTGCGACATAGCAATTTGTAACATAAAACACGCCCCAACGAACCACCTTATACCGATCTGCGACGAACTTGCATAGTTTTGTCAAACATCGATCGTTTCGAGTGGAAAGCAATCCGGCCGTCAATGATGATTCATGGCCTCACAGATATAAACAACAATAACTCCGCTTCTATTCGTCGTATGCGAATATGCGACATAGCAATTTTTAGCTTAAAACACGCCACATCGAACCACCTTGTGCCGATCTGCGACGAACTTGCATAGTTTCGTCAAACGTCGATCGTTTCAAGTGGTAGGGAATCCGGCCTTCAATGGTGATTCATGGCCTCACAGATATAAACAACAATAACTCCGCTTCTATACGTCGTATGCAAATCTGCGACATAGCAATTTGTAGCATAAAACACGTCACATCGACCCACCTTGTGTCGATCTGCGAAGAACTTGCATGGTTTCGTCAAACGTCGATCGTTTCGAGTGGTAGGGAATCCGGCCGTCAATGGTGATTCATGGCCTCACAGATATAAACAACAATAACTCCGCTTCTATTCGTCGTATGCGAATATGCGACATAGGAATTTGTAGCTTAAAACACGTCAGATCGACCCACCTTCTGCCGATCTGCGACGAACTTGCATGGTTTTGTCAAACGTCGATCGTTTCGAGTGGTAGGGAATCCGGCCGTCAATGGTGATTCATGGCCTCACAGATATAAACAACAATAACTCCGCTTCTATTCGTCGTATGCAAATCTGCGACATAGCAATTTGTAGCTTAAAACACGTCACATCGAACAACCTTGTGCCGATCTGCGACGAACTTGCATGGTTTCGTCAAACGTCGATCGTTTCGAGTGGTAGGGAATCCGGCCGTCAATGGTGATTCACGGCCTCACAGATATAAACAACTATAACTCCGCTTCTATTCGTCGAATGCGAATCTGCGACCTAGCAATTTGTATCTTAAAACACGCCCCAACGAACCACCTTATACCGACCTGCGACGAACTTGCATAGTTTTGTCAAACATCGATCGTTTCGAGTGGAAAGCAGTCCGGCCGTCAATGGTGATTCATGGCCTGACAGATATAAACAACAATAACTCCGCTTCTATTCGTCGAATGCAAATCTGCGACATAGCAATTTGTAGCTTAAAACACGTCACATCGAACCACCTTGTGCCGATCTGCGACGAACTTGCATAGTTTCGTCAAACGTCGATAGTTTCGAGTGGTAGGCAATCCGGCCGTCAACGGTGATTCATGGCTTCACAGATATAAACAACTATAACTCCGCTTCTATTCGTCGAATGCAAATCTGCGACATAGCAATTTGTAGCTTAAAACACGTCACATCGAACAACCTTGTGCCGATCTGCGACGAACTTGCATGGTTTCGTCAAACGTCGATCGTTTCGAGTGGTAGGGAATCCGGCCGTCAATGGTGATTCACGGCCTCACAGATATAAACAACTATAACTCCGCTTCTATTCGTCGAATGCAAATCTGCGACATAGCAATTTGTAGCTTAAAACACGTCACATCGACCCACCTCGTGCCGATCTGCGACGAACTTGCATAGTTTCGTCAAACATCGATCGTTTCGAGTGGTAGGCAATCCGGCCGTCAATGGTGATTCATGGCCTCACAGATAGAAACAACAATTACTCCGCTTCTATTCGCCGTATGCAAATCTGCGACGTAGCAATTTGTAGCATAAAACACGGCCCAACCACCCACCTTATACCGATCTGCGACGAACTTGCATAGTTTTGTCAAACATCGATCGTTTCGAGTGGAAAGCAATCCGGCCGTCAATGGTGGTTCATGGCCTCACAGATATAAACAACAATAACTCCGCTTCTATTCGTCGTATGCGAATATGCGACATAGCAATTTGTAGCTTAAAACACGTCACATCGAACCACCTTGTGCCGATCTGCGACGAACTTGCATAGTTTCGTCAAACATCGATCGTTTCGAGTGGTAGGCAATCCGGCCGTCAATGGTGATTCATGGCCTCACAGATAGAAACAACAATTACTCCGCTTCTATTCGCCGTATGCAAATCTGCGACGTAGCAATTTGTAGCATAAAACACGCCCCAACGAACCACCTTATACGGATCTGCGACGAACTTGCATAGTTTTGTCAAACATCGATCGTTTCGAGTGGAAAGCAATCCGGCCGTCAATGATGATTCATGGCCTCACAGATATAAACAACAATAACTCCGCTTCTATTCGTCGTATGCGAATATGCGACATAGCAATTTGTAGCTTAAAACACGTCACATCGAACCACCTTGTGCCGATCTGCGACGAACTTGCATACTTTCGTCAAACGTCGATCGTTTCGAGTGGTAGGCAATCCGGCCGTCAATGGTGATTCATGGCCTCACAGATATAAACAACTATAACTTCGCTTCTATTCGTCGAATGCAAATCTGCGACATAGCAATTAGTAGCTTAAAACACGTCACATCGAACCACCTTGTGCCGATCTGCGACGAACTTGCATGGTTTCGTCAAACATCGATCGTTTCGAGTGGTAGGCAATCCGGCCGTCAATGTTGATTCATGGCCTCACAGATATAAACAACAATAACTCCGCTTCTATTCGTCGTATGCGAATATGCGACATAGCAATTTGTAGCTTAAAACACGTCACATCGAACCACCTTGTGCCGATCTGCGACGAACTTGCATAGTTTCGTCAAACGTCGATCGTTTCGAGTGGTAGGGAATCCGGCCGTCAATGGTGATTCATGGCCTCACAGATATAAACAACAATAACTCTGCTTCTATTCGTCGTATGCAAATCTGCGACATAGCAATTTGTAGCATAAAACACGCCCCAACGAACCACCTTATACCGATCTGCGACGAACTTGCATAGTTTTGTCAAACATCGATCGTTTCGAGTGGAAAGCAATCCGGCCGTCAATGATGATTCATGGCCTGACAGATATAAACAACTATAACTCAGCTTCTATTCGTCGAATGCAAATTTGCGACATAGCGATTTGTAGGTTAAAACACGACACATCGACCCACCTCATGCCGATCTGCGACGTACTTGTATAGTTTCGTCAAACGTCGATAGTTTCGAGTGGTAGACAATCCGGCCGTCAATGGTGATTCATGGCCTCACAGATATAAATAACTATAACTCCGCTTCTATTCGCCGTATGCAAATCTGCGACGTAGCAATTTGTAGCATAAAGCACGGCCCAACCACCCACCTTATACCGATCTGCGACGAACTTGCATAGTTTTGTCAAACATCGATAGTTTCGAGTGGAAAGCAATCCGGCCGTCAATGGTGGTTCATGGCCTCACAGATATAAACAACAATAACTCCGCTTCTATTCGTCGAATGCAAATCTGCGACATAGCAATTTGTAGCTTAAAACACGTCACATCGAACCACCTTGTGCCGATTTGCGACGAACTTGCAAACTTTCGTCAAACGTCGATCGTTTCGAGTGGTAGGGAATCCGGCCGTCAATGGTGATTCATGGCCTCACAGATATAAACAACAATAACTCCGCTTCTATTCGTCGAATGCAAATCTGCGACATAGCAATTTGTAGCTTAAAACACGTGACATCGAACCACCTTGTGCCGATCTGCGACGAACTTGCATGGTTTCGTCAAACATCGATCGTTTCGAGTGGTAGGCAATCCGGCCGTCAATGTTGATTCATGGCCTCACAGATATAAACAACAATAACACCGCTTCTATTCGTCGTATGCGAATATGCGACATAGCAATTTGTAGCTTAAAACACGTCACATCGAACCACCTTGTGCCGATCTGCGACGAACTTGCATAGTTTCGTCAAACGTCGATAGTTTCGAGTGGTAGGAAATCCGGCCGTCAATGGTGATTCATGGCCTCACAGATATAAACAACAATAACTCTGCTTCTATTCGTCGTATGCAAATCTGCGACATAGCAATTTGTAGCATAAAACACGCCCCAACGAACCACCTTATACGGATCTGCGACGAACTTGCATAGTTTTGTCAAACATCGATCGTTTCGAGTGGAAAGCAATCCGGCCGTCAATGGTGATTCATGGCCTCACAGATATAAACAACTATAACTTCGCTTCTATTCGTCGAATGCAAATCTGCGACATAGCAATTAGTAGCTTAAAACACGTCACATCGAACCACCTTGTGCCGATCTGCGACGAACTTGCATGGTTTCGTCAAACATCGATCGTTTCGAGTGGTAGGCAATCCGGCCGTCAATGTTGATTCATGGCCTCACAGATATAAACAACAATAACACCGCTTCTATTCGTCGTATGCGAATATGCGACATAGCAATTTGTAGCTTAAAACACGTCACATCGAACCACCTTGTGCCGATCTGCGACGAACTTGCATAGTTTCGTCAAACGTCGATAGTTTCGAGTGGTAGGAAATCCGGCCGTCAATGGTGATTCATGGCCTCACAGATATAAACAACAATAACTCTGCTTCTATTCGTCGTATGCAAATCTGCGACATAGCAATTTGTAGCATAAAACACGCCCCAACGAACCACCTTATACGGATCTGCGACGAACTTGCATAGTTTTGTCAAACATCGATCGTTTCGAGTGGAAAGCAATCCGGCCGTCAATGGTGATTCATGGCCTCACAGATATAAACAACTATAACTTCGCTTCTATTCGTCGAATGCAAATCTGCGACATAGCAATTAGTAGCTTAAAACACGTCACATCGAACCACCTTGTGCCGATCTGCGACGAACTTGCATGGTTTCGTCAAACATCGATCGTTTCGAGTGGTAGGCAATCCGGCCGTCAATGTTGATTCATGGCCTCACAGATATAAACAACAATAACTCCGCTTCTATTCGTCGTATGCGAATATGCGACATAGCAATTTGTAGCTTAAAACACGTCACATCGAACCACCTTGTGCCGATCTGCGACGAACTTGCATAGTTTCGTCAAACGTCGATCGTTTCGAGTGGTAGGGAATCCGGCCGTCAATGGTGATTCATGGCCTCACAGATATAAACAACAATAACTCTGCTTCTATTCGTCGTATGCAAATCTGCGACATAGCAATTTGTAGCATAAAACACGCCCCAACGAACCACCTTATACCGATCTGCGACGAACTTGCATAGTTTTGTCAAACATCGATCGTTTCGAGTGGAAAGCAATCCGGCCGTCAATGATGATTCATGGCCTGACAGATATAAACAACTATAACTCAGCTTCTATTCGTCGAATGCAAATTTGCGACATAGCGATTTGTAGCTTAAAACACGACACATCGACCCACCTCATGCCGATCTGCGACGTACTTGTATAGTTTCGTCAAACGTCGATCGTTTCGAGTGGTAGGCAATCCGGCCGTCAACGGTGATTCATGGCCTCACAGATATAAACAACTATAACTCCGCTTCTATTCGTCGAATGCAAATCTGCGACATAGCAATTTGTAGCATAAAACACGTCACATCGACCCACCTTGTGCCGATCTGCGACGAACTTGCATGGTTTCGTCAAACGTCGATCGTTTCGAGTGGTAGGGAATCCGGCCGTCAATGGTGATTCATGGCCTCACAGATATAAACAACAATAACTCCGCTTCTATTCGTCGAATGCAAATCTGCGACATAGCAATTTGTAGCTTAAAACACGTCACATCGAACCACCTTGTGCCGATCTGCGACGAACGTGCATAGTTTCGTCAAACGTCGATCGTTTCGAGTGGTAGGCAATCCGGCCGTCAATGGTGATTCATGGCCTCACAGATATAAACAACTATAACTCCGCTTCTATTCGCCGTATGCAAATCTGCGACGTAGCAATTTGTAGCATAAAACACGGCCCAACCACCCACCTTATACCGATCTGCGACAAACTTGCATAGTTTTGTCAAACATCGATCGTTTCGAGTGGAAAGCAATCCGGCCGTCAATGATGATTCATGGCCTCACAGATATAAACAACAATAACTCCGCTTCTATTCGTCGTATGGGAATATGCGACATAGCAATTTTTAGCTTAAAACACGCCACATCGAACCACCTTGTGCCGATCTGCGACGAACTTGCATAGTTTCGTCAAACGTCGATCGTTTCGAGTGGTAGGGAATCCGGCCTTCAATGGTGATTCATGGCCTCACAGATATAAACAACAATAACTCCGCTTCTATACGTCGTATGCAAATCTGCGACATAGCAATTTGTAGCATAAAACACGTCACATCGACCCACCTTGTGTCGATCTGCGAAGAACTTGCATGGTTTCGTCAAACGTCGATCGTTTCGAGTGGTAGGGAATCCGGCCGTCAATGGTGATTCATGGCCTCACAGATATAAACAACAATAACTCCGCTTCTATTCGTCGTATGCGAATATGCGACATAGCAATTTGTAGCTTAAAACACGTCAGATCGACCCACCTTCTGCCGATCTGCGACGAACTTGCATGGTTTTGTCAAACGTCGATCGTTTCGAGTGGTAGGGAATCCGGCCGTCAATGGTGATTCATGGCCTCACAGATATAAACAACAATAACTCCGCTTCTATTCGTCGTATGCAAATCTGCGACATAGCAATTTGTAGCATAAAACACGCCCCAACGAACCACCTTATACCGATCTGCGACGAACTTGCATAGTTTTGGCAAACATCGGTCGTTTCCAGTGGAAAGCAATCTGGCCGTCAATGGTGATTCATGACCTGACAGATATAAACAACTATAACTCAGCTTCTATTCGTCGAATGCAAATTTGCGACAAAGCGATTTGTAGCTTAAAACACGACACATCGACCCACTTCATGCCGATCTGCGACGTACTTGTATAGTTTCGTCAAACATCGATCGGTTCGAGTGGTAGGCAATCCGGCCGTCAATGGTGATTCATGGCCTCACAGATATAAACAACAATAACTCCGCTTCTATTCGTCGTATGCAAATCTGCGACATAGCAATTTGTAGCATAAAACACGCCCCAACGAACCACCTTATACCGATCTGCGACGAACTTGCATAGTTTTGTCAAACATCGATCGTTTCGAGTGGAAAGCAATCCGGCCTCAATGGTGATTCATGGCCTGACAGATATAAACAACTATAACTCAGCTTCTATTCGTCGAATGCAAATTTGCGACATAGCGATTTGTAGCTTAAAACACGACACATCGAGCCACCTCATGCCGATCTGCGACGTAATTGTATAGTTTCGTCAAACGTCGATCGTTTCGAGTGGTAGGCAATCCGGCCGTCAATGGTGATTCATGGCCTGACAGATATAAACAACTATAACTCAGCTTCTATTCGTCGAATGCAAATTTGCGACACAGCGATTTGTAGCTTAAAACACGACACATCGACCCACTTCATGCCGATCTGCGACGTACTTGTATAGTTTCGTCAAACATCGATCGGTTCGAGTGGTAGGCAATCCGGCCGTCAATGGTGATTCATGGCCTCACAGATATAAACAACAATAACTCCGCTTCTATTCGTCGTATGCAAATCTGCGACATAGCAATTTGTAGCATAAAACACGCCCCAACGAACCACCTTATACCGATCTGCGACGAACTTGCATAGTTTTGTCAAACATCGATCGTTTCGAGTGGAAAGCAATCCGGCCTCAATGGTGATTCATGGCCTGACAGATATAAACAACTATAACTCAGCTTCTATTCGTCGAATGCAAATTTGCGACATAGCGATTTGTAGCTTAAAACACGACACATCGACCCACCTCATGCCGATCTGCGACGTAATTGTATAGTTTCGTCAAACGTCGATCGTTTCGAGTGGTAGGCAATCCGGCCGTCAATGGTGATTCATGGCCCCACAGATATAAACAACTATAACTCCGCTTCTATTCGTCGAATGCAAATCTGCGACATAGCAGTTAGTAGCTTAAAACACGTCACATCGAACCACCTTGTGCCGATCTGCGACGAACTTGCATGGTTTTGTCAAACGTCGATCGTTTCGAGTGGTAGGGAATCCGGCCGTCAATGGTGATTCATGGCCTCACAGATATAAACAACAATAACTCCGCTTCTATTCGTCGTATGCGAATATGCGACATAGCAATTTGTAGCTTAAAACACGTCAGATCGACCCACCTTCTGCCGATCTGCGACGAACTTGCATGGTTTTGTCAAACGTCGATCGTTTCGAGTGGTAGGGAATCCGGCCGTCAATGGTGATTCATGGCCTCACAGATATAAACAACAATAACTCCGCTTCTATTCGTCGTATGCAAATCTGCGACATAGCAATTTGTAGCATAAAACACGCCCCAACGAACCACCTTATACCGATCTGCGACGAACTTGCATAGTTTTGGCAAACATCGGTCGTTTCCAGTGGAAAGCAATCTGGCCGTCAATGGTGATTCATGACCTGACAGATATAAACAACTATAACTCAGCTTCTATTCGTCGAATGCAAATTTGCGACAAAGCGATTTGTAGCTTAAAACACGACACATCGACCCACTTCATGCCGATCTGCGACGTACTTGTATAGTTTCGTCAAACATCGATCGGTTCGAGTGGTAGGCAATCCGGCCGTCAATGGTGATTCATGGCCTCACAGATATAAACAACAATAACTCCGCTTCTATTCGTCGTATGCAAATCTGCGACATAGCAATTTGTAGCATAAAACACGCCCCAACGAACCACCTTATACCGATCTGCGACGAACTTGCATAGTTTTGTCAAACATCGATCGTTTCGAGTGGAAAGCAATCCGGCCTCAATGGTGATTCATGGCCTGACAGATATAAACAACTATAACTCAGCTTCTATTCGTCGAATGCAAATTTGCGACATAGCGATTTGTAGCTTAAAACACGACACATCGAGCCACCTCATGCCGATCTGCGACGTAATTGTATAGTTTCGTCAAACGTCGATCGTTTCGAGTGGTAGGCAATCCGGCCGTCAATGGTGATTCATGGCCTGACAGATATAAACAACTATAACTCAGCTTCTATTCGTCGAATGCAAATTTGCGACACAGCGATTTGTAGCTTAAAACACGACACATCGACCCACTTCATGCCGATCTGCGACGTACTTGTATAGTTTCGTCAAACATCGATCGGTTCGAGTGGTAGGCAATCCGGCCGTCAATGGTGATTCATGGCCTCACAGATATAAACAACAATAACTCCGCTTCTATTCGTCGTATGCAAATCTGCGACATAGCAATTTGTAGCATAAAACACGCCCCAACGAACCACCTTATACCGATCTGCGACGAACTTGCATAGTTTTGTCAAACATCGATCGTTTCGAGTGGAAAGCAATCCGGCCTCAATGGTGATTCATGGCCTGACAGATATAAACAACTATAACTCAGCTTCTATTCGTCGAATGCAAATTTGCGACATAGCGATTTGTAGCTTAAAACACGACACATCGACCCACCTCATGCCGATCTGCGACGTAATTGTATAGTTTCGTCAAACGTCGATCGTTTCGAGTGGTAGGCAATCCGGCCGTCAATGGTGATTCATGGCCCCACAGATATAAACAACTATAACTCCGCTTCTATTCGTCGAATGCAAATCTGCGACATAGCAGTTAGTAGCTTAAAACACGTCACATCGAACCACCTTGTGCCGATCTGCGACGAACTTGCATGGTTTCGTCAAACATTGATCGTTTCGAGTGGTAGGCAATCCGGCCGTCAATGGTGATTCATGGCATCACAGATATAAACAACAATAACTCCGCTTCTATTCGTCGTATGCGAATATGCGACATAGCAATTTGTAGCTTAAAACACGTCACATCGAAGAACTTTGTGCCGATCTGCGACGAACTTGCATAGTTTCGTCAAACGTCGATCGTTTGGAGTGGTATGGAATCCGGCCGTCAATTGTGATTCATGGCCTCACAGATATAAACAACAATAACTCCGGTTCTGTTCGTCGTATGCAAATCTGCGACATAGCAATTTGTAGCATAAAACACGCCCCAACAAACCACCCTATACCGATCTGCGACGAACTTGCATAGTTTTGTCAAACATCGATCGTTTCGAGTGGAAAGCAATCCGGCCTCAATGGTGATTCATGGCCTGACAGATATAAACAACTATAACTCAGCTTCTATTCGTCGAATGCAAATTTGCGACATAGCGATTTGTAGCTTAAAACACGACACATCGACCCACCTCATGCCGATCTGCGACGTACTTGTATAGTTTCGTCAAACGTCGATCGTTTCGAGTGGAAGGCAATCCGGTAGTCAACGGCGATTCATGGCCTCACAGATATAAACAACTATAACTCCGCTCCTATTCGTCGTATGCGAATCTGCGACATAGCAATTTGTAGCTTAAAACACGCTCTATTGAACCACCTTATACCGATCAGCGACGAACTTGCATAGTTTTGTCAAACATCGATCGTTTCGAGTGGAAAGCAATCCGGCCGTCAATGGTGATTCATGGCCTGACAGATATAAACAACTATAAGTCCGCTTCTATACGCCGTATGCGAATCTGCGACATTGCAAATTGTAGCTTAAAACACGCCCCAACGAACCACCTTATACCGATCTGCGACGAACTTGCATAGTTTCGTCAAACATCGATCGTTTCGAGTGGAAAGCAATCCGGCCGTCAATGGTGATTCATGGCCTCACAGATATAAACAACAATAACTCCGCTTCTATTCGTCGAATGCAAATCTGCGACATAGCAATTTGTAGCTTAAAACACGTCACATCGACCCACCTTGTGCCGATGTGCGACGAACTTGCATAGTTTCGTCAAACGTCGATCGTTTCGAGTGGTAGGCAATCCGGCCGTCAATGGTGATTCATGGCCTCACAGATATAAACAACTATAACTCCGCTTCTATTCGTCGAATGCAAATCTGCGACATAGCAATTTGTAGCTTAAAACACGCTCCAACGAAGCACCTTATACCGATCTGCGACGAACTTGCATAGTTTTGTCAAACATCGATCGTTTCGAGTGGAAAGCAATCCGGCCGTCAATGGTGATTCATGGCCTGACAACTATAACTCCGCTTCCATTCGTCGAATGCAAATCTGCAACATAGCAATTTGTAGCTTAAAACACGTCACATCGAACCACCTCGTGCCGATCAGCGACGAACTTGCATAGTTTCGTCAAACATCGATCGTTTCGAGTGGTTGGCAATCCGGCCGTCAATGGTGATTAATGGCCTCACAGATATAAACAACTATAACTCCGCTTCTATTCGCCGTATGCAAATCTGCGACGTAGCAATTTGTAGCATAAAACACGGCCCAACCACCCACCTTATACCGATCTGCGACGAACTTGCATGGTTTCGTCAAACGTCGATCGTTTCGAGTGGTAGGGAATCCGGCCGTCAATGGTGATTCACGGCCTCACAGATATAAACAACTATAACTCCGCTTCTATTCGTCGAATGCAAATCTGCGACATAGCAATTTGTAGCTTAAAACACGTCACATCGACCCACCTCGTGCCGATCTGCGACGAACTTGCATAGTTTCGTCAAACATCGATCGTTTCGAGTGGTAGGCAATCCGGCCGTCAATGGTGATTCATGGCCTCACAGATAGAAACTACAATAACTCCGCTTCTATTCGCCGTATGCAAATCTGCGACGTAGCAATTTGTAGCATAAAACACGGCCCAACCACCCACCTTATACCGATCTGCGACGAACTTGCATAGTTTTGTCAAACATCGATCGTTTCGAGTGGAAAGCAATCCGGCCGTCAATGGTGGTTCATGGCCTCACAGATATAAACAACAATAACTCCGCTTCTATTCGTCGTATGCGAATATGCGACATAGCAATTTGTAGCTTAAAACACGCCACATCGAACCACCTTGTGCCGATTTGCGACGAACTTGCAAACTTTCGTCAAACGTCGATCGTTTCGAGTGGTAGGGAATCCGGCCGTCAATGGTGATTCATGGCCTCACAGATATAAACAACAATAACTCCGCTTCTATTCGTCGAATGCAAATCTGCGACATAGCAATTTGTAGCTTAAAACACGTCACATCGAACCACCTTGTGCCGATCTGCGACGAACGTGCATAGTTTCGTCAAACGTCGATCGTTTCGAGTGGTAGGCAATCCGGCCGTCAATGGTGATTCATGGCCTGACAGATATAAACATCTATAACTCAGCTTCTATTCGTCGAATGCAAATTTGCGACATAGCGATTTGTAGGTTAAAACACGACACATCGACCCACCTCATGCCGATCTGCGACGTACTTGTATAGTTTCGTCAAACGTCGATAGTTTCGAGTGGTAGACAATCCGGCCGTCAATGGTGATTCATGGCCTCACAGATATAAACAACTATAACTCCGTTTCTATTCGCCGTATGCAAATCTGCGACGTAGCAATTTGTAGAATAAAGCACGGCCCAACCACCCACCTTATACCGATCTGCGACGAACTTGCATAGTTTTGTCAAACATCGATCGTTTCGAGTGGAAAGCAATCCGGCCGTCAATGGTGGTTCATGGCCTCACAGATATAAACAACAATAACTCCGCTTCTATTCGTCGTATGCGAATATGCGACATAGCAATTTGTAGCTTAAAACACGTCACATCGAACCACCTTGTGCCGATCTGCGACGAACGTGCATAGTTTCGTCAAACGTCGATCGTTTCGAGTGGTAGGCAATCCGGCCGTCAATGGTGATTCATGGCCTCACAGATATAAACAACTATAACTCCGCTTCTATTCGCCGTATGCAAATCTGCGACGTAGCAATTTGTAGCATAAAACACGGCCCAACCACCCACCTTATACCGATCTGCGACAAACTTGCATAGTTTTGTCAAACATCGATCGTTTCGAGTGGAAAGCAATCCGGCCGTCAATGATGATTCATGGCCTCACAGATATAAACAACAATAACTCCGCTTCTATTCGTCGTATGCGAATATGCGACATAGCAATTTTTAGCTTAAAACACGCCACATCGAACCACCTTGTGCCGATCTGCGACGAACTTGCATAGTTTCGTCAAACGTCGATCGTTTCGAGTGGTAGGGAATCCGGCCTTCAATGGTGATTCATGGCCTCACAGATATAAACAACAATAACTCCGCTTCTATACGTCGTATGCAAATCTGCGACATAGCAATTTGTAGCATAAAACACGTCACATCGACCCACCTTGTGTCGATCTGCGAAGAACTTGCATGGTTTCGTCAAACGTCGATCGTTTCGAGTGGTAGGGAATCCGGCCGTCAATGGTGATTCATGGCCTCACAGATATAAACAACAATAACTCCGCTTCTATTCGTCGTATGCGAATATGCGACATAGCAATTTGTAGCTTAAAACACGTCAGATCGACCCACCTTCTGCCGATCTGCGACGAACTTGCATGGTTTTGTCAAACGTCGATCGTTTCGAGTGGTAGGGAATCCGGCCGTCAATGGTGATTCATGGCCTCACAGATATAAACAACAATAACTCCGCTTCTATTCGTCGTATGCAAATCTGCGACATAGCAATTTGTAGCATAAAACACGCCCCAACGAACCACCTTATACCGATCTGCGACGAACTTGCATAGTTTTGGCAAACATCGGTCGTTTCCAGTGGAAAGCAATCTGGCCGTCAATGGTGATTCATGGCCTGACAGATATAAACAACTATAACTCAGCTTCTATTCGTCGAATGCAAATTTGCGACAAAGCGATTTGTAGCTTAAAACACGACACATCGACCCACTTCATGCCGATCTGCGACGTACTTGTATAGTTTCGTCAAACATCGATCGGTTCGAGTGGTAGGCAATCCGGCCGTCAATGGTGATTCATGGCCTCACAGATATAAACAACAATAACTCCGCTTCTATTCGTCGTATGCAAATCTGCGACATAGCAATTTGTAGCATAAAACACGCCCCAACGAACCACCTTATACCGATCTGCGACGAACTTGCATAGTTTTGTCAAACATCGATCGTTTCGAGTGGAAAGCAATCCGGCCTCAATGGTGATTCATGGCCTGACAGATATAAACAACTATAACTCAGCTTCTATTCGTCGAATGCAAATTTGCGACATAGCGATTTGTAGCTTAAAACACGACACATCGACCCACCTCATGCCGATCTGCGACGTAATTGTATAGTTTCGTCAAACGTCGATCGTTTCGAGTGGTAGGCAATCCGGCCGTCAATGGTGATTCATGGCCTGACAGATATAAACAACTATAACTCAGCTTCTATTCGTCGAATGCAAATTTGCGACACAGCGATTTGTAGCTTAAAACACGACACATCGACCCACTTCATGCCGATCTGCGACGTACTTGTATAGTTTCGTCAAACATCGATCGGTTCGAGTGGTAGGCAATCCGGCCGTCAATGGTGATTCATGGCCTCACAGATATAAACAACAATAACTCCGCTTCTATTCGTCGTATGCAAATCTGCGACATAGCAATTTGTAGCATAAAACACGCCCCAACGAACCACCTTATACCGATCTGCGACGAACTTGCATAGTTTTGTCAAACATCGATCGTTTCGAGTGGAAAGCAATCCGGCCTCAATGGTGATTCATGGCCTGACAGATATAAACAACTATAACTCAGCTTCTATTCGTCGAATGCAAATTTGCGACATAGCGATTTGTAGCTTAAAACACGACACATCGACCCACCTCATGCCGATCTGCGACGTAATTGTATAGTTTCGTCAAACGTCGATCGTTTCGAGTGGTAGGGAATCCGGCCGTCAATGGTGATTCATGGCCCCACAGATATAAACAACTATAACTCCGCTTCTATTCGTCGAATGCAAATCTGCGACATAGCAGTTAGTAGCTTAAAACACGTCACATCGAACCACCTTGTGCCGATCTGCGACGAACTTGCATGGTTTCGTCAAACATTGATCGTTTCGAGTGGTAGGCAATCCGGCCGTCAATGGTGATTCATGGCATCACAGATATAAACAACAATAACTCCGCTTCTATTCGTCGTATGCGAATATGCGACATAGCAATTTGTAGCTTAAAACACGTCACATCGAAGAACTTTGTGCCGATCTGCGACGAACTTGCATAGTTTCGTCAAACGTCGATCGTTTGGAGTGGTAGGGAATCCGGCCGTCAATTGTGATTCATGGCCTCACAGATATAAACAACAATAACTCCGGTTCTGTTCGTCGTATGCAAATCTGCGACATAGCGATTTGTAGCTTAAAACACGACACATCGACCCACCTCATGCCGATCTGCGACGTAATTGTATAGTTTCGTCAAACGTCGATCGTTTCGAGTGGTAGGCAATCCGGCCGTCAATGGTGATTCATGGCCTCACAGATATAAACAACAATAACTCCGCTTCTATTCGTCGTATGCAAATCTGCGACATAGCAATTTGTAGCATAAAACACGCCCCAACGAACCACCTTATACCGATCTGCGACGAACTTGCATAGTTTTGTCAAACATCGATCGTTTCGAGTGGAAAGCAATCCGGCCTCAATGGTGATTCATGGCCTGACAGATATAAACAACTATAACTCAGCTTCTATTCGTCGAATGCAAATTTGCGACATAGCGATTTGTAGCTTAAAACACGACACATCGACCCACCTCATGCCGATCTGCGACGTAATTGTATAGTTTCGTCAAACGTCGATCGTTTCGAGTGGTAGGCAATCCGGCCGTCAATGGTGATTCATGGCCCCACAGATATAAACAACTATAACTCCGCTTCTATTCGTCGAATGCAAATCTGCGACATAGCAGTTAGTAGCTTAAAACACGTCACATCGAACCACCTTGTGCCGATCTGCGACGAACTTGCATGGTTTCGTCAAACATTGATCGTTTCGAGTGGTAGGCAATCCGGCCGTCAATGGTGATTCATGGCATCACAGATATAAACAACAATAACTCCGCTTCTATTCGTCGTATGCGAATATGCGACATAGCAATTTGTAGCTTAAAACACGTCACATCGAAGAACTTTGTGCCGATCTGCGACGAACTTGCATAGTTTCGTCAAACGTCGATCGTTTGGAGTGGTAGGGAATCCGGCCGTCAATTGTGATTCATGGCCTCACAGATATAAACAACAATAACTCCGGTTCTGTTCGTCGTATGCAAATCTGCGACATAGCAATTTGTAGCATAAAACACGCCCCAACAAACCACCCTATACCGATCTGCGACGAACTTGCATAGTTTTGTCAAACATCGATCGTTTCGAGTGGAAAGCAATCCGGCCTCAATGGTGATTCATGGCCTGACAGATATAAACAACTATAACTCAGCTTCTATTCGTCGAATGCAAATTTGCGACATAGCGATTTGTAGCTTAAAACACGACACATCGACCCACCTCATGCCGATCTGCGACGTACTTGTATAGTTTCGTCAAACGTCGATCGTTTCGAGTGGAAGGCAATCCGGTAGTCAACGGCGATTCATGGCCTCACAGATATAAACAACTATAACTCCGCTCCTATTCGTCGTATGCGAATCTGCGACATAGCAATTTGTAGCTTAAAACACGCTCTATTGAACCACCTTATACCGATCAGCGACGAACTTGCATAGTTTTGTCAAACATCGATCGTTTCGAGTGGAAAGCAATCCGGCCGTCAATGGTGATTCATGGCCTGACAGATATAAACAACTATAAGTCCGCTTCTATACGCCGTATGCGAATCTGCGACATTGCAAATTGTAGCTTAAAACACGCCCCAACGAACCACCTTATACCGATCTGCGACGAACTTGCATAGTTTCGTCAAACATCGATCGTTTCGAGTGGAAAGCAATCCGGCCGTCAATGGTGATTCATGGCCTCACAGATATAAACAACAATAACTCCGCTTCTATTCGTCGAATGCAAATCTGCGACATAGCAATTTGTAGCTTAAAACACGTCACATCGACCCACCTTGTGCCGATGTGCGACGAACTTGCATAGTTTCGTCAAACGTCGATCGTTTCGAGTGGTAGGCAATCCGGCCGTCAATGGTGATTCATGGCCTCACAGATATAAACAACTATAACTCCGCTTCTATTCGTCGAATGCAAATCTGCGACATAGCAATTTGTAGCTTAAAACACGCTCCAACGAAGCACCTTAGACCGATCTGCGACGATCTTGCATAGTTTTGTCAAACATCGATCGTTTCGAGTGGAAAGCAATCCGGCCGTCAATGGTGATTCATGGCCTGACAACTATAACTCCGCTTCCATTCGTCGAATGCAAATCTGCAACATAGCAATTTGTAGCTTAAAACACGTCACATCGAACCACCTCGTGCCGATCAGCGACGAACTTGCATAGTTTCGTCAAACATCGATCGTTTCGAGTGGTTGGCAATCCGGCCGTCAATGGTGATTAATGGCCTCACAGATATAAACAACTATAACTCCGCTTCTATTCGCCGTATGCAAATCTGCGACGTAGCAATTTGTAGCATAAAACACGGCCCAACGACCCACCTTATACCGATCTGCGACGAACTTGCATGGTTTCGTCAAACGTCGATCGTTTCGAGTGGTAGGGAATCCGGCCGTCAATGGTGATTCACGGCCTCACAGATATAAACAACTATAACTCCGCTTCTATTCGTCGAATGCAAATCTGCGACATAGCAATTTGTAGCTTAAAACACGTCACATCGACCCACCTCGTGCCGATCTGCGACGAACTTGCATAGTTTCGTCAAACATCGATCGTTTCGAGTGGTAGGCAATCCGGCCGTCAATGGTGATTCATGGCCTCACAGATAGAAACTACAATAACTCCGCTTCTATTCGCCGTATGCAAATCTGCGACGTAGCAATTTGTAGCATAAAACACGGCCCAACCACCCACCTTATACCGATCTGCGACGAACTTGCATAGTTTTGTCAAACATCGATCGTTTCGAGTGGAAAGCAATCCGGCCGTCAATGGTGGTTCATGGCCTCACAGATATAAACAACAATAACTCCGCTTCTATTCGTCGTATGCGAATATGCGACATAGCAATTTGTAGCTTAAAACACGCCACATCGAACCACCTTGTGCCGATTTGCGACGAACTTGCAAACTTTCGTCAAACGTCGATCGTTTCGAGTGGTAGGGAATCCGGCCGTCAATGGTGATTCATGGCCTCACAGATATAAACAACAATAACTCCGCTTCTATTCGTCGAATGCAAATCTGCGACATAGCAATTTGTAGCTTAAAACACGTCACATCGAACCACCTTGTGCCGATCTGCGACGAACGTGCATAGTTTCGTCAAACGTCGATCGTTTCGAGTGGTAGGCAATCCGGCCGTCAATGGTGATTCATGGCCTGACAGATATAAACATCTATAACTCAGCTTCTATTCGTCGAATGCAAATTTGCGACATAGCGATTTGTAGGTTAAAACACGACACATCGACCCACCTCATGCCGATCTGCGACGTACTTGTATAGTTTCGTCAAACGTCGATAGTTTCGAGTGGTAGACAATCCGGCCGTCAATGGTGATTCATGGCCTCACAGATATAAACAACTATAACTCCGTTTCTATTCGCCGTATGCAAATCTGCGACGTAGCAATTTGTAGAATAAAGCACGGCCCAACCACCCACCTTATACCGATCTGCGACGAACTTGCATAGTTTTGTCAAACATCGATCGTTTCGAGTGGAAAGCAATCCGGCCGTCAATGGTGGTTCATGGCCTCACAGATATAAACAACAATAACTCCGCTTCTATTCGTCGTATGCGAATATGCGACATAGCAATTTGTAGCTTAAAACACGCCACATCGAACCACCTTGTGCCGATTTGCGACGAACTTGCAAACTTTCGTCAAACGTCGATCGTTTCGAGTGGTAGGGAATCCGGCCGTCAATGGTGATTCATGGCCTCACAGATATAAACAACAATAACTCTGCTTCTATTCGTCGTATGCAAATCTGCGACATAGCAATTTGTAGCATAAAACACGCCCCAACGAACCACCTTATACGGATCTGCGACGAACTTGCATAGTTTTGTCAAACATCGATCGTTTCGAGTGGAAAGCAATCCGGCCGTCAATGATGATTCATGGCCTCACAGATATAAACAACAATAACTCCGCTTCTATTCGTCGTATTCGAATATGCGACATAGCAATTTGTAGCTTAAAACACGTCACATCGAACCACCTTGTGCCGATCTGCGACGAACTTGCATGGTTTCGTCAAACGTCGATCGTTTCGAGTGGTAGGGAATCCGGCCGTCAATGGTGATTCATGGCCTCACAGATATAAACAACAATAACTCCGCTTCTATTCGTCGAATGCAAATCTGCGACATAGCAATTTGTAGCTTAAAACACGTCACATCGAACCACCTTGTGCCGATCTGCGACGAACGTGGATAGTTTCGTCAAACGTCGATCGTTTCGAGTGGTAGGCAATCCGGCCGTCAATGGTGATTCATGGCCTCACAGATATAAACAACTATAACTCCGCTTCTATTCGCCGTATGCAAATCTGCGACGTAGCAATTTGTAGCATAAAACACGGCCCAACCACCCACCTTATACCGATCTGCGACGAACTTGCATAGTTTTGTCAAACATCGATCGTTTCGAGTGGAAAGCAATCCGGCCTCAATGGTGATTCATGGCCTGACAGATATAAACAACTATAACTCAGCTTCTATTCGTCGAATGCAAATTTGCGACATAGCGATTTGTAGCTTAAAACACGACACATCGACCCACCTCATGCCGATCTGCGACGTAATTGTATAGTTTCGTCAAACGTCGATCGTTTCGAGTGGTAGGCAATCCGGCCGTCAATGGTGATTCATGGCCCCACAGATATAAACAACTATAACTCCGCTTCTATTCGTCGAATGCAAATCTGCGACATAGCAGTTAGTAGCTTAAAACACGTCACATCGAACCACCTTGTGCCGATCTGCGACGAACTTGCATGGTTTCGTCAAACATTGATCGTTTCGAGTGGTAGGCAATCCGGCCGTCAATGGTGATTCATGGCATCACAGATATAAACAACAATAACTCCGCTTCTATTCGTCGTATGCGAATATGCGACATAGCAATTTGTAGCTTAAAACACGTCACATCGAAGAACTTTGTGCCGATCTGCGACGAAATTGCATAGTTTCGTCAAACGTCGATCGTTTGGAGTGGTAGGGAATCCGGCCGTCAATTGTGATTCATGGCCTCACAGATATAAACAACAATAACTCCGGTTCTGTTCGTCGTATGCAAATCTGCGACATAGCAATTTGTAGCATAAAACACGCCCCAACAAACCACCCTATACCGATCTGCGACGAACTTGCATAGTTTTGTCAAACATCGATCGTTTCGAGTGGAAAGCAATCCGGCCTCAATGGTGATTCATGGCCTGACAGATATAAACAACTATAACTCAGCTTCTATTCGTCGAATGCAAATTTGCGACATAGCGATTTGTAGCTTAAAACACGACACATCGACCCACCTCATGCCGATCTGCGACGTACTTGTATAGTTTCGTCAAACGTCGATCGTTTCGAGTGGAAGGCAATCCGGTAGTCAACGGCGATTCATGGCCTCACAGATATAAACAACTATAACTCCGCTCCTATTCGTCGTATGCGAATCTGCGACATAGCAATTTGTAGCTTAAAACACGCTCTATTGAACCACCTTATACCGATCAGCGACGAACTTGCATAGTTTTGTCAAACATCGATCGTTTCGAGTGGAAAGCAATCCGGCCGTCAATGGTGATTCATGGCCTGACAGATATAAACAACTATAAGTCCGCTTCTATACGCCGTATGCGAATCTGCGACATTGCAAATTGTAGCTTAAAACACGCTCCAACGAACCACCTTATACCGATCTGCGACGAACTTGCATAGTTTCGTCAAACATCGATCGTTTCGAGTGGAAAGCAATCCGGCCGTCAATGGTGATTCATGGCCTCACAGATATAAACAACAATAACTCCGCTTCTATTCGTCGAATGCAAATCTGCGACATAGCAATTTGTAGCTTAAAACACGTCACATCGACCCACCTTGTGCCGATGTGCGACGAACTTGCATAGTTTCGTCAAACGTCGATCGTTTCGAGTGGTAGGCAATCCGGCCGTCAATGGTGATTCATGGCCTCACAGATATAAACAACTATAACTCCGCTTCTATTCGTCGAATGCAAATCTGCGACATAGCAATTTGTAGCTTAAAACACGCTCCAACGAAGCACCTTATACCGATCTGCGACGAACTTGCATAGTTTTGTCAAACATCGATCGTTTCGAGTGGAAAGCAATCCGGCCGTCAATGGTGATTCATGGCCTGACAACTATAACTCCGCTTCCATTCGTCGAATGCAAATCTGCAACATAGCAATTTGTAGCTTAAAACACGTCACATCGAACCACCTCGTGCCGATCAGCGACGAACTTGCATAGTTTCGTCAAACATCGATCGTTTCGAGTGGTTGGCAATCCGGCCGTCAATGGTGATTAATGGCCTCACAGATATAAACAACTATAACTCCGCTTCTATTCGCCGTATGCAAATCTGCGACGTAGCAATTTGTAGCATAAAACACGGCCCAACCACCCACCTTATACCGATCTGCGACGAACTTGCATGGTTTCGTCAAACGTCGATCGTTTCGAGTGGTAGGGAATCCGGCCGTCAATGGTGATTCACGGCCTCACAGATATAAACAACTATAACTCCGCTTCTATTCGTCGAATGCAAATCTGCGACATAGCAATTTGTAGCTTAAAACACGTCACATCGACCCACCTCGTGCCGATCTGCGACGAACTTGCATAGTTTCGTCAAACATCGATCGTTTCGAGTGGTAGGCAATCCGGCCGTCAATGGTGATTCATGGCCTCACAGATAGAAACTACAATAACTCCGCTTCTATTCGGAGTATGCAAATCTGCGACGTAGCAATTTGTAGCATAAAACACGGCCCAACCACCCACCTTATACCGATCTGCGACGAACTTGCATAGTTTTGTCAAACATCGATCGTTTCGAGTGGAAAGCAATCCGGCCGTCAATGGTGGTTCATGGCCTCACAGATATAAACAACAATAACTCCGCTTCTATTCGTCGTATGCGAATATGCGACATAGCAATTTGTAGCTTAAAACACGTCACATCGAACCACCTTGTGCCGATTTGCGACGAACTTGCAAACTTTCGTCAAACGTCGATCGTTTCGAGTGGTAGGGAATCCGGCCGTCAATGGTGATTCATGGCCTCACAGATATAAACAACAATAACTCCGCTTCTATTCGTCGAATGCAAATCTGCGACATAGCAATTTGTAGCTTAAAACACGTCACATCGAACCACCTTGTGCCGATCTGCGACGAACGTGCATAGTTTCGTCAAACGTCGATCGTTTCGAGTGGTAGGCAATCCGGCCGTCAATGGTGATTCATGGCCTGACAGATATAAACATCTATAACTCAGCTTCTATTCGTCGAATGCAAATTTGCGACATAGCGATTTGTAGGTTAAAACACGACACATCGACCCACCTCATGCCGATCTGCGACGTACTTGTATAGTTTCGTCAAACGTCGATAGTTTCGAGTGGTAGACAATCCGGCCGTCAATGGTGATTCATGGCCTCACAGATATAAACAACTATAACTCCGTTTCTATTCGCCGTATGCAAATCTGCGACGTAGCAATTTGTAGAATAAAGCACGGCCCAACCACCCACCTTATACCGATCTGCGACGAACTTGCATAGTTTTGTCAAACATCGATCGTTTCGAGTGGAAAGCAATCCGGCCGTCAATGGTGGTTCATGGCCTCACAGATATAAACAACAATAACTCCGCTTCTATTCGTCGTATGCGAATATGCGACATAGCAATTTGTAGCTTAAAACACGCCACATCGAACCACCTTGTGCCGATTTGCGACGAACTTGCAAACTTTCGTCAAACGTCGATCGTTTCGAGTGGTAGGGAATCCGGCCGTCAATGGTGATTCATGGCCTCACAGATATAAACAACAATAACTCTGCTTCTATTCGTCGTATGCAAATCTGCGACATAGCAATTTGTAGCATAAAACACGCCCCAACGAACCACCTTATACGGATCTGCGACGAACTTGCATAGTTTTGTCAAACATCGATCGTTTCGAGTGGAAAGCAATCCGGCCGTCAATGATGATTCATGGCCTCACAGATATAAACAACAATAACTCCGCTTCTATTCGTCGTATGCGAATATGCGACATAGCAATTTGTAGCTTAAAACACGTCACATCGAACCACCTTGTGCCGATCTGCGACGAACTTGCATGGTTTCGTCAAACGTCGATCGTTTCGAGTGGTAGGGAATCCGGCCGTCAATGGTGATTCATGGCCTCACAGATATAAACAACAATAACTCCGCTTCTATTCGTCGAATGCAAATCTGCGACATAGCAATTTGTAGCTTAAAACACGTCACATCGAACCACCTTGTGCCGATCTGCGACGAACGTGCATAGTTTCGTCAAACGTCGATCGTTTCGAGTGGTAGGCAATCCGGCCGTCAATGGTGATTCATGGCCTCACAGATATAAACAACTATAACTCCGCTTCTATTCGCCGTATGCAAATCTGCGACGTAGCAATTTGTAGCATAAAACACGGCCCAACCACCCACCTTATACCGATCTGCGACAAACTTGCATAGTTTTGTCAAACATCGATCGTTTCGAGTGGAAAGCAATCCGGCCGTCAATGGTGGTTCATGGCCTCACAGATATAAACAACAATAACTCCGCTTCTATTCGTCGTATGCGAATATGCGACAAAGCAATTTGTAGCTTAAAACACGCCACATCGAACCACCTTGTGCCGATCTGCGACGAACTTGCATACTTTCGTCAAACGTCGATCGTTTCGAGTGGTAGGCAATCCGGCCGTCAATGGTGATTCATGGCCTCACAGATATAAACAACAATAACTCCGCTTCTATTCGTCGTATGCGAATATGCGACAAAGCAATTTGTAGCTTAAAACACGCCACATCGAACCACCTTGTGCCGATCTGCGACGAACTTGCATACTTTCGTCAAACGTCGATCGTTTCGAGTGGTAGGGAATCCGGCCTTCAATGGTGATTCATGGCCTCACAGATATAAACAACAATAACTCCGCTTCTATTCGTCGAATGCAAATCTGCGACATAGCAGTTAGTAGCTTAAAACACGTCACATCGAACCACCTTGTGCCGATCTGCGACGAACTTGCATGGTTTCGTCAAACATTGATCGTTTCGAGTGGTAGGCAATCCGGCCGTCAATGGTGATTCATGGCATCACAGATATAAACAACAATAACTCCGCTTCTATTTGTCGTATGCGAATATGCGACATAGCAATTTGTAGCTTAAAACACGTCACATCGAACCACTTTGTGCCGATCTGCGACGAACTTGCATAGTTTCGTCAAACGTCGATCGTTTGGAGTGGTAGGGAATCCGGCCGTCAATGGTGATTCATGGCCTCACAGATATAAACAACAATAACTCCGCTTCTATACGTCGTATGCAAATCTGCGACATAGCAATTTGTAGCATAAAACACGCCCCAACGAACCACCTTATACCGATCTGCGACGAACTTGCATAGTGTTGTCAAACATCGGTCGTTTCCAGTGGAAAGCAATCTGGCCGTCAATGGTGATTCATGGCCTGACAGATATAAACAACTATAACTCAGCTTCTATTCGTCGAATGCAAATTTGCGACATAGCGATTTGTAGCTTAAAACACGACACATCGACCCACTTCATGCCGATCTGCGACGTACTTGTATAGTTTCGTCAAACATGGATCGGTTCGAGTGGTAGGCAATCCGGCCGTCAATGGTGATTCATGGCCTCACAGATATAAACAACAATAACTCCGCTTCTATTCGTCGTATGCAAATCTGCGACATAGCAATTTGTAGCATAAAACACGCCCCAACGAACCACCTTATACCGATCTGCGACGAACTTGCATAGTTTTGTCAAACATCGATCGTTTCGAGTGGAAAGCAATCCGGCCTCAATGGTGATTCATGGCCTGACAGATATAAACAACTATAACTCAGCTTCTATTCGTCGAATGCAAATTTGCGACATAGCGATTTGTAGCTTAAAACACGACACATCGACCCACCTCATGCCGATCTGCGACGTAATTGTATAGTTTCGTCAAACGTCGATCGTTTCGAGTGGTAGGCAATCCGACCGTCAATGGTGATTCATGGCCCCACAGATATAAACAACTATAACTCCGCTTCTATTCGTCGAATGCAAATCTGCGACATAGCAGTTAGTAGCTTAAAACACGTCACATCGAACCACCTTGTGCCGATCTGCGACGAACTTGCATGGTTTCGTCAAACATTGATCGTTTCGAGTGGTAGGCAATCCGGCCGGCAATGGTGATTCATGGCATCACAGATATAAACAACAATAACTCCGCTTCTATTCGTCGTATGCGAATATGCGACATAGCAATTTGTAGCTTAAAACACGTCACATCGAAGAACTTTGTGCCGATCTGCGACGAACTTGCATAGTTTCGTCAAACGTCGATCGTTTGGAGTGGTAGGGAATCCGGCCGTCAATTGTGATTCATGGCCTCACAGATATAAACAACAATAACTCCGGTTCTGTTCGTCGTATGCAAATCTGCGACATTGCAAATTGTAGCTTAAAACACGCCCCAACGAACCACCTTATACCGATCTGCGACGAACTTGCATAGTTTCGTCAAACATCGATCGTTTCGAGTGGAAAGCAATCCGGCCGTCAATGGTGATTCATGGCCTCACAGATATAAACAACAATAACTCCGCTTCTATTCGTCGAATGCAAATCTGCGACATAGCAATTTGTAGCTTAAAACACGTCACATCGACCCACCTTGTGCCGATCTGCGACGAACTTGCATAGTTTCGTCAAACATCGATCGTTTCGAGTGGTAGGCAATCCGGCCGTCAATGGTGATTCATGGCCTCACAGATAGAAACAACAATAACTCCGCTTCTATTCGTCGTATGCAAATCTGCGACATAGCAATTTGTAGCAAAAACACGTCACATCGTACCACATTGTGCCGATCTGCGACGAACTTGCATAGTTTCGTCAAACATCGATCGTTTCGAGTGGTAGGCAATCCGGCCGTCAATGGTGATTCATGGCCTCACAGATATAAACAAATATAACTCCGCTTCTATTCGCCGTATGCAAATCTACGACATAGCAATTTGTAGCATAAAACACGGCCCAACCACCCACCTTATACCGATCTGCGACGAACTTGCATAGTTTTGTCTAACATCGATCGTTTCGAGTGGAAAGCAATCCGGCCGTCAATGGTGATTCATGGCCTCACAGATATAAACAACTATAACTCCGCTTCTATTCGCCGTATGCAAATCTGCGACGTAGCGATTTGTAGCATAAAACACGGCCCAACGACCCACCTCATGCCGATCTGCGACGTACTTGTATAGTTTCGTGAAACGTCGATCGTTTCGAGTGATAGGCAATCCGGTAGTTAATGGCGATTCATGGCCTCACAGATATAAACAACTATAACTCCGCTTCTATTCATCGTATGCGAATCTGCGACCTAGCAATTTGTAGCTTAAAACACGCCCCAACGAACCACCTTATACCGACCTGCGACGAACTAGCATAGTTTTGTCAAACATCGATCGTTTCGAGTGGAAAGCAATCCGGCCGTCAATGGTGATTAATGGCCTGACAGATATAAACAACTATAGCTCCGCTTCTATTCGTCGAATGCAAATCTGCGACATAGCAATTTGTAGCTTAAAACACGTCACATCGAACCACCTTGTGCCCATCTGCGACGAACTTGCATAGTTTCGTCAAGCGTCGATCGTTTCGAGTGGAAAGCAATCCGGTTGTCAATGGCGATTCATGGCCTCACAGATATAAACAACTATAACTCCGCTTCTATTCGTCGTATGCGAATCTGCGACCTAGCAATTTGTAGCTTAAAACACGCCCCAACGAACCACCTTATACCGACCTGCGGCGAACTTGCATAGTTTTGTCAATCATCGATCGTTTCGAGTGGAAAGCAATCCGGCCGTCAATGGTGATTCATGGCCTGACAGATATAAACAACTATAACTCCGCTTCTATTCGTCGAATGCAAATCTGCGACATAGCAATTTGTAGCTTAAAACACGTCACATCGAACCACCTTGTGCCGATCTGCGACGAACTTGCATAGTTTCGTTAAACGTCGATCGTTTCGAGTGGTAGGGAATCCGGCCGTCAATGGTGATTCATGGCCTCACAGATATAAACAACAATAACTCCGCTTCTATTCGTCGAATGCAAATCTGTGACATAACAATTTGTAGCTTAAAACACGTCACATCGGCCACCTTGTGCCGATCTGCGACGAACTTGCATAGTTTCGTCAAACATCGATCGTTTCGAGTGGTAGGCAATCCGGCCGTCAATGGTGATTCATGTCCTCACAGATATAAACAACTATAACTCCGCTTCTATTCGTCGAATGCAAATCTGCGACATAGCAATTTGTAGCTTAAAACACGTCACATCGACCCACCTTGTGCCGATCTGCAACGAACTTGCATAGTTTCGTCAAACATCGATCGTTTCGGGTGGAAAGCAATCCGGCCGTCAATGGTGATTCATGGCCTCACAGATATAAACAACTATAACTCCGCTTCTATTCGCCGTATGCAAATCTGCGACGTAGCAATTTGTAGCATAAAACACGACCCAACGACCCACCTTTTACCGATCTGCAACGAACTTGATTGGTTTCGTCAAACATCGATCGTTTCGAGTGGTAGGGATTCCGGCCGTCAATGGTAATTCATGGCCTCACAGATATAAACAACAATAACTCCGCTTCTATACGTCGTATGCAAATCTGCGACATAGCAATTTGTAGCATAAAAGACGACCCAACGACCCACATTTTACCGATCTGCAACGAACTTGATTGGTTTCGTCAAACATCGATCGTTTCGAGTGCTAGGCAATCCGGCCGTCAATGGTGATTCATGGCCTCACGGATATAAACAACTATAACTCTGCTTCTGTTCGTCGTATGCAAATCTGCGTCATAGCAATTTGTAGCTTAAAACGCGACACATCGACCCACCTCATGCCGATCTGCGACGTACTTGTATAGTTTTGTCAAACGTCGATCGTTTCGAGGGGTTGGCAATCAGGTAGTCAATGGCGATTCATGGCCTCACAGATATAAACAAATATAACTCCGCTTCTATTCGTCGTATGCGAATATGCGACATAGCAATTTTTAGCTTAAAACACGCCACATCGAACCACCTTGTGCCGATCTGCGACGAACTTGCATAGTTTTGTCAAACGTCGATCGTTTCGAGTGGTAGGGAATCCGGCCGTCAATGGTGATTCATGGCCTCACAGATATAAAAAACAATAACTCCGCTTCTATTCGTCGTATGCGAATCTGCGACATAGCAATTTTTAGCTTAAAACACGCCCCAACGAACCACCTTATACCGATCTGCGACGAACTTGCATAGTTTTGTCAAACATCGATCGTTTCGAGTGGAAAGCAATCCGGCCGTCAATGGTGATTCATGGCCTGACAGATATAAACAACTAAAACTCCGCTTCTATTCGTCGAATGCAAATCTGCGACATAGCAATTTGTAGCTTAAAACACGTCACATCGACCCACCTTGTGCCGATCTGCGACGAACTTGCATGGTTTCGTCAAACGTCGATCGTTTCGAGTGGTAGGGAATCCGGCCGTCAATGGTGATTCATGGCCCCACAGATATAAACAACAATAACTCCGCTTCTATTCGTGGTATGCGAATCTGCGACATAGCAATTTTTAGCTTAAAACACGCCCCAACGAACCACCTTATACCGATCTGCAAAAAACTTGCATATTTTGTCAAACATCGATCGTTTCGAGTGGAAAGCAATCCGGCCGTCAATGGTGATTCATGGCCTGACAGATATAAACAACTATAACTCCGCTTCTATTCGTCGAATGCAAATCTGCGACACAGCAATTTGTAGCTTAAAACACGCCCCAACGAACCACCTTATACCGATCTGCAAAAAACTTGCATAGTTTTGTCAAACATCGATCGTTTCGAGTGGAAAGCAATCCGGCCGTCAATGGTGATTCATGGCCTCACAGATATAAACAACAATAACTCCGCTTCTATACGTCGTATGCAAATCTGCGACATAGCAATTTGTAGCATAAAACACGACCCAACGACCCACCTTTTACCGATCTGCAACGAACTTGATTGGTTTCGTCAAACATCGATCGTTTCGAGTGGTAGGGAATCCGGCCGTCAATGGTGATTCATGGCCTAACAGATATAAAAAACAATAACTCCGCTTCTATTCGTCGTGTGCGAATCTGCGACAGAGCAATTTTTAGCTTAAAACACGCCCCAACGAACCACCTTATACCGATCTGCAAAAAACTTGCATAGTTTTGTCAAACATCGATCGTTTCGAGTGGAAAGCAATCCGGCCGTCAATGGTGATTCATGGCCTGACAGACATAAACAACTATAACTCCGCTTCTATTCGTCGAATGCAAATCTGCGACATAGCAATTTGTAGCTTAAAACACGTCACATCGACCCACCTTGTGCCGATCTGCGACGAACTTGCATAGTTTCGTCAAACATCGATCGTTTCGAGTGGTTGGCAATCCGGCCTTCAATGGTGATTCATGGCCTCACAGATATAAACAACAATAACTCCGCTTCTATACGTCGTATGCAAATCTGCGACATAGCAATTTGTAGCTTAAAACACGTCACATCGACCCACCTTGTGCCGATCTGCGACGAACTTGCATGGTTTTGTCAAACGTCGATCGTTTCGAGTGGTAGGGAATCCGGCCGTCAATGGTGATTCATGGCCCCACAGATATAAACAACAATAACTCCGCTTCTATTCGTCGTATGCAAATCTGCGACATAGCAATTTGTAGCATAAAACACGCCCCAACGAACCACCTTATACCGATCTGCGACGAACTTGCATAGTTTTGTCAAACATCGATCGTTTCGAGTGGAAAGCAATCTGGCCGTCAATGGTGATTCATGGCCTGACAGATATAAACAACTATAACTCAGCTTCTATTCGTCGAATGCAAATTTGCGACATAGCGATTTGTAGCTTAAAACACGACACATCGACCCACTTCATGCCGATCTGCGACGTACTTGTATAGTTTCGTCAAACATCGATCGGTTCGAGTGGTAGGCAATCCGGCCGTCAATGGTGATTCATGGCCTCACAGATATAAACAACAATAACTCCGCTTCTATTCGTCGAATGCAAATCTGCGACATAGCAATTAGTAGCTTAAAACACGTCACATCGAACCACCTTGTGCCGATCTGCGACGAACTTGCATGGTTTCGTCAAACATCGATCGTTTCGAGTGGTAGGCAATCCGGCCGTCAATGGTGATTCATGGCCTCACAGATATAAACAAGAATAACTCCGCTTCTATTCGTCGTATGCGAATATGCGACATAGCAATTTGTAGCTTAAAACACGTCACATCGAACCACTTTGTGCCGATCTGCCACGAACTTGCATAGTTTCGTCAAACGTCGATCGTTTGGAGTGGTAGGGAATCCGGCCGTCAATGGTGATTCATGGCCTCACAGATATAAACAACAATAACTCCGCTTCTATTCGTCGTATGCAAATCTGCGACATAGCAATTTGTAGCATAAAACACGCCCCAACGAACCACCTTATACCGATCTGCGACGAACTTGCATAGTTTTGTCAAACATCGATCGTTTCGAGTGGAAAGCAATCCGGCCGTCAATGATGATTCATGGCCTCACAGATATAAACAACAATAACTCCGCTTCTATTCGTCGTGTGCGAATATGCGACACAGCAATTTGTAGGTTAAAACACGCCACATCGAACCACCTTGTGCCGACCTGCGACGAACTTGCATAGTTTCGTCAAACGTCGATCGTTTCGAGTGGTAGGCAATCCGGCCGTCAACGGTGATTCATGACCTCACAGATATAAACAACTATAACTCCGCTTCTATTCGCCGTATGCAGATCTGCGACGTAGCAATTTGTAGCATAAAACACGGCCCAACCACCCACCTTATACCGATCTGCGACGAACTTGCATAGTTTTGTCAAACATCGATCGTTTCGAGTGGAAAGCAATCCGGCCGTCAATGGTGATTCATGGCCTCACAGATATAAACAACTATAACTCCGCTTCTATTCGCCGTATGCGAATATGCGAGACAGCAATTTGTAGCATAAAACACGCCCCAACGAACCACCTTATTCCGATCTGCGACGAACTTGCATAGTTTTGTCAAACATCGATCGTTTCGAGTGGAAAGCAATCCGGCCGTCAATGATGATTCATGGCCTCACAGATATAAACAACAATAACTCCGCTTCTATTCGTCGTGTGCGAATATGCGACATAGCAATTTGTAGGTTTAAACACGCCACATCGAACCACCTTGTGCCGACCTGCGACGAACTTGCATAGTTTCGTCAAACGTCGATCGTTTCGAGTGGTAGGCAATCCGGCCGTCAACGGTGATTCATGGCCTCACAGATATAAACAACTATAACTCCGCTTCTATTCGTCGAATGCAAATCTGCGACACAGCAATTTGTAGCTTAAAACACGTCACATCGAACCACCTTGTGCCGATCTGCGACGAACTTGCATAATTTCGTCAAACATCGATCGTTTCGAGTGGTAGGCAATCCGGCCGTCAATGGTGATTCATGGCCTCACAGATATAAACAACAATAACTCCGCTTCTATTCGCCGTATGCGAATATGCGACATAGCAATTTGTAGGTTAAAACACGTCACATCGACCCACCTTCTGCCGATCTGGGACGAACTTGCATGGTTTCGTCAAACGTCGATCGTTTCGAGTGGTAGGGAATCCGGCCGTCAATGGTGATTCACGGCCTCACAGATATAAACAACTATAACTCCGCTTCTATTCGTCGAATGCAAATCTGCGACATTGCAATTTGTAGCTTAAAACACGTCACATCGACCCACCTCGTGCCGATCTGCGACGAACTTGCATAGTTTCGTCAAACATCGATCGTTTCGAGTGGTTGGCAATCCGGCCGTCAATGGTGATTCATGGCCTCACAGATATAAACAACTATAACTCCGCTTCTATTCGCCGTATGCAAATCTGCGACACAGCAATTTGTAGCTTAAAACACGTCACATCGAACCACCTTGTGCCGATCTGCGACGAACTTGCATGGTTTTGTCAAACATCGATCGTTTCGAGTGGAAAGCAATCCGGCCGTCAATGGTGATTCATGGCCTGACAGATATAAACAACTATAACTCCGCTTCTATTCGTCGAATGCAAATCTGCGACACAGCAATTTGTAGCTTAAAACACGCCCCAACGAACCACCTTATACCGATCTGCAAAAAACTTGCATAGTTTTGTCAAACATCGATCGTTTCGAGTGGAAAGCAATCCGGCCGTCAATGGTGATTCATGGCCTCACAGATATAAACAACAATAACTCCGCTTCTATACGTCGTATGCAAATCTGCGACATAGCAATTTGTAGCATAAAACACGACCCAACGACCCACCTTTTACCGATCTGCAACGAACTTGATTGGTTTCGTCAAACATCGATCGTTTCGAGTGGTAGGGAATCCGGCCGTCAATGGTGATTCATGGCCTCACAGATATAAAAAACATTAACTCCGCTTCTATTCGTCGTATGCGAATCTGCGACAGAGCAATTTTTAGCTTAAAACACGCCCCAACGAACCACCTTATACCGATCTGCAAAAAACTTGCATAGTTTTGTCAAACATCGATCGTTTCGAGTGGAAAGCAATCCGGCCGTCAATGGTGATTCATGGCCTGACAGACATAAACAACTATAACTCCGCTTCTATTCGTCGAATGCAAATCTGCGACATAGCAATTTGTAGCTTAAAACACGCCCCAACGAACCACCTGATACCGATCTGCGACGAACTTGCATAGTTTTGTCAAACATCGATCGTTTCGAGTGGAAAGCAATCCGGCCTCAATGGTGATTCATGGCCTCACAGATATAAACAACTATAACTCCGCTTCTATTCGCCGTATGCGAATATGCGAGACAGCAATTTGTAGCATAAAACACGCCCCAACGAACCACCTTATACCGATCTGCGACGAACTTGCATAGTTTTGTCAAACATCGATCTTTTCGAGTGGAAAGCAATCCGGCCGTCAATGATGATTCATGGCCTCACAGATATAAACAACAATAACTCCGCTTCTATTCGTCGTGTGCGAATATGCGACATAGCAATTTG